>CM040125.1:94776744-95328391 GCA_022559845.1 Amorphophallus konjac
CACACATGGTTATAGCTTCTAGACAGACCTCATCTGCCCTTTAGCACTATACCATTTGATATACCATGTGATCATGTATGAAAGTGCATAATAATTACAGTGCAGTCCTATATGCAATGCCAATTTTTCAAATTATGCAAGACACAACAAATTTTGTATGAACATAAAGATATATGTATTCGGTCGACCAAACACACTTGATCGGTCGACCATGACAGTGCACATTGCATATGCATATGCATATATGAAAATGTATGCATTAGCAGATCAACATATGCTTTGACTTTTTCTATCTAAATGCATTGAGTGACTCTTGAAGACAATACCAATGTCATATGCAAACATGTGAATTTATGCAAACTAATTTATTTCAGCTCCCCCTTAAGTATACAACTATCAGGGCAAAGTCAGACATGAAAGCATGAAATTCTTAACAGATTCTAAACATGATATGCAACTCATCAGAGAAGAGAATTTTCAAAAACATCAATTTAAACTAACAAGCACTGAAATGGGGTTTTACCGACCATTGGTGCCTTGGCTTTATTGGACCCCCCTTTATTTTTCTTCTAGCTCCAAGGCACATCTGCAAAACAAGGCTCATTTTGTGTACATAGGTATAGAGTTCTTGGGTCCTCCATAGTTAGTAGAGACCATAGTGTCCACAATAAAAAAACATGTCATCAGATTTCCAGGTGCTTTCCACAGTTTTTGAACAAACATGTCATCAGATTTCAGCAATTCACAATTAAACATGGAATGACCATAGTGTCCACAATAAAAAAAACATCCTATGTTTTTCACATTTTTCTGATAAGTATAATTTATAAAATTATGTGAATAACCAGACTTGTTATCATGAAACATTTTCTTTTCTTTTGCATGCCAACAATCCTTGATTGTGTGGCCATGCTTTTCACAGTGAAAACATAAAGAAGAATTTCTTCTTTCAACCTTCAGTCAGCATTCAATAGCCTATTGACCTGGCTTCCTACAGTTGAAGCACACAATATGCTGGCCATTTGAAACAGATTTATTTTCATTTAAAGCATGATGATTTGCAGGGAATTTGACATGCTTTGATTGAGAGTTTTTCTTACCATTTTCAAACTAGCACTGTGCAACCACATGTCCAAATCTACCACATTAAAAACATTTAGTGTTCTTTTTCTGATCAGTAAAAAATTTCCTAGCATGCAATCTAT
The DNA here is from genome assembly GCA_022559845.1 of Amorphophallus konjac. NCBI lineage: Eukaryota > Viridiplantae > Streptophyta > Magnoliopsida > Alismatales > Araceae > Amorphophallus > Amorphophallus konjac. The sequence goes on from CM040125.1 coordinate 94,777,950, forward strand.
CAACAATTTGATCATCTTGTTTCATTGCATCATATGTCCATGATTATCACAATAAAAGCAGTTAACATTATTTTGTTTCAAAGCATGATATTTCACATAAGAGTTCTTAGAATGCATGCTGTTGAATGCCTTTTTATGTTTTTACTGCACATGGTTTTTCCTTTTCTGAAATTTATTCTGTTTGTTAGATTTCTCAGCAGCAAACTATTTTGTGGGTTGACTGGAAGTGCCAACCACTTCTGAGCTTCACACAAAAGTAGAGTACAACTGATTTCTAACAGCCTTCTCATTTCCAAAAATGTAACCTATCCAAGGAGATTTCAAATTTTTCTTTGCCTTTACCAAATTCAGACAGTGAGGTATTTAAATCATGAATTTCAATTTGTAGTGAGGAGATGTGCAATTTTGAATTAGCTAGTTCTTCCTCACATTTAGCTACTTTATCATTCAGCATGGCATTGATAGTTTTATAGCTTTCAATTTCTTGCATCAATGCATTCACTCTCTCAAGTTCATCATCAGATAAACATTTTCCTTTTTCTAAAGTCAGAAGCCTTTCAGACATAGCAATGTTCAACTACTTCAATTTTTCATTTTCATTTTTATGTCTTTCAATTTCTCTTATGAACTCCTCATTTTGAACTACTCCAAAGACTGAGATTTGATCATCATTCATCATATTCAATTTTTCTTCTAGTTCAGACATTTTATTTAGGAACTCTTGATTTTCTTTTTTCAGTAAAGAAATCTGTTCCTTATGCATTCGAACATCTAACTCATAAGATTTATTTAATTCTTCCAGCTGTGAGCACTTTCTACAGGGAGAGTTAGAATTGTTCTATTCAACCTTCTTTTTCAATTTTTTATTTTCAATTTTTATTTTCTTATGTCTATCATAAAGTTCTTCATACATACTTATCAATTCATCAAATGAAATCTCTTCAGATCCAGAGCTTACCTGAGATGATGAATTATCATTTAGATCACTGCTGTGATCACTCTTGTTTACCATTAGGCATTCGTCTTCCTCCTTTTTCTCATGAATGGCTACGCATTTATCCCACATCTCTTTAGCAGTGCTGTAGGCAGAAAAATGGAAGTATATCATTATCAATAGCAGCCTTCCTTAACTGAAAAACTCTAGAGTTATCAATATCCTTAGATCTATGATCCTCCGTCCATTTAGATTTATCTTTAGGCAATTTGTGTGGACCATGTGAAATTATCTTGCACAAATTAGGATCAATTGATCTAACAAACCTACGCATGCTGCTAAACCAAGAATGAAAGTTTGATCCATTGAAGATAGGTGAATGAGCCATTGAAATCAAATTAAAGCGATGAGCCAACATAATGAATTTAGGATGATAATATACTAAAAAATAGCAAACTATGACAGCAAATGCACCAAGAATGCATGATCCTCTGCAGATCGTTGGATCTGATGAATCAGAGACCCGCTCTGATACCAATTGTTGGGTGCGCAGCTGGTATCTAGAAGGGGGGTTGAATAGATCCCTAATAAAAACTATGCTCAATTGAAAACAACACTCACTTCGAATTAAGCTAACCTAGAATGGCAACAGGGCAAGCATCCAATGATGGAAATATTGCTCTCAACAAAGATAGATTTAAGCAACACTAGAAATTCATTTGCAGTAATGACCTTGCTTAGTCAATTAAATCCACGGCTGTCACACACATGTACATAGCAGTTCTATCAAGCACTTAACAGATGATGGCTAAGTTGATCAGATGTTGAGCTAAATTCAAATACCATTCATCAGTTTGATTCACACTGGTACTGGGCGGAGGGTTGAGTCTAGAAACTCTCCTCTCGCAAGATGTGAGGACACATCTTTTGATATACCAGGACAAAACTGATTAAATCATCCAATGATTCATTCAGAAATAGTCTCGAACAGACAAGCGACTAGCAGATACTTAATACCAACAATCCAATTTAGACGCAGCAGACAACTATTCTCACAAATACAATGTCGAGCACTTAGCACACAACACTATGTAGTGAGGATGCATCAAGCGGAAGCAAACGATATCCAAAGGTTCAGACAGAACCACCAGAAAACATATAGCGGTATGCTAGAGCTAAACAGACACTGACCTTGGCATACACTAACCTGTGAATAGGAGGTAGAGGAGAAGGATCAGTCGCACGAATCAAATCAAAGACTCAAAAGATTTTTAGGTGGTTCGATCTGCCACTGCAGATCTACGTCCACCCCTCACTCAAACTAGAGTGAGGCTTCCTGCTGATACACAGCTTAGCCGCTGATCCACAACTTTGGGGAATGAACCCCTACAGACCGCTGAGCTTCACAGCTTGCTTAACCAAGGAACAAATCATCACCGCTGAGCAATACAGCTTGCTGTCTGAGGAACCAATCCTCGCCACTGAGCAACACAGCTTATTGTCAGAGGAACCAATCCTCGCTGCTGAGCAACACAGCTTACATAATGTAGCAAAGAGAAACAAGGAGCAAAACATAATGTAACCAAACAAAAATAGGAAAATAGAAAATCTCTTCAAAGAGCAGACGACTCTGGATTTGATCCACGAGTCACCACGCACATCTCTACTCATGAACACTTCCTTTCTCCGATACTCTATTTTTCAGATCTCTCACACCTCTACAAATCTACCTCGATTGAACTGGCTGCTTCTCTCTTCTTCTTTTTCTTCTCTTTCAGATCATCTCTCTAATCTTCTCTCTTTTTCTCTGAAGTCTTCTCTCTGATTTTTCTCTTTGGCTCTCTCTATTTTCTCAATGAAGGCAGCTTTTCTCTCTTGAGTTTGTAGAGAATGCAACCCTTCTCTTGTTCTGATCGACTTTTATTTATAGTAGAGAAATTGATGCGGGATGGACTGAGGGACCCGGCACCAAATGATGCGAACCTTGGACTCTACGTGACGACGCGACCAGCGGCACGCGAAAATTAGAGCTACCTCGGCTCGACACTAAGAGTTCCTATGGGATATACGCTGTAAATAGAAATGCGAGCTCACTCATTGTCCCAAGCGAGGGAAACACGGATCTACGCGATTGATAAATCGGCAGAGTCAAGGGTGGTCAAACTCACTTCCGTGCTCGGGTCGAGTCACAGGACTGGTTAACTCTCTTTCTCACAGCGGTGATGAATATGAACTAACGAGCTAGAATTTCTAACGCACTAAAGCAGCGGCCTATAATCATATACTAAGTAAGCAAATGCCAAGAAGTTGAGACCGTTACCTCCACGCACCGGGCGTGGGGAAGACAACCCCGGCCAAAATCGAACTGTAACGACCCGAGAATCGATTACCGGGAAGGCTCGATAACCCGAGACTCGTACCGCCACCCACGAGTCCGAAGACTCGGAAGGGTTAAAAGGATGGTGTGGAGACTACACAAGTATCACAAATAATTACAGAAATTAAACAGTTTATATAATTAAGCAGGAAAATAAATTAACATTTTACATGATACATGGTCCACAAGATATAACAAAATAACAACAGTAGTCCACAACTAGTACATATACAAGAAAGAAAAGCACAGCTACACGAGGCATACCCCGGTTCTGACCTCTGGCACTAACGCTGGGCACCTGAACCACGCTGAGCCTCAGTCGTGCTCCCCTGAGGCCGCGCCTCACCTGAAACACGGTGAAAACACGCAGGGAATGAGTCTCGGAATAAGACTCAGTAGGGATCACTCGAACCCTACCTCATGAAACGGGAAACCACTACGCTAGCGGCTAAGCGAGTACCTCGAAAGGGAAAGCCCTGCAACTACAACACCGGTCTCGCGACGTGAAAACCCACACACACGCCACTGCGAGACAATCGGAACTCATCGGTCAACCCGATGAAAAAACCCGAAGGTCGAAGTCACAAAGACTGACTGAAAGTCTATCACTCCCGACTCGACAGGAGTACCTCCCACTAGAAGCAAGGCCGAATGCGTCCACTGACATCTTAGTCCGCGCCTCAGGTGTCTTCCTCCGGCCCAGCGGGAACTGAGACATCGTACAAGTAACCACAAACAAGTGACTAGCTGGGGTCACGCCCGTCGACGTGGGTCTAACTGCCCCTAACCACGTGTGTACACACAGACCGTCCGTCCCTGGTCTGGCTCTCTGACCGATTTTCCCCACAATCGGACTCTGGCTGCTAGACGCGGGGCCCGACGAAAACCAGTCTAAAATCGTCATCTGGGTAAGCATCTCCACGTACTCCCAGGTGGGACCACTAAACGTGTAAGTAGGCTACGACTAGTAGAGGGTCACTACGGAGTAGAATCTCAAGTCAACGGAAAATAATGTCCGCACTCGACGACGTACGGGGACCATCCTACGTACTAGCACCGTCGCATGGTGACCACGGTCGGAGAAGAAATGGGACTGTAAACCACCTGGTGCAGTCTTGAGCCTGGCGATCTACTCTAGACGTGCCACAGGCTCTGACGGTCTATCGCTGGACCGTCACAGCCATCTGACGGCCCAACACAGGGGCGTCAGACGCTCGGTGCAAAACTGGGTGTAACGCGCCTACCCTGGTGCGTCATAGGCTGTGACGCGCCATCCCTGGTGTGTCACAAGCCAAGAAGAAACCAACTGTGACGCGTGCCACTCGGTGCGTCACAGGCTGTAACTGACCAACTCTGGTGCGTTACAGGGTGGAAACACGTCAACTCTGATGCACCCACACAGGAGCGTTACAAGGCTGTGACGCGCCACCCTGGGTGCGTCACATGCCTTGACCCCCAACGGTCAAAACCAACGGTCAAGTGCCAACAGTCGGATCGTCACCTGAAGGTCTTACCTAGGCGCGTCACAGCGCCGTGGCGGTCTATCGTGGGACCGTCACAGCTCACAGACCCCCAGTTGGCCAAAATAGAGCTGTGACGCACCCACCTTGGGGCGTCACAGGATGTGACGGTCACTGGAAGGACAGTCACACCGACCCACCGGTGAAACAGCGTGAAATGCCCAAAAATACCAACCACGCCCCCATGCCTCCATAGGAGAGGGGGAAATCAAGGGGGGAGCCCCCTAAGGACCCATAGCATTCATCTAAGTCATTAAAATGCCGAATCGCGGCCTAAAAACATAGATCGGGCGAACTCTCCCCAAATTATGGAAAACCTCAACCCGGCATGGAAACCCATCTCTCGGCCTCCCCTCGGGGTAGAAACCACGGGAATGGAATGTGGGGAGCTAGGGAACGTCACCCTACCTCAATCTCGCTTCGAGGCACGCCGGATCGTCCACAAATCACGAAGAAAACTTTTAGAATCCTCGCTCCTTCACACCTCCCACGAACACCGCACGCCCACGAGATCGCCTCGTCGCTGCCCACGTCGCCGCGTCGTCACCCCGCCGCCGTCTGCAGCCAGAGAGAGGCCCGCCGCGGTCGAATGGGAGAGAGAGGGGAAGAGGGGGGTGCTCACGGTGGGAGGAAGAAGAAAGAGGAAGAAGAAGAGAAGGTGGGGGAGAGAGAAAAGAGAGGGGTATTTATAGAAAATCTGGAAATTCTAAAAAATATCGAAAAATTAAAAATTACATTTTCGCGATCCTCAGAATGCACCGATCGCAACGGTACCACTCTCACCCAGGTGAACAACCCGGTTCACCCGCAACGAGAGTCCGAAGGATTTATCGGAACCCGTATCGAAAATCAGAAAACACGCGAGGAAAAGCCGCGGACGCACTCCGGGCCTCCGAAACAACTCCGGATCGCGTCGATCCGAACACGAAAGATGTCCGAAATGAAAATTTGAACAAAGTAGAGTTGAACACTCCGAAAAAGTAGATCTGGGACCCAAAAGGAAGGATCAAAAGATCCGAGATATTACAGCCCTCCCCCCTTAAAGAAATTTCATCCTCAAAATTTAAGAACAAAGCTCAAGGGAAGAAAAGGGGACTCACTCGAACAGATATGGGAACTGCTGACGCATCTCATCCTCACGCTCCCAAGAAGCATCACCACCAGAGTGCCACTGCCACACCACTTTGACCAAGGGAATGACCTTGTTCCGCAGGCGCTGCTCTCGCCTATCCTCAACGCGGACGGGAAACTCTGGGAAAGAAAGATCTGGAGTCACCTCGGGCCAAATAGAATCCTCAAGCACATGAGAGTCATCGAGCATATACTTTCGCAACATCGAGACGTGGAACACGTCATGCACCGATGCCAACTTAGGAGGTAACTACAGCCGATAGGCTGCCTCACCAATGTGCTCCACAATAAGGAAAGGACCGACATAGCGGGGACTCAGCTTCCCACGCCATCCAAAGCACATCACCCTCTTCATCGGAGAAACTCTCAAAAACACATGATCGCCAACAGCGAAAGTGAGAGGCTACCGCCTACGCTCAGCATAGCTCTTCTGCCGACTCTGGGCCGCCAACATGTTCTGACGAACCAGGTGCACGACATCCACACACTGCTGTGTTGTGCCCCTGTGTGGTTTTGATGATGGCTGACACACCATGAGTCACACTGAGGTGTGCTAGATTCTTATAGATGACTGTTTGACTGTCTGAATATCTGACTGTTTGCTTGAACAGCTAATTCATGAATATGGCTAGATTGGGTTAACGTAGTGGCTAATTGTTTGATTCATGCATTACTCTATTTGCCAAGTGTATACATTAGTCAGCATTGCATTTTGTTCACGAAGTCTATACACTGCTGGATGTTCATGTCTGCACATTGGTGTTTTTCCCTACGTTCTGGCCAAGTCTATACAGCCTCATTCCTACCTTCGTTCCAAGCCAAAGTCTACACAACGCCCTTCACTGAAAGTCTATACATTCGCTGCAGAGATCACGGTCAAGTGTGTACATTGCATAGCATGTTTCGTCTAAGTCCATACATTGGACTATTGTGTGCATCTGGCGAAGGCATCGCAAGTCTAGACAGTGGACAGCGTCTTGTGCATATAGCAAGTCTAGACATTGCACTGTAGCATGCATTTCCTTAAAGTCTATACATTGGACTGGTCTGCATAGGCTAAGTGTATACATCGTCAAGTACAATCATGCACTGTTCATGAAGTCTGTACAGCCGTGTCATTCACTGCCAAGTCTGCATAATTGGTCTTCAATGACAAAGTCCATACATTGGACTGTTCTTCAAAGTCTGCACAGTGGCTTCACATCTTCAAGTCTGTACAGCCGTTTGCTTTGAACTTCAAGTCTATACGTTGCACTGTTCCTCTCGTGTTCGTGTCATTCCCTTTATTGTGTCTTCATGTCACTTATTATCATACTTCGTGTTATTTTTGTTTACTGTCCTTCAGGTCGTGTGTCCGTGTTGCTTCCACTATATTTCGTGTCGTTTCCTTTGTTTTTAGTTGTTCATCTCGTGTCGATTTCGTTTGTTTTTGAAACCACACTTCGTGTCGATTTCTGTGTTGATCTTCGTTCTGTCTTCGTGTCGTTCTTACTTCGAGTCGTTTCTTTGTATTCGTCTTCGTGTTGGTCTTTCGTTTTAGACTTCGTGTCTTTCTCTCTTTGACCACACTCCGTGTCGAATTCAGTTTTCGTCTTCATGCTGTTTTCAACTCGTGTCGGTTACTGTTTCATCTTCGTGTTGTTTTCTACACCTCGTGTCGTTGTCTCCTTGTGACTTCACCTCGTGTCATTTTCATCGTCTTCGTGTCGCTTTTGTTCCATTGCGTGCAGGACATCGCAGCACTCCGTGTTGTTTTCTGTGCAACTTCGTATCATTCTCTGTGTAGTGTGTGTTCTGTCACTACTACACTTCGTGTCGTTCCTGTTGCACTTCGTGTCGTTTCTGTTTCACTTAGTGTCGTTTCTGAATTATCTCTTCGTGTTGTTCTTCCTAGACATCGTGTCTTTCATGTGTCGAAACCACACTTACTGCTGGTTTCTGTTTTACCACCATGTTGTTCTTCGTGTCGTTCTTCTTTTTACCTCGTGTTGTTTTATAACCTCACTTCGTGTCGTTCTCTTTGTTGTGTCTGTTCTGTCACAGTGTATCTCGTGTCGTTCCCAGTGCAACTAGTATTGCTACTACATACTTCGTGCAGATCTAGTTAATGTGGCCCTCAGTTTTAATGGCTTTTCATCTCTTTGCAGGTCCGAGGAAGACATATTCCCCAGTGACTGGCAGCACGTGATCCGAGGCTGGAATGAAGCCTGCTGAGAGACTGCCACGTGGTCCGAATTCTTAGGGCTGGAAATGTGGAGGTCACACGTTGGGGCTGATGCTGCTGCTGCTATATATATGAGCCTTCTTCCACTGAAGAAGATTGATCGAGTTGGTGAGAAGAAATGTCCACATAGAGAGCCACGATCCAGAGAAAAAGAAAAGAGAAAGAAGAAGAGCAGAAGGAGAAGAAGAGAGAGAGATAGTGCTCGTGTGAAGAGAAGAAGAGGAAGAAGAATAGAGAAGAAGAGAGAGCTAGAGTGATAGAGGCTTCAACGGAAGATCTGTTCCTGCTGGACCGTGGATCAAATCCAGGCCAGTCAGCTCCTGCGAGAGCCACATTTGTTTTTATTTTTTCAGCTTTCTGTTGCTGGTTTCGTTTTTCTTTTGATCTATTTACTTGCTGTTTTTCTGATTCTCTGTAGAGAGGTCGGGGTCCCTCCTGTTGGTTCAGGAGAAGGGAGATTGCTATCTCCAGTTGCAAGTAGCTGGGCGCTACTTGTGGGTTCCCTCTGGTTAGAGGAAGGGAGGCTCGTCCTCCGGTTCTGGGCTTGTAGGATTCAAGTCCAGGGGTCCCTCCGGTTGGGAGGAAGAGAGGTCCGAGACCTCTGGTTTGCAGGTGACTTAGTGTCACTTGTGTTTCCCTCTGGAGTTCAGAGGAAGAGAGACTTGGGTCTCTAGGTTCTCTCCAGTTTTGGAGGAAGGGAGGATTGGTCCTCCGGTTCTAGTCTTGTGGGTTGCAAGACTAGGTGTACCCTCCAGTCTGGAGGAAGAGAGACTTCCGTCTCTGGTTTGCTAGTGACTGGTGTCACTAGTGGTTCCCTCCGGTTGGGAGGAAGAGGGGAGGTTGTTCCCCTGGTCAAGCTGTGTGGCAGCACCTGTTGCAGACTGAGTATGCGGTTTCTAGCGTGAACTAGTGGAAGCCTCACTCCGGTTTGGAGTGAGGGGTGGACGTAGGTCGGTTGACCGAACCACCTAAAAAATCATTGTGCAGTGGTTTGTTTGATTGCCTGCTTCCGATAGATGCATGCTAGGACCGTGATTTAATTGATCATCTACATCCTAGAGTTTAATTGAGTTTGTAAATCTTGTTTGATCAATTGTCCACTGATCTAGTTGTTATCATCTCATGCAAATTTTAAATTGGGTAGAATTCCTTGATAGATCCATTCACCCCCCCTCTGGATCAGCGTTTATTAATCGCACCTAGTTAACAATTGGTATCAGAGCCAGGTTCTCTGATTAATCAGATCCAACGATCTGCAGAGGATCCTGTTGTCCCTTCGTGCATTTCTGTTTCTACCCTTTGCTGCATTAATCTAGTTGCCGATTTATTCAATGGGTTCTCCACCGATTTTCAATGGCTCTAACTTTAACTCATGGATTAGCAGTCTTCACAATTATGTGAAAATGATTAATCCGGATTTGTGAAAATTAATTTCACAAGGTCCCCACAGATTGCCAAAGGAAAAGTCCAAATGGACTAAAAGTCACAAGTCAAAATATGGAGAAAATCAGAAAGCCTTTAACCTGATGAGAGCAGCTACTGACAAGGCTCTACACTCTCATTTTTATGACTGCAGGTCCGCTAAGGACATTCTGGATCAGCTGAAGCTAGCTCAGAGGATGAATAAGAACAACTGCATGATGGCTAACGAGAGCAACCATAGCAGTGATCAAGAGGAACTCCAAGATGCTGAAAAGGTAATCATCCCCTTCTCTAGTTTCACTTTAGATGACTGGGAAGATGCCTATGCTGATCTGTTACACTCCTATGAAAAAATGAGTAAGAGGTATAGAAGACTGAAAAAGAAGCTGGAAAATCTAGGAGGTGAAAATCTTGAAACTCTGAAAACTGAAAATGAAATCTTAAGAAGACAACTACAAGACTTTGACTCTATTACTACAGATCTAGATCATTTGAAATCTGAAAAACAAACTTTTATGAAACAAATTGGTCTACACAAAGAGGAGAGTCAAAAGCTTGTTTGTGAAATTGTTGAACTAAAGGAAAGGCTTAGCTTCGTTGATCAGACTCATAACAATGACGTTGTTCAAAATGAAAGATTGGTGAGAGATTTAGAGTGTATCAATTCTGAATTGGAAGAATTGAAATCTGAGAATGAAAAACTCAAAAACCAATCCAAAGAATTTGAACATAGATCAATGTACCTTGAAAAAGAAAATGGTTTGATCTCTGAGAAATTGGAGGCTGAAAGAACAATGAATTCAGAAATTCAGAAAAATCTTGACAAATTTCAATCTGAAAAACAACAAGAAATGTTTTATGAATGTCAGTCTTCAATAGATAAATGGGTGTTTGATGATGAACTCCTAGACCAGAACAGCAAACTGAAAGAGGAAATCAATAAGTTGAAACACCTAAACACACAGATGACAGATAGGCTAATGACGATTGAAAAAGGCAAGTGTGTAAGTGTGGATAGTTCTGATAGGTTGACGAATGCTGAACAAGAAATTAAGAGCCTAAAAACCATCAACCTAATGTTAAATGGAAATGTCAGTTGCAGTGAACAGAAAATAGCTGGATATGAGCTTAGTATCACATCCCTTCAACAAGAAGTTGATGATCTTTACAAGTCCCTATCTGAAGCTGACAAGGAAATAGAATTAAAACAAGAAGTAGAAAAACTCAAAAGCCTGAATGATGCTTTGCATCAACAAGTAATTTCCTGTGAAACAGATTTGTCCAAATATGAGGCTAAAATTGCTGATTTGAATTCTGAGATTAAAGATTTGAAAAATTCTCTATCAAAATTTGTCAAAGGAAAGGACAATCTGAATAAGCTTCTTGGAAAGAGTGATAACTTTGAGAGAAAGGGACTGGGCTATAGTCCGACAAATAAAAGGAGTAATGGGAATAAAACATCCACTATTTTTGTTAAAGCTTCCAATCAGAACACAACCTCTGCTCCTTCTATCTTTCAATTCACTGCACAAAAATCCACTGAGAAACCCAAAACTGTGGAACAAACTCCAAAACAGAAAAAGGGTGAAAATTCACAGAAAAAGGAAAAAGAGGCTCCTGTTGTTGTAAAGAAAACTGCACACAATTCACATGATCTCTCACACACTCACATTAAAAAGGATTCATGTTATTATTGTGGGAAGCATGGTCATCTCATGAATGAATGTTTTATCATGAAAGAAGACAATAAACCACATGGCAGGTCTTCCATGCACTTTTATGATCCATATGGATTTAAACACAATTCTAGTCAGCACATTATGTGCTTCAACTGTAATAAGACTGGGCACAAGGCTGCTGAGTGCTGGTTTAGATCTACTTGGGGTAAAAATAGTTTTCATAGAAGAAATTCTTTTGCATGCTCCCACTGTGGGAAAAATAGGCATACAGTCAAGGACTGTTGGTATGTTCAAAAGAACTATGTTAAACCCCATTTTGTCAAATTCCCTGCAAAACCTTTTGTGAAAATTTCATGCTATAACTGTGGGAAGCCAGGCCATAAATCTGCTGAATGTTGGATGGTTAAGAACAAGCATCAAACTGCTCATGCATATAACAGAAAATCTTATGAACATGCTTATAAACATCACCCTGCTGTTAACATGTATCATAAGAACCAAAAACCAGCCATCTCATGTAGATATTGTGGAAAAGTTGGACATGCTATGGATGACTGTTCACTGATGAAATTGGATGATAATCTTGCTATGAAAATGTTTAGAATACCTGTTAGAGCTAATGCAGGACCCAAAGCTGCTTGGGTCCCTGCAGGATCAAAATGATCAATATTTTGCAAGTGTGCCTTGGAAGCTGAAGAATGAAAAGGGGATAACCAAGGCACTCAAAAAGAAAACCCCAGGACTCAATTCAGGTCAGTTCTGAAATTTGTTTCAATTTCACTATCTAAAATTGTTGTTTTGCTTGGTTGATTTTTGATGATCTTCTCATGCTGTTGTTTGCACTAAATAAATGAGATTGCCTTGCACTGCATATGACATTTGCATGACCATCATAGTATATGAAATGGAATAGTGCTGGAGGGCAGATGGAGTATGTCTGGATGCTACTGCCTTGTGTGAGGTGGTCCTTGGACCAAGTCCTCCGCCCAGTATCTTGGGTCAAGTCATATAGAGCAGTGTATTGCATATCATGTTGATCTGTTGGTACTAAACTGAAGTCTTTCTAAAATATGAATTGAACAATCATGCTTCCAGTAATTCTCTTCTGTCTAATTTGCGTGAATCATATCTGAATGCTGAATTTGGTATCATGTGATGTGATTTCGATACTTTTCATGCATATAGTCAGGGGGAGCTTTATTATATTGTTGTCACTATTTGATATTGTTCTGATCTGAGGAACTTAAACTGCATGTCATACAATTCAGTCTGAGATTGTGGTAGAAACTCCAATCATATGGGTTTAAGAATTATCACTGAATCAGACTGATATAAGATTAATGTATTCTCAACTTTGTAATTAAATGAATTGAAAATATCTGTTGATAAGGGTTAATAAGCTTTAACCTCTTGTGTCATGTAATCCATAAAGTCTCTCATCTGATATCTGAAAATTTGAAATCTAGGCTACTTTGGTAGAGATACATAGAGTGAGTGTTGTGGTTATTCTTTAACTTGAAAAAGTTGACTAAATGAAAATTGTGAATTCAGAGCAATGACTCAGTCACTGAGAAACTGAGTTCTTTATCAATGAAATAAAGTAACTCATGTCATGAGGTGCCACAGTTATCTCTGATAAAAATTTTAGTGAAACAAGACCTGACAGAGCAATAGCTTATTTGTGTTGAGTAGCTGGGGAGTCTGGCCTCTGATAAAGGTGTCTTCTTATGTAAAAAGACACTCATATTGCTAACTCTGCTCTCAAAGTGAGAGGCAATGCCAGTTATCACACTGAGTAACTGGGTCACTTCAACTAAGACTTGTTGTGCCTCATGTAAAAAGGTGTTGATCAACTTAAATTGCACAGGAAAAATATAATGTGCTTCAACTAAAATTATCTTGAAAAAATATGTCAACTCATGTTCGTGAAAAAGTGTTTAATTTTAGTACTAACCTGTGTATTTTTTCAAAGGTGCTTTTGAGATCACATTTGCAAGATAAAAGATGATTGTTTTTTAGTGTTTTCTGACGATTTGGTTCACTTTTATTAAAACTTGGATTCAGATATGAGTATTGAGTTTAATTTGGCAAAGCTGGTATACATCAAAATTAAATCAGATTGATAATGTTGCTATTTCATAACTCTTTATGATAGAAGAGTCTACATTTTTTTTTAAGACTTATTGAAGTGATGTATGCATTCAAAACCCTCATGATCAGATTCATGCATGATCAACAAAAACTGTTTAGTCAACTCCTCTCTTATCAGTTGACTGATTCCTTCTGCATTTTTTTTTTGACCATACAAATGTGAGGTGCCACTCCCATTATTACCTTGTTCACTTGCAGCCCTCTGAATTTCAGATTCCTTATGGTGGTGGATTTCAGATTGATTCCTGAGATATATTTCTCTCCACACTGTTGGAATCTTCCATCTTGTTCTGCCATAAGTTCTGATTCTGTGGTATTATCACCAGAATTCAGATTCTTTGTAATGGCTGATTTCAGATTGATTTATTGGATAACCAGAGTCCATTCCTGTGCTTCAAGTAGAGAGTAGTCAATCATGCATGTTGATAGGGGGAGAGCTGTTTCTTTGTCATAAGGGTGATCTTCATTTTTTTTAAGAACCATGACTCATTCTCATGTCAAAGGGGGGTCTTTTGCCATGTCAAAGGGGGAGTATTTGTTGCATACGCATCACTGCATGAGTTGTTTGACAAAGGGGGAGAATTGATTTAATTGCTTCTGATATTGAGATGTCCTCAACTCATATGACATCTCTGAATTATTCGTCTTGCTAAAGTAAAAGGGGCAGTTTAGTCAAAAGGGGGAGCTTTTAATTCACTCTTCAACTCATGTCTTTTTGCTGAAGGCAAAGGGGGAGAAGAATCTAATCTGAGTCAGTGTAACTCATAGTGTTGCCATCATCAAAAAGGGGGAGATTGTTGTGCCCCTGTGTGGTTTTGATGATGGCTGACACACCATGAGTCACACTGAGGTGTGCTAGATTCTTATAGATGACTGTTTGACTGTCTGAATATCTGACTGTTTGCTTGAACAGCTAATTCATGAATATGGCTAGATTGGGTTAACGTAGTGGCTAATTGTTTGATTCATGCATTACTCTATTTGCCAAGTGTATACATTAGTCAGCATTGCATTTTGTTCACGAAGTCTATACACTGCTGGATGTTCATGTCTGCACATTGGTGTTTTTCCCTACGTTCTGGCCAAGTCTATACAGCCTCATTCCTACCTTCATTCCAAGCCAAAGTCTACACAACGCCCTTCACTGAAAGTCTATACATTCGCTGCAGAGATCACGGTCAAGTGTGTACATTGCATAGCATGTTTCGTCTAAGTCCATACATTGGACTATTGTGTGCATCTGGCGAAGGCATCGCAAGTCTAGACAGTGGACAGCGTCTTGTGCATATAGCAAGTCTAGACATTGCACTGTAGCATGCATTTCCTTAAAGTCTATACATTGGACTGGTCTGCATAGGCTAAGTGTATACATCGTCAAGTACAATCATGCACTGTTCATGAAGTCTGTACAGCCGTGTCATTCACTGCCAAGTCTGCATAATTGGTCTTCAATGACAAAGTCCATACATTGGACTGTTCTTCAAAGTCTGCACAGTGGCTTCACATCTTCAAGTCTGTACAGCCGTTTGCTTTGAACTTCAAGTCTATACGTTGCACTGTTCCTCTCGTGTTCGTGTCATTCCCTTTATTGTGTCTTCATGTCACTTATTATCATACTTCGTGTTATTTTTGTTTACTGTCCTTCAGGTCGTGTGTCCGTGTTGCTTCCACTATATTTCGTGTCGTTTCCTTTGTTTTTAGTTGTTCATCTCGTGTCGATTTCGTTTGTTTTTGAAACCACACTTCGTGTCGATTTCTGTGTTGATCTTCGTTCTGTCTTCGTGTCGTTCTTACTTCGAGTCGTTTCTTTGTATTCGTCTTCGTGTTGGTCTTTCGTTTTAGACTTCGTGTCTTTCTCTCTTTGACCACACTCCGTGTCGAATTCAGTTTTCGTCTTCATGCTGTTTTCAACTCGTGTCGGTTACTGTTTCATCTTCGTGTTGTTTTCTACACCTCGTGTCGTTGTCTCCTTGTGACTTCACCTCGTGTCATTTTCATCGTCTTCGTGTCGCTTTTGTTCCATTGCGTGCAGGACATCGCAGCACTCCGTGTTGTTTTCTGTGCAACTTCGTATCATTCTCTGTGTAGTGTGTGTTCTGTCACTACTACACTTCGTGTCGTTCCTGTTGCACTTCGTGTCGTTTCTGTTTCACTTAGTGTCGTTTCTGAATTATCTCTTCGTGTTGTTCTTCCTAGACATCGTGTCTTTCATGTGTCGAAACCACACTTACTGCTGGTTTCTGTTTTACCACCATGTTGTTCTTCGTGTCGTTCTTCTTTTTACCTCGTGTTGTTTTATAACCTCACTTCGTGTCGTTCTCTTTGTTGTGTCTGTTCTGTCACAGTGTATCTCGTGTCGTTCCCAGTGCAACTAGTATTGCTACTACATACTTCGTGCAGATCTAGTTAATGTGGCCCTCAGTTTTAATGGCTTTTCATCTCTTTGCAGGTCCGAGGAAGACATATTCCCCAGTGACTGGCAGCACGTGATCCGAGGCTGGAATGAAGCCTGCTGAGAGACTGCCACGTGGTCCGAATTCTTAGGGCTGGAAATGTGGAGGTCACACGTTGGGGCTGATGCTGCTGCTGCTATATATATGAGCCTTCTTCCACTGAAGAAGATTGATCGAGTTGGTGAGAAGAAATGTCCACATAGAGAGCCACGATCCAGAGAAAAAGAAAAGAGAAAGAAGAAGAGCAGAAGGAGAAGAAGAGAGAGAGATAGTGCTCGTGTGAAGAGAAGAAGAGGAAGAAGAATAGAGAAGAAGAGAGAGCTAGAGTGATAGAGGCTTCAACGGAAGATCTGTTCCTGCTGGACCGTGGATCAAATCCAGGCCAGTCAGCTCCTGCGAGAGCCACATTTGTTTTTATTTTTTCAGCTTTCTGTTGCTGGTTTCGTTTTTCTTTTGATCTATTTACTTGCTGTTTTTCTGATTCTCTGTAGAGAGGTCGGGGTCCCTCCTGTTGGTTCAGGAGAAGGGAGATTGCTATCTCCAGTTGCAAGTAGCTGGGCGCTACTTGTGGGTTCCCTCTGGTTAGAGGAAGGGAGGCTCGTCCTCCGGTTCTGGGCTTGTAGGATTCAAGTCCAGGGGTCCCTCCGGTTGGGAGGAAGAGAGGTCCGAGACCTCTGGTTTGCAGGTGACTTAGTGTCACTTGTGTTTCCCTCTGGAGTTCAGAGGAAGAGAGACTTGGGTCTCTAGGTTCCCTCCAGTTTTGGAGGAAGGGAGGATTGGTCCTCCGGTTCTAGTCTTGTGGGTTGCAAGACTAGGTGTACCCTCCAGTCTGGAGGAAGAGAGACTTCCGTCTCTGGTTTGCTAGTGACTGGTGTCACTAGTGGTTCCCTCCGGTTGGGAGGAAGAGGGGAGGTTGTTCCCCTGGTCAAGCTGTGTGGCAGCACCTGTTGCAGACTGAGTCTGCGGTTTCTAGCGTGAACTAGTGGAAGCCTCACTCCGGTTTGGAGTGAGGGGTGGACGTAGGTCGGTTGACCGAACCACCTAAAAAATCATTGTGCAGTGGTTTGTTTGATTGCCTGCTTCCGATAGATGCATGCTAGGACCGTGATTTAATTGATCATCTACATCCTAGAGTTTAATTGAGTTTGTAAATCTTGTTTGATCAATTGTCCACTGATCTAGTTGTTATCATCTCATGCAAATTTTAAATTGGGTAGAATTCCTTGATAGATCCATTCACCCCCCCTCTGGATCAGCGTTTATTAATCGCACCTAGTTAACATGCTGCACCAACTCCGGTCCCGTCAAAACACGCTCACCAACCTCAAACCAATCAAGTGGAGTCCGACACAGACGCCCATACAACGCCTCATAAGGAGCCATGCCGATGCTCGAATGATAGCTGTTGTTGTAGGCAAACTCCACCAATGGTAGGTAGTGAAATCAACTCCCTTGCCATTCCAGGCAACATGATCTCAGCATATCCTCCAAAGTCTGAATGGTCCTCTCTGACTGACCGTCTGACTGAGGATGGTACGCCGAGCTAAATGCTAAATTCGTGCCAAGAGCTCGCTGGAAACTCCTCCAGAATCCAGAAGTGAAATGCGGATCCCGATCTGACACAATAGAAATGGGAATTCCATGCAACGGAATGATCCACTCCACATAAAGATGAGCCAACTTGGGTACACTCCAGCTGATCTTGATCGGTAACAACTGAGCCACCTTCGTCAGCCGATCCACCAGCAACCAAATACTGTCCTGCCCACTCGGAGTCCTCGGCAATCCCACCATAAAATCTGTGGTCACGTGATCCCATTTCCACGCGGGAACATCCAAGGGCTGGAGAGTACCCCCTGGTCGTTGATGCTCCGTCTTCACCTGCTGACAGGTCATGCACCTGGCCACGAACTCGGCCAGATCTCTCTTCATGCCAGGCCACCAGAACTGCCTCCGCAAGTTCCGATACATCTTTGTCGCACCCGGGTGTACGGTGTACCTGCTCCCATGAGCCTCGCGCAACACCGCACGATGAACCTGCTCCTCGGCTGGGACGTATAGCCTGCCACGGAATCTCACGGCTCCATCCTCGCCGAGCTCCACACCAGCCATAGCCAAAATCCGGGGTAACTCAGGGTCTGCATGCTGAGCCTCTGTCACCTGACGATGGATAACAGGGGTGACAGTCAAACTCGCAAGCACCGCTAACCCTAGCTCTCTGGTAATCTTGAGCCTGAATGACACTTCGGGCACTTGTTCCCAGAGCCTCCATTTCCTCAACATCATGGCACTGACCGTGACCTTCCAACTCAAAGCATCAGCGATGACATTCATCCTTCCCGGCTAATAAGATAGGGTGAAGTCATAATCCTTCATATACTGCATCCAATGCCTCTGCCTGAGGTTAAGGTCCCTCTGAGTGAACACATACCTCAGACTCTGATGGTCAGTGAACACCTCGAACTTCTCACAGTACAGATAATGCCTCCAGATCTTCAGCGCGAAGATCACAGTCGCCAACTGCAGGTCATGGGTAGGGTAGTTCTCCTCATGGTGCTTCAGCTGTCGCGAAGCATAAGCCACCACTCTACCATGCTGCATCAACAGAGCACCCAATCCGACCCCAGAAATATCTGTACACACCACAAAACCTCCCGATCCAGAGGGTAAAACCAACACAGGAGCCGAGGTGAGCAATCTCTTCAGCTCCTTGAAACTCTGCTCACACTCATCAGTCCAGACAAAAGGCACATCCTTTCGCGTGAGTCTGGTCATCGGGGCCGTAATGCGAGAAAAATCCTAGATAAACCTTCCATAATAGCCCGCAAGCCCCAAGAAACTCCGGATCTCCGTCACAGACCTCGGCCTCGGCCACTGCATTACTGCCTCGACCTTGGCGGGGTCCACGAAAATATTATCACCAGAGATCACGTGCCCCAAAAAGTGCACCTCACAAAGCCAGAACTCGCACTTACTGAGCTTTACATACAACAGGTGATCTCGTAACGTCTGCAGCGTCACACCCAAATGGTACGCGTGCTCCTCAGCAGACCGCGAATAGACAAGCATGTCGTCCACAAACACGACCACGAACTGGTCCAGATAGAGACGAAACACCCTCTGCATCAAATCCATAAACGCTGCGGGGGCATTGGTGACCCTAAACGGCATCACCAGAAACTCATAGTGCCCATATCTCGAGCTGAACGCAGTCTTCTCCACGTCAGACTCTCGAATCCACAACTGATAATAATCGGATCACAAATCAATCCGCGAGAAGACTCGAGCAAACTGAAGATAGTCGAACAAGTCATCAATCCATGGCAACAGATACTTGTTTTTAACGGTTACCTCGTTCAACTAACGGTAGTCAATGCACAGCCTCAGGCTACCGTCCTTCTTCTTCACGAACAACACTGGCGCACCCCAAGGGGAAAAGCTAGGATGAATATACCCCTTGGCCAGCAACTCCTACAACTGCGCCCTCAACTCCCTCAACTCAGCAGGAGCCATACAGTAAGGAGCCTTCGACAAAGGTCCCGTACTAGGCACAATCTCGATAATGAAATCGATCTCCCGCTGGAAAGGTAATCCAGGTAAGTCCTTCGGAAAAATATTAGGAAACTCGCACACCACCGGAATGTCCTCGACATCCAGACACGACTGGTCTACCAAGACCACAGAAGCGAGAAAACGCTGGCAACCCGCACCAAGCAAACGATGAGCCCTGATAGCCGAAATAAGGAAACGGGAAGAGGAAGACCTAATACCTTGGAAATAGAAGGTGGGTCCACGAAGTCGCCAAAAATAAACCCTTTTTGAGCCGTAATCCACCAAAGCATGATGTGCCTCGAGCCAATCCATGCCCAAAATCACATCAATGTCCTGAAGCGACAACGCGTAGAGCCTCGTCGGTAAACTCCGCCCTTCAACCCAAACTGGAACCTCATCAAAATAATATAGAGTGATTATAAAATCACCCGAAGGCAACTCCACTGTCAAATCACAAGATAACTGGGTCACCGGCTCCTCGATACTCAGCGCGAAATCCTCTGAAATAAACGAATGAGACGTGCCAGAGTCAAACAAAACCCGAGCCGCACAACCCAAAATATGAATGATACCTTCCACGAGTTGTGACGCCACTGCCTCTGCCCTGGTCATATGAGTAATCTAGCCTCGAGATCTCTGCCTGCCTCCCACACTCGCTGACTTGGGTAACGGCGGATACTGTCCCTGCTGCTGGGGAAACTGCTGCTGCTGAGGAAGCTGCTACTGCTGCCTCTGAGAACAGTCATGCGCCATATGCCCTGGCTGGTCACACATGAAACAGATCACCGACACCGTGCACGGCCTGCCTGGATGGGACTCGCCACACCGGGTACACGGTCCTCGCGATCCACCCACTGATCCCTAATGCTGAAAAGGGACCGGCTGCTGTACACTGCCCGATGACGCCTGCCTCTGATCCTTGGGCTTCTTACGGAAACTCTTTTTGAGAAACTTCTTGACCTTCGAGCCAAAAGACATGGATCCTGTCGCTGACGCTACCGGTGCCGATGCTCCTAAACCACCCGTCGCATGCTGAAAAGAGCCCTGCTGCTGGGTAGCCGACTGCTGGCTGTGGCCTGACAAGGACTGTCCTTGGCTGATCGGTCCTCGAGTCCTCTGCATATCCATCTCCAAGGATGCCGCCACATGAGACGCTGTCTCCAAATCAGTGGCAGCGTTCGTGATCAAATGGTTCCTCAGCTCCTGCCTCAAGCCCTGTACGAACTGTGCGGTCTTCACCCTCTCATGATCCATGATATGAGGTGCATAACGACCCAGCTCAACAAATCGGGCCTTGTACTGCAACACGGACACGTCGCCCTGGACCAGCTCTAATAACTCACGCATCCTCTGCGTAGCAATATACTCTGGACAGTAGGCACACTCGAAAGCACTGACAAAGTCACTCCACGCAATCTGTTCAAGGGGACGTGACTGAAAAGATGTATTCCACTCGGAAGACCACCATGCTCGAGCCGTACCCTACAACTGGTTGTAGGCCAACATCACCCTGTCCTCTGCAGTACACCGCATGGAACTGAACACTCGCTCCATCTCGTCGAGCTAACTCCGAGCCAAATCAGGGTCTGGCTGACCGCCGTATTAAGGTGGATGAAACTGCATGAAATCCCTCACTGCTCGGCCTGGCCCACCCCTGGTCGACGAGCCCTCACCAGCCTCTCCGCCGAACTGCTGCGACATAAGCCGGTACATGCCACAGAAGAAATCCTCGGCCTCCGAAAACCTCGCAGTATCCACTGCCTCGGTGGCCACAGGTGGCACTATACTCTGCTCCTCCTGCTCCTGCTGAGCCTCCTACCGAGCCTCCTGCTGGATCTTCTGAACTCCAGCCGACTGCCCCTGTTGAGAGCGAGTGCTCCGCCTCGGCGCTATGCTCGCTCTTGAAGCAAAAGATAGAAAACACGGAAATGGCAAGGTCAATAAAAACACACGGTGCCCGATGCCAGCGTCAACTGTACATCATCGTTGTGGACTAGTGGACCACTACAATTACTTATGATTCTCATATAATTCCACAACCGTGCTCTGATACCAACTGTAATGACCAGAGAATCTGATTACAGGGAAGGCCCGATAACCCGAGACTCGTACCGCCACCCACGAGTCTGAAGACTCGGAAGGGTTAAAAGGATGGTGTGGAGACTACACAAGTAACACAAATAATTGTAGAAATTAAACAGTTTATATAATTAAGCAGGAAAATAAATTAACATTTTACATGATACATGGTCCACAAGATATAACAAAATAACAACAGTAGTCCACAACTAGTACAGATACAAGAAAGAAAAGCACAGCTACACGGGGCATACCCCGGCTCTAACCTTTGGCACTAACGCTGGGCACCTGAACCACGCTGAGCCTCAGTCGCGCTCCCCTGAGGCCGCGCCTCACTTGAAACACGGTGAAAACACGTAGGGAATGAGTCTCGGAACAAGACTCAATAGGGATCACTCGAACCCTACCTCACGAAACGGGAAACCACTACGCTAGCGGCTAAGCGAGTACCTCGAAAGGGAAAGCTCTGCAACTACAACACCGGGCTCACGGCGTGAAAACCCACACACACGCCACGGCTAGACAATCGGAACTCATCGGTCAACCCGACGAAAAAACCCGAAGGTTGAAGTCACAAAGACTGATTGATAGTCTGTCACTCCCGACTCGACAGGAGTACCTCCCACTAGAAGCAAGGCCGAATGCGTCCACTAACGTCTTAGTCCGCGCCTCAGGTGTCTCCCTCCGGCCCAACAGGAACTGAGACACCGTACAAGTAACCACAAACAAGTGACTAGCTGGGGTCATGCCCGTCGACGTGGATCCATCCGCCCCCAACCACGTGTGCACACACAGACCGTCCATCCCTGGTCTGGCCCTCTGATCGATTTTCCCCACAGCCGGACTCTGGTTGCTAGACGCGGGGCCTGACGGAAACCAGTCTAAAACCATCCTCTGGGTAAGCCTCTCCACGTACTCCCAGGTGGGACCACTAAACGTGTAAGCAGGCTACGACTAGTAGAGGGTCACTATGGAGTAGACTCTCAAGTCAACAGAAAACAACGTCCGCACTCGACGACGTACGGGGACCATCCCACGTACCAGCACCGTCGCACGGTGACCACGGTCGGAGAAGAAACGGGACTGTAAACCACCCGGTGCAGTCCTAAGCCTGGCAGTCTACTCTAGATGCGCCACAGGCTCTGACGGTCTATCGCTAGACCGTCACAGCCGTCTGATGGCCCAACACAGGGGCGTCAGAGGCTCGGTGCAAAACTGGGTGTAACGCTCCTACCCTGGTGCGTCACAAGCCAAGAAGAAACCAACTGTGACGCGTGCCACTCGGTGCGTCACAGGCTGTAACAGACCAACTCTGGTGCGTTACCGGGTGTAAACGCGTCAGCTCTGACGCACCCACACAGGGGCGTTACAAGGCTGTGACGCGCCACCCTGGGTGCGTCAGATGCCTTGACCCCCAACGGTCAAAACCAACGGTCAAGTGCCAACGGTCGGATCGTCACCTGACGGTCCTAGCTAGGCGCGTCACAGTGCCGTGGCGGTCTATCGTGGGACCGTCACAGCCCACAGACCCCCAGTTGGCCAAAATAGAGCTGTGACGCACCCACCTTGGGGCGTCACAGGATGTGACGGTCACTGGAAGGACCGTCACACCGAGCCAACGGTGAAACGGCGTGAAACACCCAAAAATACCAACCACGCCCCTATGCCTCCATAAGAGAGGGGGAAATCATGGGGGGAGCCCCCTAAGGACCCCTAGCATGCATCTAAGCCATTAAAACACCGAATCGAGGCCTAAAAACATAGATCAGGTGAACTCTCGCCAAATCATGGAAAACCCCATCCCGGCATCGAAACCCATCTCTCGGCCTCCCCTCGGGCTAGAAACCACGGGAATGGAATGCGGGGAGCTAGGGAACGTCACCGTACCTCAATCTCGCTTCAAGGCACGCCGGATCGTCCACAAATCACAAAGAAAGCTTTTAGAATCCTCGCTCCTTCACGCCTCCCACGAACACCGCACGCCCACGAGATCGCCTCGCCGCCGCCCACGTCGCCACGCCATCGCCCCGCCGCTGTGTGCAGCCGGAGAGAGGCCCGCCACGGTCGAATGGGAGAGAGAGGGGAAGAGGGGGTGCTCACAGTGAGAGGAAGAAGAAAGAGGAAGAAGAAGAGAAGGTGGGGGAGAGAGAAAAGAGGGGTATTTATAGAAAATCCAGAAATTCTGGAAAATACCAAAAAAATTAAAATTATATTTCCGCGATCCTCGGAACGCACCGATTGCAACGGTACCACTCTCGCCCAGGTGAACAACCCGGTTCACCCGCAACGAGAGTCTGAAGGATTTACCGGAACCCGTACCGAAAATCAGAAAACACGCGAGGAAAAGCCGCGGACGCACTACGGGCCTCCGAAACAACTCCGGATCGCGCCGATCTGAACACGAAAGATGTCCGAAATGAAATTTCAGACACAGCAGAGTTGGACACTCCGAAAAAGAAAATCCGAGACCCAAAAGGAAGGATCCGAAAGATTCGCGATATTACAGCACAAGGAGCAAAACATAATGTAACCAAACGAAAATAGGAAAATAGAAAATCTCTTCAAAGAGCAGACGACTCTGGATTTGATCCACGAGTCACCACACACATCTCTACTCACGAACACTTCCTTTATCCGATACTCTATTTTTTAGATCTCTCACACCTCTGCAAATCTACCTCTCTTGAACTGACTACTTCTCTCTTCTTCTTTTTCTTCTCTTTCAGATCATCTCTCTAATCTTCTCTCTTTTTCTCTGAAGTCTTCTCTCTGATTTTTCTCTTTGTCTCTCTTTATTTTCTCAATGAAGGCAACTTTTCTCTCTTGAGTTTGCAGGGAATGCAGGACTTCTCTTGTTCTGATCGGCTTTTATTTATAGTAGAGAAATTGATGCGGGACGGACTGAGGGACCCGACGCCAAATGATGCGAACCTTGGACTCTACGTGATGACGCGACCAGCGACACACGAACAATAGAGATACCTCGGCTCGACAGTAAGAGTTCTTATGGGATATACGCCGTAAACAGAAATGCGAGCTCACTCGTTGTCCCAAGCGAGGGAAACACAGATCCGCGCGGTTGAGAAATCGGCAGAGTCAAGGGTTGTCAAACTCACTTCCGTGCTCGGGTCGAGTCACGGGACTGGTTAACTCTCTTTCTCACAGCGATGATGAATATGAACTCACGAGCTAAAATTTCTAACGCACTCAAGCAGGAGCATATAATCATATACTAAGTAAGCAAATGCCAAGAAGTTGAGACCGTTACCTCCACGCACCGGGCGTGGGGAAGACAACCCCGACCAAAATCGAACTCCCGGTTAAACAATTTTAAGCAAATTACAAATTTGAAACCCACTCCACGCATGGAGGTAATAGATAACATGTGGGACCCGGGAGGATCAAAATTGGGTTGACGGGCAGCGTTTTGAATCGCTCTGTCGGTGCTGACAAGCTGCAAATGGATGCTGTCCGGACGGCGCGGGCTGACGGTTGTGGGGTCCACGACCTGCTCGGACGGCCGACTGTAGCGGGGTTGGTACCGTTGCGAAGGGAATCCCTGGAGGGTCGATCCCTATAAGGCGGCTACACTGGTTCACCTTGTGGAAGGCGAGACGGCTCCGACCATCAAGGTTTGAAGCTTGCTGCCCCAGATCTGATTTGCTATTTCAGGCGTGCGCGACCCGGCGACAAAAAATGCTGTGATCAGCCCCGACGTCGGAACGACGCGAGACTGGTGCCGATGCGAATCTAACTCAAAGTTCTTCAACCCCCTGGTGTTACAGGAATTTTGTTGGGGCCGTACTTTCCATGGTGGAATTTCAAACAGAACTGTTCTCAGTGTCAGATCTGTCCAGGCAGACTGAGATCTGCCTGAGAAAGGGCATTCACCGCTGTTGAAACCTTGGATCTGGGTGATGGGCTTTTTATGGAAGCAAGAGGGGGAAGTTAGGAAGATGTGGATAATTTTTTTATAATATTTGGTGGAGGTTTGATATGGGAAATGGATTTTCTAACACAGGTGGGTCGGATCTGGACTGCAGGGGCAGCACAGATTTGGGAAAAGACAGTATTTTTTTAGATGGGAAATAAAATTCCTAAAATCATAAAGAAATTCATGGACGATGGCTTAGGTGGACAGAACTCCCAGTTTAAATTTTAGATCATTCTGAAATCGAAAAGGGGGGCTCATGGGTTAATGATTTGGTTGCTAGAACACAAGACTGCACAAGGGCAGATCTTGTGGGCTGTGGGAATATAAATGGGAAAATAGGAAAATGAAGTGGGGAAATTCTAAAAATTTAGGTGGGACGTGGGATAAACCTTGGGAACTGACCCTTAAAATTTCAGATCCAACAGATTACGAGGTTAGGAGCTAAAAATCAATCTTCAGCTTGCTGGTTGGTGGTGGCAGATCTCCGGCGAGGCTGCGGTGGTGGTGCAATGGCGGCACGATGGCGGTGGCGGCGGCGGCGACGAGCTTCACACACTGATAAGGGGAGGAGTCACACCTCAGAAGGCAACCTTCACAGCTGCAAGGGAGGGAGAGGAGAGAGAGAGGGGGCGGCCCTTGGCTGTTGGAGCAAAAATTGCTTGAATTCTTTCATTAATTGTGTGAAAATGGAAAAATACAAGCTTTTATATGAAATGGGCACCCATGGTAAATGACTAAGCCTACCCTTAGATCTAGGGTGGGTGGGTGGTACCTTGGAGAAGCCAAAATATTTTTTTTCACATGTGGTCAAATAAAATAAAAAATTTGGCCTAATAAAGCCAAAATAGGGGGCGCCCCCCTTAAAGAAGAAAAATAGAATTTTTCTTCTTTGGTCCAATGGTCCAATATCCAAGGTGGACAATGGGCCAGCCCCTATGGATCCCTAGAAGTTAGGTGGCCCAATGGGGAGGACGGTGAGGGGGCCCGCAAGACCTAGTTGGCCCCCTTTTTCAAGAAAACCCCTTTATTCCTCCTAATTACACTATATGAAACCCAAATAAACCAAATAAGCACACAATACATTCCAAATAAAACTTAATAAATACTAAAAATGATAAGGCTCAGAACGGAGACTCCAGACTGTCTCTGAG
This sequence comes from Amorphophallus konjac, assembly GCA_022559845.1. Taxonomy (NCBI): domain Eukaryota; kingdom Viridiplantae; phylum Streptophyta; class Magnoliopsida; order Alismatales; family Araceae; genus Amorphophallus; species Amorphophallus konjac. The sequence continues at coordinate 94,804,557 of CM040125.1, forward strand.
CCAAAGGGAAGCCGCTGTAGCTCGAGTGGTGCAGCGCGTACGGTATCGACGGTTCGCCGGTTCATGCTTCTCGCTCGCTCTAGTGTCTGCACCAATACTCCCCGGGAGGGAGAAACTCGACCCTGTCGAGTAAGGGTCTGGATCTCTCTGGTAGCGCTCTAGCAGATCCGGATCTATCCTCTGCAACTCTACCCTGGTGATCCACGTATCCTCGGGGGCGGGTCGCCCTCTCCATCGCACTAGGTAGCGCGGGTAGGATCCACTCATGGTAATGGTCACATGCTTATCCAGTATATGATCTATATACTTACGCTGCCGTGGAAATGAGGCTGGTGGTGGGCACTCAGGTGTGGGGTCACTCTCAAGAGGGGGAGACGGCTCAAAAGGCTCAGTGGGGATCACCGCTGGGTCCCTATAAGCAATTAGATCCGAAACATTGAAAGTAGAGCTTATCCCATATTCCTCGGGCAAGTCCACAACATACGCGTTGGATCCGACGTGTTTCAATACTTGAAATGGACCGGCTCCGCGAGCTTGCAATTTCTTGACGGTTCCTGAGGGAAACCATTCAGGTCTAACCCTGATCATGACATAATCACCCTCTTGGAACTCACGGTGGTGTCTGTGGGCATCGACTAACTCTTTGTACCATGCATTGCTGGCCTCAATGTGACGACGGATGTCGTCATGTAGACTCCTAACATGCCTAGAAAATGACTCAGCAGACTCTGACACTCGAGCATGAATGGGCATGGGAACACGATCCACTGGTTTCCTAGGCCTACGACCTGTGACAATCTCAAATGGACTCATACCAGTAGACATGTTGACCGAATCATTATATGCAAACTCATCCAGTGGTAACATGAGATCCCAATCCCCTACATGGTCCCTAACAAGACACCTCAAAAGATCACCCAGACTCCTATTGACCATCTCGGTTTGACCATCTATCTGGGGATGATATGCAGTGGAAAACTTGAGGTGAGTACCTAACATATGCCACAATGTCTTCCAAAAGTAACTGGTGAACCTAACATCACGGTCAGACACTATGGTACGAGGCAACCCAAACTTACATACCACATGAGTAAGAAAAAGGCGAGCTACCCTTGAAGCATCCGAAGTCTTAGAGTAGGGAATGAAAAGAGCCATCTTCGAGAATCGATCTACTATCACATAGACCGAATCATGCTTCCGAGAGGTACGTGGCAATCCCAAAATAAAATCCATGCTAACATCATGCCACGGGCATCAGGCACGAGGAGAGGTGAATAGAGGCCCGAGCTTTGCTTCTTCATTTTGACTGTAACACATGTACGACACCGGGCCACAATGTAAGCAACATCTCTCTTCAAGCTCGACCAATAGAACCTATGCTCGACAACCTCGATAGTCTTGTTCCGACCGAAGTGACCGGCTAGACCTCCTGCACGAAGTTCCCAGACTAAGAAATCGTGAACCGAAGTTCGGGGAACACAAAACCTGCCTCCTCGAAAGAGGTAACCCTCCTGAAGCACATAGTCACTATGATCTCTTGAGGGTCCGGCCTGGAGAGCAGCAAAGATCTGACCAAAGTCAGGACAATCAACATATGCCTCTCTCATCTTCTCTAGCCCAATAACCTCGGCACTCATGGTAGTCAGCAGACATGCCCGCCGACTCAAGGTATCAGCCACCTTATTCTCCACTCCAGCCTTGTGTTTAAGCATAAATGTGAACTGCTAGAGATACTCAACCCATCTGCTGTGACACGCGTTGAGCTTCTTTTGGGCATAGAGGAACTTCAAAGTCTCATGGTCGGAGTATAAGACAAACTCCTGATGTAATAAGTAGTGCCTCCAATGTCTAAGAGCCTGAACAACTGCATAGAATTCCTTATCATAAGTGGAGTATCACAGTTTCGCGTCATTTAGCTTCTCACTGAAATATGTAATCGGGTGCGTCTCCTGACTCAACACTCCTCCAATTCCTACACCCGATGCATCACATGAGACTTCAAACACCTTCGAGAAATTTGGTAATCGAAGGACCGGTGTCTGGGTCATGCGCTCCTTGATGTCCTTGAAGGCAGCAGTAGCGGCCTTCGTCCATACAAATGTGCCCTTCCTGATACAGTCCGTGATCGGGGCAGTGACGGAACTAAATCCGCGGATGAAGCGACGATAGAACATCGCGAGGCCATGGAAGCTGTGAACACCATGGATCGTGCGGGGTTCCGGCCACTCAACAATGGCCCGATCCTTCTCCAGATCAGCGGAGACCCCATACTAGACACAATGAAACCCAAGAAGGTAAGCTGGGGTGTCATAAAGGCACACTTCTGTGGGTTTGCAAACAACTGCTCTCGCCTCAAGAGTAGGCAGACCTACTGTAGATGATCCAAGTTGTCCCCCGTAGTGCGACTATAGATGAGAATATCATCAAAATACACTACCACAAAGACTCCGATGAATGGTCGAAGGACCTGAGTCATGAGCCACATGAAGGTGTTGGGGGCATTGGTCAGCACAAAGGTGATGTGACACCACCTAGGGGGGGTGATAGTCACAAGACCGATGCATTTTGTGTTGAGTCTTTACATGTTTTGAGGATGACAACACTATGAGCCTTTGTGGAGAACAAAAATATTTCTCTGTGAAAAAAAAATATAATCCTTCGAGTCAATTCAGTTTCTCAGGGGTTGTCTTCGTGTCGTTATTTGTTCCATCGCGTGCTGAACACTGAAGCACCTCGTGCTCCTTTCTGTGAACCTCGTGTCGTTCCTTCAAGTATTTAGTTGCTCATCTCGAGTCATCCTTTTTATCTTTGATCTTGTGTTTTCGTGTCATTTATTGTAGTTACTCGTGTCATTTCACTGCTCTCACTGTTTTGTCACGTGTCTGGTTGCATGAGTCATTAAAGTCTATACACTGGTCTTAATATTCTAAGTCTGAACACTGCCCAACCAGTTAGTCTGCACATTGCCATAGTCAGTATAGCTCAACTCTATACATCCTTCCAAGCTTCAACTCTATACACTGTATTGTCAAGCTTCTTGTCTATACACTCCTCTTGGCCTTAGCATCTGTTTTGAAGTCCATTCTTTGGTCTTCAGTTCATGTCTGTACAGCGTTACGTTCTCTTTGGAAAGTCTGTACAGCGTGAAGTCTACACATTGGCTTCGCTCCTTTCAAGTCTATACATCGACTGTCTTGCTTTAGCTTAAGTCTGTACAGAGTCTGCGTCTCGTTGATCGTCTCTTGTCGTGTCGTCATGTTATTTCTATATTTTATGTCTTCGTGTTGCTTCTTTCTATCTTCGTCCAGGTTTCCTCTGATCGCGTGTTTTACTACCGTCTTTACTCCGTGTTTTTTTCTTCTCACCTCGTGCTGTTCTCATCTGACTTCGTGTCGTTCTCTTTGTAGTGTTTGTTTTGTTACAGTGTGACTTCGTGTCGTTCTCTTTGTAGTGTTTGTTCTGTTACAGTGTGACTTCGTGTCGTTCTCTTTGTAGTGTTTGTCTTGTTACAGTGTGACTTCGTGTCATTCTCTTTGTAGTGTTTGTTTTGTTACAGTGTGACTTCGTGTCGTTCTCTTTGTAGCGTTTTTTTTGTTACAGTGGTACTTCGTGTCGTTCTCTTTGTAGTGTTAGCTTTATTATTGTGTATCTCGTGTCATTCTCCTTTTACCTCGTGATGTTTTCATCTGACCTCGTGTCATTCTCTCTTTATTTCGTACTGTAGTAATCTTGTGTATCTCGTGTCGTTCTCAGTACAGTGCATCTCGTATTGCTATCACATACCTCATGCAGTTTTAGTTTTTGTGGCTCTGAGTTTTAATGGTTTTAATTTCTTTGCAGGAGAAGAAGAAAAACAAAAAGAAGAAGGTGGTCCGAGGAAGAATATTCCCCAGTGACTGGGCTGCACGTGATCCAATACTAAAGGAACCAATGCTATAAGGGCACGTGGAAAGAAGGTTCTAGATCGAGTATGGGAGGCACACACATTTTGTACCTTATCCACCTGCTGCTGCTATATATTGAAGCCTTCGTCCACAGATGAAGGGTGATCGAGAGAAAAAAAAAAGGGAAGAAAAAAAAGGAAGTGCAGAGAGTTCGATCCAGCAAAAGAAGAGAAGAAAATAGAGGGCGGAAACTGAAGAAGAGGAAGAAGAGAGAATAGCAGAGAGAGTGAGAGAGAGAGAGAGCTCGAAGCTGAGAGTTCAGAAAGAAGAAGAAGAAGGATTCTAGTTTCAGGATCAAATCCGAACCAGTTTGCTCTATTGTGAGGTATATTCCGTGGTTTATCGTTCCAGCATTCAGTATGCTGTATCTTTTTAGTTTCTTATTTTTGATCTGTCTTTACTGTTCTAGTTTTGTCTCCGATTCTCAGGTTGAGATCGGTTGTCCTCCTGTTCTGTTGGTTCAGGAGAAGGGAGACGCTGTCTCCAGTTGCAAGTGGCCGTGTGCTGCTTGTGGGTTCCCTCTGGGCTTCAGAGGAAGAGAGACCTTGGTCTTTGGTTCTAGTGACTGCAGATCACTAGTGTTCCCTCCGGTTGGAGGAAGAGGAACTTGTTTCCTAGTTTCTAGGGACTTGGCATCCTTAGGGTTCCCTCCAGGTGTGGAGGAAGAGGGGAGGGTGTTCCCTTGGTGAAGCTATGAATCAGCCGTTGTCGCAGACTGAGTCTACTTGGCTAGCCGGTGCTAGTGGAAGCCTCACTTCGGTTTGAAGAGAGGGGTGGACGTAGGCAGACTGGAGGTCTGACCGAACCACCTTAAAAATCCCTGGCGCAGTGTGTTTGGTTTCTTTTCTGGCTTTGGATCTATTCGGTAGATGCTTGTCTAGGCCGATCCATCTCTATCTTCCTAACTGATCGTTCTGCGCGGTTAGTATTTGACCGTTAAGAATTTTTTTTTAATTGAGAACTTAATTTTTTAATCCTCATTGTTTTTACTGGTAAAGGTCCATTCACCCCCCTCTGGACCTATCAATTGGTATCTGAGCGGTCTCTGGTTCAGAATCCAACGATTCTCAGAGGATCCTCTACGTGTTTCCTGTGTGCATTATTTTGCTTGTGAGTTAGTGTTTGATATCTGTTCGTTTAAACTAATGGCAATGGCTAATCCACCGATTTTTAAGGGATCTGATTTTGACATTTGGTTCAGTGTTTTTCGCATGTTTGTTAAACAAGCTGATAAGGACTTGTGGAAGTTGATTTCACAAGGCCTGTATGAACTGCCCAAGAAAAGGTCCAAGTGGACGGACAGTGAGAATCAGATGTTCCGAGAGAATCAAAAGGCCTTAAACCTAATGTTAACAGCGACTGATAAAGCCTTGCAGTGTTGTTTCCATGATTGCAGATCCGCCAATGATATTATGGACCAGCTGAAGCTAGCCCACAGGAGAAATGAAAGCACATGCATGATGGTTAGCAGAAGTGACCACAGTACCAGCCAAGAGGTGGAGGAGAATGAAGAAGAGGTAAACCTCTTCGAGAACTTTTCTATAGAAGATTGGGAAAATACTTACAGCGACTTATCTGAGTCATATGAAAAATTGCAAAAATGATATAAAAAATTGAAAAGGAATAAGGGATTAGATAGTTCAAGGTCTGACTTAAAAAATTGTGCTGAATTGAAGAGTTCTCATGATGCCTGTGTGTCTAATCTACAAATGTTGAAAAAACAAAATGATATGCTAATAAATGGAAATAAGAATCATGTGAGTGAGATTGATTCCCTGAGAAAATTCTCTGCTGAAAGCAAGGAAAGTTTAGAGAAGCTCAGGATTGAAAACAAAGTACTTGCTGAAAAATCTGAAGCCATTAAGTCTGTCAACTTTGAATTACAGAAAAACATTGAGAAACTGCAAAAAGACTTGAAAACTTTTAAGGATGGAAGAAAATCTAAAACTGACTCTGATGATTAGATTTTGATAAACGAATTAATTCAGAATGACAGACTAAAGGAAGAAATTGAGAAACTAAAACAGTTGAACACCATCATGTCAGAGAGATTGCTGACATTTGAAAAGGGTAAACATGTGGTGTCCAATAATTCAGAAGAAATTGATGAGTTGAGAAAAGAAGTTGAGAAATACATAATTGCCAACAAAGTCTTGAATGAGGCTGTCAATTGCAGTGAACAAGAGACTACAAGTTATGAGTTACACATTGCCTCTTTAGAAGAAGAAATCCAAGACTTAAGGAAATCTTTGTCTAAATTTGTTGATAAGCAAGAAAATCTGAACAAACTGCTGGGAGTAAAAGTCAATTTTCAGAAGGAGGGGTTAGGTTATAACCCTGTGAATAAAAAGACATTTGAAAATAAAATTCAGACATATTCTGTTTCTAGCTCTACTTTTAAGAAAAAGGGACTGGGCTACAGTCCAGTCATGAGTAAGGTCTATGCATCAAATTTGGAAACTATTTTTGTTAAATCATCTGAACAGGAAAAACCTTCTACTTCCTCTCTACCTCACTATAAGGCTAAGAAAACACAAGAACATGATAAAAAATAGAAAATGAATAAAAAGGGCTCATCTGTGCATGTTGATCACAGTCCGCACACACACTCATCTAAAAGGAAAATGTCATGCCACTACTGTCATAGACTTGGACATTTAATGCATGAGTGTAAATTGATGGAGAAAGATGATATGAGGGTCGGGATAATAAATGCTAAGAAACCTCATGATAAAAACTCTTCATTCCAGAAAAAGAAAATTGAATGTATGCACTGTGGCAAACTAGGACACAGCATCGCACAATGCTGGTTTGCAAATGATAAGAAAATATATTCTTCACATCATGCTAAATTTCCTGCAAACCATAATGATGTTGATAGGAATAAAGTTGCTGCAAATAGAAAATACTCTGCATGTGTCGACTGTGGAAAGCCAGGTCACAAGACTGCAACCTGTTGGCTGGCAGAATACCAAAGCAATGCTGGTTTTGGTAAACAGAATTTCAATTCTGTTAACAAAATTTTTCATACATATGTGCATAAAAATCATGTTTATAAGAATGTGCATAAATCCAATCTGAAACCTGCTGCTAGGAGATTGGTTAGAAAACCTGCTAAGAATGTCACTGCTAACTCAGGACCCAAGACTTCTTGGGTGCCTATTCGTGCAAAATAGTTTACTAACCTGCAGGTGTGCCTTGGAAGCTGAAGAATAAAGAGGAGTAATAAGCCAAGGCACTTGAAAAGAAAAAAAAAACTAGGATCTTAATATTCAGGTCAGTTCCCAATACCTGCTTTAATTCTGTTTTGGTGTGATTTAAATTTGGTTATGTGATGTAGTCTGTGTGCATCTAAGTATTCCATGATCATGAGTGTCCTCCTTTGACTGCATTGCTAAAATCTTTCTTGGATGGATACTTGGTATCACGCTGTAATTCATGCTCATTGTCAGGGGGAGATACAATTATTGTGTCAAATTACTGATTCGTGCTCATTGCATCACATTCCATTTATTTGAAAAACCATAAGTTTGCTTCAACGTATTGCATTTCAGCTGATAGCATGTATGTTATTCAATAAATAATTAATATTTCCAAGAGGTGTGTGTGAGATGTCCTAGCGTGGGCTGAAAAGGAGCTTGTCAGGTCATCTGGAATCTGAAGAATCTTTGTCTGCCGATGTGGTTAGTTGGTGTTGAGTTCAGACATCTCTTGAGGTTGCAGCTTATTGCCCAAGAGCATTCTCTGGTTACGAGATTGAATTTCCTCAGGAAGATTTCATTTGTGAGCTCCTTGGTCTTTACTTTCTAGAGTAATCTCTCTCTTGCTGACTTGTTGTAAGGAGTGCTTCTCATCTCATCTCATCTCGCTCCATTCTGTTTGTCTCCTTCCTATCCGTTTCTTACCCCCTTTGGTTCAGAAATATTCTTGAAGAAAAATTCCTTCTTATAGCTTTGTTACTCTTATCAGATTTGATCAGAATACCTTAAACCACCCAAAATCTATTGTAACAAGTTACACCTGTTAATAAAGAACTTTAATGTATGGGGGTTATATCTTGTCCTTTAATCCTTCTAAGTTATCCTCTCTATTGTTGGTCAACATATTGTAAAACTTTCTGTTAAATGGAAAAACCTTGCGGAGGATTTCGTTTTAACTGAAACTTATGTGAAGAGGGCTAAAATAAATTTTTTTTTTGTTAAGTAAGGACTCTATCTTTTGTCCTAGATCATGAGAGGTGTTACCAGGGAATACGCCATACTTTGTGGCAGAGCAATGGCAATTGTGGAGAAATAGATTTTCTAGATCAAAGAAGTCTAGAGTTTCTGTCATGATACAATTAGCTATCTCTGTTTCTTATAGAAAAGTTAAAAAAAAAAAGAAAGGGAATGAAAAGTCAACATGGTTTTCATTGGCATAAAGGTAGCCTGTCCTGAGTAACCAGGGATTCTGGTGTCTTATAAACATGTCTCCTTGAGTAAAAAGGGACTATTCTACCTAAGTGCTCAACAAATTGGTTGACTCTGTATGCCCTCTCTTGTCCTTTAAATGAAGTAATGAACCCTGCTTGACTATCTTTTTGTTATTTCTTTGCCTGACAAACATAAAGAGTATTTTAATCGTGACCTTCTGTAGGCTATGTACCTTTAACAGCTAGTTTTGTGATCTCGTGTTGATTTAATGTCTTGAGGTAACTGACCAAGGTATTCGGAAGAATATAATAATTCCATATATTGAAGAGCGAACTTTAACGGGCAATGGCTGTGTTACATATTGAATAAGGGTAGTCTGGGTATTTCCTGAAAAGTTTGATAAGAGTGAAAAGTGACCCCCCAAAACCCTTCTTGTTCCTCAAGGTTACATCCAAAAACCCTCGTGTGCCCTTGCCGCTTCCTGTTCCTCCTCGTGCCGATACGTCTCGCTGCTCCTTCAAACCCTTCTCTCCCGCTCATCTTTCTTCACGAAAATCTCATCTCCCCCACAGAGTTCTCTTCCGTTCTTGGTTCTAGCTTAATCTCCAGCAACAACCAGCAAGAAAGAGTTGATACTCTAGGAGTTACGGAAAATGGATCAGCTAGAAGCCGTCGCTCCTGTTGAAAGGAAGAGGAAGGGAAAAGAAACAGTTGAGGAGCCTTCGTCCAAGCAGCAAAGATGTCTAGAACCAGAAATAGCGTGGAAATTTCTTCTGCACAAGGTACCAGGACCTCTCAGTCTATCGTGTTTTTAGAGAGTGGGAAAATTATTCCTCCAAGGATAATAGATTTCAGCGATGAATCCATGGTTTTGAAGTTTCCAGAACTTTTGGAGATTTTTGAGTTTCAGGATTGGAGGAAATTCCTAGAAAATCACCGTGTCTACTACCCTAGCCTGGTAATGGAATTTTATAATAACTTGTCTTTGAGCCGAGATAAGTCTGCTCTGATCTCGTCTGTTAAGGGGATTGAGATAGCAGTAACGTGTGACTCTCTCCATAAAGCTCTCAGTATTCCAGAAAAAGGAGAGGTGGAAAGAGGGTTTAGATATAGTCTGCATGAAGCCTTTTCGGTCATTACTGGTAAACCCAGTAATATTCATGACAAGGGGCAATTGAAGCTGAAAGCTTACCAAACCTTATCATTTCCCCCTCTTCACAAGCTTCTTCAGAACATCATTGCCTCTATTGTCACCCCACAGACTGGAGCTAGAGGAAGAATCACAGACACTCAGAGATTTCTTTTGTTCTGTCTGATTCAGCGTGTAAAGATCTGTCTGCCTGAAATTATTTTTTCTGTCATGAAGGGGTGTATTGGGTCCAAAAGACACCTGCCCTACGCCGCCCATCTGACAGACATCTTCAACTACTCAAAGATTTCCTTGGATGGAGAGCCATGTCTGAAGTTAGGGGTCGAAATATATTTAACATGAATTTTGTTTCAGTATTTTTGGGCTTGGAGGGTTCTTCTCTCATGGGGCAGGTTAAGGCCCAGAAAGTCAAAGAATCACAAGCTCAGAGAGAGCTTCTGGAACACCCTCAAGAATCTGCCCAAACTGTTTTAGAATTAGCTTCTAAGGTTGCTTTACAGGAGACACCATCTGAACAACCACTGTCTGCTACTTCTGCTGCACCTTGCTGAAGCATCTCTATCTTTTCAGAGGCTTGTTGAGATTGCATCTGAAGAAGTTAGGATGTCTGAAGACAACATTCAAACTGAACTAGATACAAACATTGATGGTTTGTTTGATTCCTTTGGGAAGACATCAGAAGAAGTGAGGCTGCCCATGGAATAGCCTGCTCAAGAGCAAGAAAGTAATGAGCAAGACCTTGCTGAGTTTGTTAATTCCATTCTTAGAGAGACTGTGGAGAAAAGTTTGGAAGAGGCTGACAACGTGGTTACAGCTAAAATTATAGAACAGGCACCTGTTGAAAACTCTGCAGATGATGATCTCATAGAAGAAAGAGTGGATGAGTGTCAGGAGAAAGTTACTGACATAGAACAAGAAGCAGAATCATCAAGTGAAGAAGAAGCACCTGAAAATGTATTTCCTGAAAAAGAAATCCAAGCTGAAGATGAAGATCGGGTTCCAACAGGAGACAGCCAGACGCCTGCACAAGAAGAAGCAGATGAGAGAACAGCACCTGGCTGTGAATCTTTTGGTACACCCCTAGGTCAACCTCGTCTTCTATCTGCTCGGGCGCCCAACATTGAAGAACTCCTTATAAATTTGACTCAGCAGATGCAGAGACATGATAATAAAATGGATGATCTGCTCAAGTATGTCACTCTAAATATTAATCAAGTTCATTCCAGGCTACTGAAGCTTGAAATTTCTCTCCTGATTGAATGGAAAAAGTTCCTGCTAAACAAGAAAGCTTCAGATGATGCCACCAGGTCCTCGATGGAAATCCTGCAGGTGGTATGTTCAAAGATAGCAACAGCACTTCGTGAATTACAAGATGCTCATATTTCCTCCGTTAAGTCATCTGCCAGCATTATAGATCATTGTTTTGAGATCAGGACATCCTTAGAAGTTTTGAAGGGGTCATCTAGTGCCCTAGGTCTAGATGTCCAGAAGATCTATGACAGATTGATCGCTTTCTTAACAGAACTGAGAACTCTGACTGACAGATATGAATCTGTTAATATTCGCCAGGAAGACATCATTTTAGAAGTGGCACATGTCAGAAGCTCTGTTGTGTATTGGCTAGCTGAATTGTCCAATGACTTGAAGGATCTTCACTCTGTCTTGGGTTCAGCCCCTGGTCAGGCATCCTCCAGCAGAAGTACAACTCAAGATTTCTCCTCTGTTGCTCCAAGGGGTAGACCACCACTAGACAGGCCGCGCGGCACTTCCAACAGACATGCCAGATTCTTTTCTCCTTAAAAAATAGTGTTCTGTATTTTTTGCCAATTTTGAGGATCTCTCACTCTTGGACTTGTTAATTACATCTCATATCATTTGCATTTCTGCCTCCTTTTGTTTCTTTCTTTTTGATGTTGACAAAGGGGGAGAAATCAAGTCTTTGTCTTTGCTACTACTATGATTGAGAATGATTTGTTTGTTGTTAATGATTCTTAAATGATGATTAATGATGGTGCTGATGATGTTTAGCTTTGAACAGGTTGATAATTATTCCTGCAAAGACTCAAGACTCATAGTGTTGCCATCCATCAAAAAGGGGGAGATTGTTGAGTCTTTACATGTTTTGAGGATGACAACACTATGAGCCTTTGTGGAGAACAAAAATATTTCTCTGTGAAAAAAAAATAATCCTTCGAGTCAATTCAGTTTCTCAGGGGTTGTCTTTGTGTCGTTATTTGTTCCATCGCGTGCTGAACACTGAAGCACCTCGTGCTCCTTTCTGTGAACCTCGTGTCGTTCCTTCAAGTATTTAGTTGCTCATCTCGAGTCATCCTTTTTATCTTTGATCTTGTGTTTTCGTGTCATTTATTGTAGTTACTCGGGTCGTTTCACTGCTCTCACTGTTTTGTCACGTGTCTGGTTGCATGAGTCATTAAAGTCTATACACTGGTCTTAATATTCTAAGTCTGTACACTGCCCAACCAGTTAGTCTGCACATTGCCATAGTCAGTATAGCTCAACTCTATACATCCTTCCAAGCTTCAACTCTATACACTGGATTGTCAAGCTTCTTGTCTATACACTCCTCTTGGCCTTAGCATCTGTTTTGAAGTCCATTCTTTGGTCTTCAGTTCATGTCTGTACAGCGTTACGTTCTCTTTGGAAAGTCTGTACAGCGTGAAGTCTACACATTGGCTTCGCTCCTTTCAAGTCTATACATCGACTGTCTTGCTTTAGCTTAAGTCTGTACAGAGTCTGCGTCTCGTTGATCGTCTCTTGTCGTGTCGTCATGTTATTTCTATATTTTATGTCTTCGTGTTGCTTCTTTCTATCTTCGTCCAGGTTTCCTCTGATCGCGTGTTTTACTACCGTCTTTACTCCGTATTTTTCTTCTTCTCACCTCGTGCTATTCTCATCTGACTTCATGTCGTTCTCTTTGTAGTGTTTGTTTTGTTACAGTGTGACTTCGTGTCGTTCTCTTTGTAGTGTTTGTTTTGTTATAGTGTGACTTCGTGTCGTTCTCTTTGTAGTGTTTGTCTTGTTACAGTGTGACTTCGTGTCGTTCTCTTTGTAGTGTTTGTTTTGTTACAGTGTGACTTCGTGTCGTTCTCCTTGTAGCGTTTGTTTTGTTATAGTGGTACTTCGTGTCGTTCTCTTTGTAGTGTTAGCTTTATTATTGTGTATCTCGTGTCGTTCTCCTTTTACCTCGTGCTGTTTTCATCTGACCTCGTGTCATTCTCTCTTTATTTCGTACTGTAGTAATCTTGTGTATCTCGTGTCGTTCTCAGTACAGTACATCTCGTATTGCTATTACATACCTCATGCAGTTTTAGTTTTTGTGGCCCTGAGTTTTAATGGTTTTAATTTCTTTGCAGGAGAAGAAGAAAAACAAAAAGAAGAAGGTGGTCCGAGGAAGAATATTCCCCAGTGACTGGGCTGCACGTGATCCAATACTAAAGGAACCAATGCTATAAGGGCACGTGGAAAGAAGGTTCTAGATCGAGTATGGGAGGCACACGCATTCTGTACCTTATCCACCTGCTGCTGCTATATATTGAAGCCTTCGTCCACAGATGAAGGGTGATCGAGAGAAAAAAAAGGGAAGAAAAAAAAAAGGAAGTGCAGAGAGTTCGATCCAGCAAAAGAAGAGAAGAAAATAGAGGGCAGAAACTGAAGAAGAGGAAGAAGAGAGAATAGCAGAGAGAGTGAAAGAGAGAGAGAGCTCGAAGCTGAGAGTTCAGAAAGAAGAAGAAGAAGGATTCTGGTTTCAGGATCAAATCCGAACCAGTTTGCTCTATTGTGAGCTATATTCCGTGGTTTATCGTTCCAGCATTCAGTCTGCTGTATCTTTTTAGTTTCTTATTTTTGATCTTTCTTTACTGTTCTAGTTTTGTCTCCGATTCTCAGGTTGAGATCGGTTGTCCTCCTGTTCTGTTGGTTCAGGAGAAGGGAGACGCTGTCTCCAGTTGCAAGTGGCCGTGTGCTGCTTGTGGGTTCCCTCTGGGCTTCAGAGGAAGAGAGACCTTGGTCTCTGGTTCTAGTGACTGCAGATCACTAGTGTTCCCTCCGGTTGGAGGAAGAGGAACTTGTTTCCTAGTTTCTAGGGACTTGGCGTCCTTAGGGTTCCCTCCAGGTGTGGAGGAAGAGGGGAGGGTGTTCCCTTGGTGAAGCTGTGAATCAGCCGTTGTCGCAGACTGAGTCTACTTGGCTAGCCGGTGCTAGTGGAAGCCTCACTTCGGTTTGAAGTGAGGGGTGGACGTAGGCAGACTGGAGGTCTGACCGAACCACCTTAAAAATCCCTGGCGCAGTGTGTTTGGTTTCTATTCTGGCTTTGGATCTATTCGGTAGATGCTTGTCTAGGCCGATCCATCTCTATCTTCCTAGCTGATCGTTCTGCGCGGTTAGTGTTTGACCGTTAAGATCTTTTTCGGAAACTCCTAATTGAGAACTTAATTTTTTAATCCTCATTGTTTTTACTGGTAAAGGTCCATTCACCCCCCTCTGGACCTATCAATTGGTATCAGAGCGGTCTCTGGTTCAGAATCCAACGATTCTCAGAGGATCCTCTACGTGTTTCCTGTGTGCATTGTTTTGCTTGTGAGTTTGTGTTTGATATCTGTTCGTTTGAACTGATGGCAATGGCTAATCCACCGATTTTTAAGGGATCTGATTTTGACATTTGGTTCAGTGTTTTTCGCATGTTTGTTAAACAAGCTGATAAGGACTTGTGGAAGTTGATTTCACAAGGCCCGTATGAACTGCCCAAGAAAAGGTCCAAGTGGACGGACAGTGAGAATCAGATGTTCCGAGAGAATCAAAAGGCCTTAAACCTAATGTTAACAGCGACTGATAAAGCCTTGCATTCTTGTTTCCATGATTGTAGATCCGCCAATGATATTATGGACCAGCTGAAGCTAGCCCACAGGAGAAATGAAAGCACATGCATGATGGTTAGCAGAAGTGACCACAGTACCAGCCAAGAGGTGGAGGAGAATGAAGAAGAGGTAAACCTCTTCGAGAACTTTTCTATAGAAGATTGGGAAAATGCTTACAGCGATTTATCTGAGTCATATGAAAAATTGCAAAAATGATATAAAAAATTGAAAAGGAATAAGGGATTAGATAGTTCAAGGTCTGACTGTAAAAAATGTGCTGAATTGAAGAGTTCTCATGATGCCTGTGTGTCTAATCTACAAATGTTGAAAAAACAAAATGATGTGCTAATCAATGGAAATAAGAATCATGTGAGTGAGATTGATTCCCTGAGAAAATCTCAGCTGAAAGCAAGGAAAGTTTAGAGAAGCTCAGGATTGAAAATAAAGTACTTGCTGAAAAATCTGAAGCCATTAAGTCTGTCAACTTTGAATTACAGAAAAACATTAGAAACTGCAAAAAGACTTGAAAACTTTTAAGGATGGAAGAAAATCTGAAACTGACTCTGATGATCAGATTTTGATAAACGAATTAATTCAGAATGACAGACTAAAGGAAGAAATTGAGAAACTAAAACAGTTGAACACCATCATGTCAGAGAGATTGCTGACATTTGAAAAGGGTAAACATGTGGTGTCCAATAATTCAGAAGAAATTGATGAGTTGAGAAAGGAAGTTGAGAAATACATAATTGCCAACAAAGTCTTGAATGAGGCTGTCAATTGCAGTGAACAAGAGACTGCAAGTTATGAGTTACACATTGCCTCTTTAGAAGAAGAAATCCAAGACTTAAGGAAATCTTTGTCTAAATTTGTTGATGGGCAAGAAAATCTGAACAAACTGCTGGGAGTAAAAGTCAATTTTAGAAGGAGGGGTTAGGTTATAACCCTGTGAATAAAAAGACCTTTGAAAATAAAATTCAGACATATTCTGTTTCTAGCTCTACTTTTAAGAAAAAGGGACTGGGCTACAGTCCAGTCATGAGTAAGGTCTATGATCAAATTTGGAAACTGTTTTTGTTAAATCATCTGAACAGGAAAAACCTTCTACTTCTTCTCCACCTCACTATAAGGCTAAGAAAACACAAGAACAGGATAAAAAATAGAAAATGAATAAAAAGGGCTCATCTGTGCATGTTGATCACAGTCCGCACACACACTCATCTAAAAGGAAAATGTCATGCCACTACTGTCATAGACTTGGACATTTAATGCATGAGTGTAAATTGATGGAGAAAGATGATATGAGGGCCGGGATAATGAATGCTAAGAAACTCATGATAAAAACTCTTCATTCCAGAAAAAGAAAATTGAATGTCTGCACTGTGGCAAACTAGGACACAGCATCGCACAATGCTGGTTTGCAAATGGTAAGAAAATATATTCTTCACATCATGCTAAATATCTGCAAACCATAATGATGTTGATAGAATAAATTTGCTGCAAATAGAAAATACTCTGCATGTTTTAACTGTGGAAAGCCAGGTCACAGGGCTACAACCTGTTGGCTGGCAGGATACCAAAGCAATGCTGGTTTTGGTAAACAGAATTTCAATTCTGTTAACAAAAATTTTCATACATATGTGCATAAAAATCATGTTAATAAGAATGTGCATAAATCCAATCTGAAACCTGCTACATCTTGCTATTATTGTGGTACAATTGGTCATTCAATGAATAATTGCTATCTGAAGAAATCTGATGACCAGCTGCTAGGAGATTGGTTAGAAAACCTGCTAAGAATGTCACTGCTAACTCAGGACCCAAGACTTCTTCGGTGCCTATTCGTGCAAAATAGTTTGCTAACCTGCAGGTGTGCCTTGGAAGCTGAAGAATAAAGAGGAGTAATAAGCAAGGCACTCGAAAAGAAAAAAAAATAGGATCTTGATATTCAGGTCAGTTCCTAATACCTGCTTTAATTCAATTTTATTGTGATTTAAATTTGGTTCTGTGATGTAGTCTGTGTGCAACTAAGTATTCCATGATCATGAGTGTCCTCCTCTGACTGCATTGCTAAAATCTCTCTTGGATGGATACTTGGTATCACGCTGTAATTCATGCTCATAGTCAGGGGGAGATACAATTATTGTGTCAACTTACTGATTCGTGCTCATTGCATCACATTCCATTTATTTGAAAAACCATAAGTTTGCTTCAACGTATTGCATTTCAGCTGATAGCATGTATGTTATTCAATAAATAATTAATATTTCCAAGAGTTGTGTGTGAGATGTCCTAGCGTGGGCTGAAAAGGAGCTTGTCAGGTCATCTGGTATCTGAAGAACCTTTGTCTGCCGATGTGGTTAGTTGGTGTTGAGTTCAGACATCTCATGAGGTTGCAGCTTATTGCCCAAGAGCATTCTCTGGTTACGAGATTGAATTTCCTCAGGAAGATTTCATTTGTGAGCTCCTTGGTCTTTACTTTCTAGAGTAATCTCTCACTTGCTGCTTTGCTGTAAGGAGTGCTTCTCATCTCATCTCATCTCTCTCCATTCTGTTTGTCTCCTTCTTATCCTTTTCTTATCCCCTTTGGTTCAGGAATATTCTTGAAGAAAAATTCCTTCTTATAGCTTTGTTACTCTTATCAGATTTGATCAGAATACCTTAAACCACCCAAAATCTATTGTAACAAGTTACACCTGTTAATAAAGAACTTTAATGTATGGGGGTTATATCTTGTCCTTTAATCCTTCTAAGTTATCCTCTCTATTGTTGGTCAACATATTGTAAAACTTTCTGTTAAATGGAAAAACCTTGCGGAGGATTTCGTTTTAACTGAAACTTATGTGAAGAGGGCTATGAAAAAAAAATTTTGTTAAGTAAGGGCTCTGTCTTTTGTCCAAGATCATGAGAGGTGTTACCAGGGAATACGCCATACTTTGTGGCAGAGCAATGGCAATTGTGGAGAAATAGATATTCTAGATCAAAGAAGTCTAGAGTTTCTGTCATGATACAATTAGCTATCTCTGTTTCTTATAGAAAAGTTAAAATAAAAAAGAAAGGGAAAGAAAAGTCAACAAAAATTCATTGGTTTTCATTGGCATAAAGGTAGCCTGTCCTGAGTAACCAGGGATTCTGGTGTCTTATAAACATGTCTCCTTGTGTAAAAAGGGACAATTCTACCTAAGTGCTCAACAAATTGGTTGACTCTGTATGCCCTCTCTTGTCCTTTAAATGAAGTAATGAACCCTGCTTGACTATCTTTTTGTTATTTCTTTGCCTGACAAACATAAGGAGTATTTTAATCGTGACCTTCTGTAGGCTAAGTACCTTTAACAGCTAGTTTTGTGATCTTGTTGATTTAATGTCTTGAGGTAACTGACCAAGGTATTCGGAAGAATATAATAAATCCATATATTGAAGAGCGAACTTTAACGGGCAATGGCTGTGTTACATATTGAATGAGGGTAGTCTGGGTATTTCCTGAAAAGTTTGATAAGAGTGAAAAGTGACCCCCCAAAACCCTTCTTGTTCCTCAAGGTTACATCCAAAAACCCTCGTGTGCCCTTGCCGCTTCCTGTTCCTCCTCGTGCCGATACGTCTCGCTGCTCCTTCAAACCCTTCTCTCCCGCTCATCTTTCTTCACGAAAATCTCATCTCCCCCACAGAGTTCTCTTCCGTTCTTGGTTCTAGCTTCATCTCCAGCAGCAACCAGCAAGAAAGAGTTGATACTCTGGGAGTTACGGCAAATGGATCAGCTAGAATCCGTCGCTCCTGTTGAAAGGAAGAGGAAGGGAAAAGAAACAGTTGAGGAGCCTTCGTCCAAGCAGCAAAGATGTCTAGAACCAGAAATAGCTGTGGAAATTTCTTCTGCACAAGGTACCAGGCCTTCTCAGTCTATCGTGTTTTTAGAGAGTGGGAAAATTATTCCTCCAAGGATAATAGATTTCGGCGATGAATCCATGGTTTTGAAGTTTCCAGAACTTTTGGAGATTTTTGAGTTTCAGGATTGGAGGAAATTCCTAGAAAATCACCGTGTCTACTACCCTAGCCTGGTAATGGAATTTTATAATAATTTGTCTTTGAGCCGAGATAGGTCTGCTCTGATCTCGTCTGTTAAGGGGATTGAGATAGCAGTAACGTGTGACTCTCTCCACAAAGCTCTCAGTATTCCAGAAAAAGGGGAGGTGGAAAGAGGGTTTAGATATAGTCTGCATGAAGCCTTTTCGGTCATTACTGGTAAACCCAGTAACATTCATGACAAGGGGCAATTGAAGCTGAAAGCTTACCAAACCTTATCATTTCCCCCTCTTCACAAGCTTCTTCAGAACATCATTGCCTCTATAGTCACCCCACAGACTGGAGCTAGAGGAAGAATCACAGACACTCAGAGATTTCTTTTGTTCTGTCTGATTCAGCATGTAAAGATCTGTCTGCCTGAAATTATTTTTTCTGTCATGAAGGGGTGTATTGGGTCCAAAAGACACCTGCCCTACGCCGCCCATCTGACAGACATCTTCAAGTATTCAAAGATTTCCTTGGATGGAGAGGCCATGTCTGAAGTTAGGGGTCGAAACATATTTAACATGAATTTTGTTTCAGTATTTTTGGGCTTGGAGGGTTCTTCTCTCATGGGGCAGGTTAAGGCCCAGAAAGTCAAAGAATCACAAGCTCAGAGAGAGCTTCTGGAACACCCTCAAGAATCTGCCCAAACAGTTTTAGAATTAGCTTCTGAGGTTGCTTTACAGGAGACACCATCTGAACAACCACTGTCTGCTACTTCTGCTGCACCTACTGAAGCATCTCTATCTTTTCAGAGGCTTGTTGAGATTACATCTGAAGAAGTTAGGATGTCTGAAGATAGCATTCAAACTGAACTAGATACAAATATCGATGGTTTGTTTGATTCCTTTGGGAAGACATCAGAAGAAGTGAGGCTGCCCGTGGAACAGCCTGCTCAAGAGCAAGAAAGTAATGAGCAAGACCTTGCTGAGTTTGTTAATTTCATTCTTAGAGAGACTGTGGAGAAAAGCTTGGAAGAGGCTGACAACGTGGTTACAGCTGAAATTATAGAACAGGCACCTGTTGAAAACTCTGCAGATGATGATCTCATGGAAGAAAGAGTGGATGAGTGTCAGGAGAAAGTTACTGACATAGAACAAGAAGCAGAATCATCAAGTGAAGAAGAAGCACCTGAAAATGTATTTCCTGAAAAAGAAATCCAAGCTGAAGATGAAGATCGGGTTCCAGCAGGAGACAGCCAAACGCCAGTACAAGAAGAAGCAGATGAGAGAACAGCACCTGGCTGTGAATCTTATGGTACACCCCTAGGTCAACCTCGACTTCTATCTGCTCGGGCGCCCAACATTGAAGAACTCCTTATAAATTTGACTCAGCAGATGCAGAGACAGGATAAGAAAATGGATGATCTGCTCAAGTATGTCACTCTAAATATTAATCAAGTTCATTCCAGGCTACTGAAGCTTGAAATTTCTCTCCTGATTGAATGGAAAAAGTTCCTGCTAAACAAGAAAGCTTCAGATGATGCCACCAGGTCCTCGATGGAAAGCTTGCAGGTGGTATGTTCAAAGATAGCAACAGCACTTCGTGAATTACAAGATGCTCATATTTCCTCCTTTAAGTCATCTGCCAGCATTATAGATCATTGTTTTGAGATCAGGACATCCTTAGAAGTTTTGAAGGGGTCATCTAGTGCCCTAGGTCCAGATGTCCAGAAGATCTATGACAGATTGATCGCTTTCTTAGCAGAAGTGAGAACTCTGACTGACAGATATGAATCTGTTAATATTCGCCAAGAAGACATCATTTCAGAAGTGGCACATGTCAGAAGCTCTGTTGTGTATTGGCTAGCTGAATTGTCCAATGACTTGAAGGATCTTCACTCTGCCTTGGGTTCAGCCCCTGGTCAGGCATCCTCCAGCAGAGGTCCAACTCAAGATTTCTCCTCTGTTGCTCCAAGGGGTAGACCACCACTAGACAGGCCGCGTGGCCCTTCCACAGACATGCCAGATTCTTTTCTCCTTAAAAAATAGTGTTCTGTATTTTTTGCCCATTTTGAGGCTCTCTCACTCTTGGACTTGTTAATTACATCTCATATCATTTGCATTTCTGCCTCCTTTTGTTTCTTTCTTTTTGATGTTGACAAAGGGGGAGAACTCAAGTCTTTGTCTTTGCTACTACTATGATTGAGAATGATTTTTTTGTTGTTAATGATTCTTTAATGATGATTAATGATGGTGCTGATGATGTTTAGCTTTGAACAGGTTGAAAATTATTCCTGCAAAGACTCAAGACTCATAGTGTTGCCATCCATCAAAAAGGGGGAGATTGTTGAGTCTTTACATGTTTTGAGGATGACAACACTATGAGCCTTTGTGGAGAACAAAAATATTTCTCTGTGAAAAATAATCTTTCGAGTCACTTCAGTTTTTCAGGGGTTGTCTTCGTGTCGTTATTTGTTCCATCGCGTGCTGAACACTGCAGCACCTCGTGCTCCTTTCTGTGAACCTCGTGTCGTTCCTTCAAGTATTTAGTTGCTCATCTCGAGTCATCCTTTTTATCTTTGATCTTGTGTTTTCGTGTCATTTATTGTAGTTACTCGTGTCGTTTCACTGCTCTCACTATTTTGTCACGTGTCTGGTTGCATGAGTCATTAAAGTCTATACACTGGTCTTAATATTCTAAGTCTGTACACTGCCCAACCAGTTAGTCTGCACATTGCCATAGTCAGTATAGCTCAACTCTATACATCCTTCCAAGCTTCAACTCTATACACTGGATTGTCAAGCTTCTTGTCTATACACTCCTCTTGGCCTTAGCATCTGTTTTGAAGTCCATTCTTTGGTCTTCAGTTCATGTCTGTACAGCGTTACGTTCCCTTTGGAAAGTCTGTACAGCGTGAAGTCTACACATTGGCTTCGCTCCTTTCAAGTCTATACATCGACTGTCTTGCTTTAGCTTAAGTCTGTACAGAGTCTGCGTCTCGTTGATCGTTTCATGTTGTTTCTGTATTTGTGTCTTCGTGTTATTTTTTATGTCTTCGTGTTAATTTTGTGTTTGAGTCTTCATGTTATTTCTGTGTTTTTGTCTTAGTGTTGTTTTTATGTCTTCGTGTTGCTTCTTTCTATCTTCGTCCAGGTTTCCTCTGATCGCGTGTTTTACTACCATTTTACTTCGTGTTATTTCCTTCTCACCTCGTGCTGTTCTCATCTGACTTCGTGTCGTTCTCTTTGTAGTGTTAGCCCTGTTACTGTGGTACCTCGTGTCGTTCTCTTTTTATCTCGTGATGTAGTCATCTTAAGTACCTCGTGTCGTTCTCTTTTTATCTCGTGCTGTAGTCATCTTATGTACCTCGTGTCGTTCTCAGTATAGTGCATCTCGTATTGCTATCACATACCTCATGCAGTTTTAGTTTTTGTGGCCCTGAGTTTTAATGGTTTTAATTTCTTTGCAGGAGAAGAAGAAAAACAAAAAGAAGAAGGTGGTCCGAGGAAGAATATTCCCCAGTGACTGGGCTGCACGTGATCCAATACTAAAGGAACCAATGCTATAAGGGCATGTGGAAAGAAGGTTCTGGATCAAGTATGGGAGGCACACGCATTCTGTACCTTATCCACCTGCTGCTGCTATATATTGAAGCCTTCGTCCACAGATGAAGGTTGATCGAAAAGGGAAAAAGAAAAAGCAGAAGTGCAGAGAGTTCGATCCAGCAAAAGAAGAGAAGAAAATAGAGGGCAGAAACTGAAGAAGAGGAAGAAGAGAGAATAGCAGAGAGAGTGAGAGAGAGAGAGAGCTCGAAGCTGAGAGTTCAGAAAGAAGAAGAAGAAGGATTCTGGTTTCAGGATCAAATCCGAACCAGTTTGCTCTATTGTGAGCTATATTCCGTGTTTTATCGTTCCAGCATTCAGTCTGCTGTATCTTTTTAGTTTCTTATTTTTGATCTTTCTTTACTGTTCTAGTTTTGTCTCCGATTCTCAGGTTGAGATCGGTTGTCCTCCTGTTCTGTTGGTTCAGGAGAAGGGAGACGCTGTCTCCAGTTGCAAGTGGCCGTGTGCTGCTTGTGGGTTCCCTCTGGGCTTCAGAGGAAGAGAGACCTTGGTCTCTGGTTCTAGTGACTGCAGATCACTAGTGTTCCCTCCGGTTGGAGGAAGAGGAACTTGTTTCCTAGTTTCTAGGGACTTGGCGTCCTTAGGGTTCCCTCCGGTGTGGAGGAAGAGGGGAGGGTGTTCCCTGGTGAAGCTGTGAATCAGCCGTTGTCGCAGACTGAGTCCACTTGGCTAGCCGGTGCTAGTGGAAGCCTCACTTCGATTTGAAGAGAGGGGTGGACGTAGGCAGACTGGAGGTCTGACCGAACCACCTTAAAAATCCCTGGCGCAGTGTGTTTGGTTTCTTTTCTGGCTTTAGATCTATTCGGTAGATGCTTGTCTAGGCCGATCCATCTCTATCTTCCTAACTGATCGTTCTGCGCGGTTAGTATTTGACCGTTAAGATTTTTTTTTTTAATTGAGAACTTAATTTTTTAATCCTCATTGTTTTTACTGGTAAAGGTCCATTCACCCCCCTCTGGACCTATCAATTGGTATCAGAGCGGTCTCTGGTTCAGAATCCAACGATTCTCAGAGGATCCTCTACGTGTTTCCTGTGTGCATTGTTTTGCTTGTGAGTTAGTGTTTGATATCTGTTCGTTTAAACTAATGGCAATGGCTAATCCACCGATTTTTAAGGGATCTGATTTTGACATTTGGTTCAGTGTTTTTCGCATGTTTGTTAAACAAGCTGATAAGGACTTGATGGAAATCTCAGTTCAAGATTCAAAATTCACGAGCTTTGTGGGTTTGATGAGATCGACAGTTTACACAAAATCTGAGCTGAACCTTCTCCGAGTCAGGAAGTTTGACGGAACAAGCATCTCCGAGTGATCGGCAAGCAGCTTCATCAACAAATGCAATCAAATGGGCCATTCCATGCTAATCGTCTCATTTTATTGGGCCGTATACATGGGCCTAATGGGTCATCTCTATGCAATTTTATTCACAATAAAAGAGTCTTATTATGTATTTTAGTCTTTCGGTGTCTTTAAGTATTCCTAGGGAATCATGATAAGAAGGTATTAAGTGTTAAGGAGTCTTATTATGTATTTTGATGTTTCCGATAGGGTGTCTTTTAGTATTCCTAGGAAGTCATGATACTAAGTGGTAAGTGTCTCTTAATCTTCCTTGTATGCCTATATAAGAGTCTTGTATCCCACGGTGGAAAAACAGTGAATGAAGATCTATTTTTGGAACCCATGTGAGTCCCACGTAGGGGGACCTTTCCCCCTCCCTTATCTTCTTCCCTTCACCCCCCTGCAATTCCCATGGCCGCTAGTGCCTTTTCTTCCTTCCCTCTCCACGGGTGCGATGCCCACTTCTTCCCTTCCTCAACCACGGGTGAGTGATGCCCTTCGTCTAATTCTCTCTCTCTCTCTCTCTCTCTCTATCTCTCTCCAATTCTCTCTCATCCCCACCCCAAATTCGGAATCCACTCTCTCTCCTCTCTTTCACCTCTAATTAAGACCCCTCCCCCTTCCCTATACCCCTCATTTAAGTCCCCTCCCCTCCCCTAGGTAGAACTCCCACTCCCTAGGCATTCTCTCCCCTTCCCCACACAACCTTTCGTCTTCCCAGGCACCCTTTCATCTCCCCAAGGCCCAATTTCGAATTTGGGTGTTCCCTCCTCTCTCTCTCACCACCCCATTACCTCCCCACCTCCCAAAAGCACCCCCCTGCAACCCCAGCCACGTCCATCCCCCCCCCCTCCCTTAACCCAAACCCACAAATCCCTTCCATCCCCCTTAATCCCCCCTCCTCAATCAGCTCCATTCGCAGGCAGAAATCAAGCCCGAGTTGCAGTCGATATTGGGAGCAGTTCCAGGCAGAATCGGCTTCCGGGTTCTTCATCAAAAACGTACGTTGGCGAGTCTTCTGACCAGGCGAGGTGGAATCGTCCTCTTCCGAGTTCGTGAGCATCGGCAGTGGCCAATCTCCCACGACTGCGCAGGAGGCTCCTGAACCCGACCAGAAGCTGAGGAAGACCACCACCACGCCCAACCCTGACGGAATCCGACTCCGAGCTGTTCAGCAAAGTTCCTCCCCTCTCTGTCAGCTCTCAGGAACAGAAGGCGGTTCGTCGATCGGAGCTCAAGGTGTGAAGTTATCAATTTCCTACCACTGTTGGGTCATTCTGTCCACCGATCCCCTCCTCCGACCCGTCCCCACTCAACGGGACCTGCACGTCCACACCGACATCCGACTGAGGCGAGACCAGTGCCGCTGGAAAGTAGTCGTCCCCACGATTCCAACGCCACCTGCTGCGCACCAAACGGAGTTCGGGATTGCTCGTGGTGTCCATGTCAAGCCGCTGTTCAGAAGCTGCCCCTGCACAGAACCAGAACGGGGTCCCCGCTCAGTCGTCCGTGGCGACCAGGTTCGGGCGGAACCAAAATTCAGAAAAATTGTGCTGCATCCCTACCCTGTTACGAAGCCAACGGCACCAACCGCGCCTCCGGCAAAATTCCAGAGTGCGATCTACAGCCACTTCAACAGCTGCTGGTCACAGATTCCAGAACCGGGCTGATAAAAGAATTTGGAGAAATATGAAAGAAGAGTCAGTTTTATGCCCGACGTTAATTCGTTTCACATCAAGTGGTATCAGAGCTTAGGGAATCGGGCCGTCCCATCGGACCGAGATCCTGAGCTTTGAGGTTCGAGGTCGAACCTCCTCCAAGCGGAGGAGTATGATGGAAATCTCAGTTCAAGATTCAAAATTCACGAGCTTTGTGGGTTTGATGAGATCGACAGTTTACACAAAATCTGAGCTGAACCTTCTCCGAGTCAGGAAGTTTGACGGAACAAGCATCTCCGAGTGATCGGCAAGCAGCTTCATCAACAAATGCAATCAAATGGGCCATTCCATGCTAATCGTCTCATTTTATTGGGCCGTATACATGGGCCTAATGGGTCATCTCTATGAAATTTTATTCACAATAAAAGAGTCTTATTATGTATTTTAGTCTTTCGGTGTCTTTAAGTATTCCTAGGGAATCATGATAAGAAGGTATTAAGTGTTAAGGAGTCTTATTATGTATTTTGATGTTTCCGATAGGGTGTCTTTTAGTATTCCTAGGAAGTCATGATACTAAGTGGTAAGTGTCTCTTAATCTTCCTTGTATGCCTATATAAGAGTCTTGTATCCCACGGTGGAAAAACAGTGAATGAAGATCTATTTTTGGAACCCATGTGAGTCCCACGTAGGGGGACCTTTCCCCCTCCCTTATCTTCTTCCCTTCACCCCCCTGCAATTCCCATGGCCGCTAGTGCCTTTTCTTCCTTCCCTCTCCACGGGTGCGATGCCCACTTCTTCCCTTCCTCAACCACGGGTGAGTGATGCCCTTCGTCTAATTCTCTCTCTCTCTCTCTCTCTCTCTATCTCTCTCCAATTCTCTCTCATCCCCACCCCAAATTCGGAATCCACTCTCTCTCCTCTCTTTCACCTCTAATTAAGACCCCTCCCCCTTCCCTATACCCCTCATTTAAGTCCCCTCCCCTCCCCTAGGTAGAACTCCCACTCCCTAGGCATTCTCTCCCCTTCCCCACACAACCTTTCGTCTTCCCAGGCACCCTTTCATCTCCCCAAGGCCCAATTTCGAATTTGGGTGTTCCCTCCTCTCTCTCTCACCACCCCATTACCTCCCCACCTCCCAAAAGCACCCCCCTGCAACCCCAGCCACGTCCATCCCCCCCCCCCTCCCTTAACCCAAACCCACAAATCCCTTCCATCCCCCTTAATCCCCCCTCCTCAATCAGCTCCATTCGCAGGCAGAAATCAAGCCCGAGTTGCAGTCGATATTGGGAGCAGTTCCAGGCAGAATCGGCTTCCGGGTTCTTCATCAAAAACGTACGTTGGCGAGTCTTCTGACCAGGCGAGGTGGAATCGTCCTCTTCCGAGTTCGTGAGCATCGGCAGTGGCCAATCTCCCACGACTGCGCAGGAGGCTCCTGAACCCGACCAGAAGCTGAGGAAGACCACCACCACGCCCAACCCTGACGGAATCCGACTCCGAGCTGTTCAGCAAAGTTCCTCCCCTCTCTGTCAGCTCTCAGGAACAGAAGGCGGTTCGTCGATCGGAGCTCAAGGTGTGAAGTTATCAATTTCCTACCACTGTTGGGTCATTCTGTCCACCGATCCCCTCCTCCGACCCGTCCCCACTCAACGGGACCTGCACGTCCACACCGACATCCGACTGAGGCGAGACCAGTGCCGCTGGAAAGTAGTCGTCCCCACGATTCCAACGCCACCTGCTGCGCACCAAACGGAGTTTGGGATTGCTCGTGGTGTCCATGTCAAGCCGCTGTTCAGAAGCTGCCCCTGCACAGAACCAGAACGGGGTCCCCGCTCAGTCGTCCGTGGCGACCAGGTTCGGGCGGAACCAAAATTCAGAAAAATTGTGCTGCATCCCTACCCTGTTACGAAGCCAACGGCACCAACCGCGCCTCCGGCAAAATTCCAGAGTGCGATCTACAGCCACTTCAACAGCTGCTGGTCACAGATTCCAGAACCGGGCTGATAAAAGAATTTGGAGAAATATGAAAGAAGAGTCAGTTTTATGCCCGACGTTAATTCGTTTCACATCAGGACTTGTGGAAGTTGATTTCACAAGGCCCGTATGAACTGCCCAAGAAAAGGTCCAAGTGGACGGACAGTGAGAATCAGATGTTCCGACAGAATCAAAAGGCATTAAACCTAATGTTAACAGCGACTGATAAAGCCTTGCAGTGTTGTTTCCATGATTGCAGATCCGCCAATGATATTATGGACCAGCTGAAGCTAGCCCACAGGAGAAATGAAAGCACATGCATGATGGTTAGCAGAAGTGACCACAGTACCAGCCAAGAGGTGGAGGAGAATGAAGAAGAGGTAAACCTCTTCGAGAACTTTTCTATAGAAGATTGGGAAAATACTTACAGCGATTTATCTGAGTCATATGAAAAATTGCAAAAATGATATAAAAAATTGAAAAGGAATAAGGGATTAGATAGTTCAAGGTCTGACTGTAAAAATTGTGCTGAATTGAAGAGTTCTCATGATGCCTGTGTGTCTAATCTACAAATGTTGAAAAAACAAAATGATGTGCTAATCAATGGAAATAAGAATCATGTGAGTGAGATTGATTCCCTGAGAAAATTCTCAGCTGAAAGCAAGGAAAGTTTAGAGAAGCTCAAGATTGAAAACAAAGTACTTGCTGAAAAATCTGAAGCCATTAAGTCTGTCAACTTTGAATTACAGAAAAAGATTGAGAAATTGCAAAAAGACTTGAAAACTTTTAAGGATGGAAGAAAATCTGAAACTGACTCTGATGATCAGATTTTGATAAATGAATTAATTCAGAATGACAGACTAAAGGAAGAAATTGAGAAACTAAAACAGTTGAACACCATCATGTCAGAGAGATTGCTGACATTTGAAAAGGGTAAACATGTGGTGTCCAATAATTCAGAAGAAATTGATGAGTTGAGAAAAGAAGTTGAGAAATACATAATTGCCAACAAAGTCTTGAATGAGATTGTCAATTGCAGTGAACAAGAGACTGCAAGTTATGAGTTATACATTGCCTCTTTAGAAGAAGAAATCTAAGACTTAAGGAAATCTTTGTCTAAATTTATTGATGGGCAAGAAAATCTGAACAAACTGCTGGGAGTAAAAGTCAATTTTCAGAAGGAGGGGTTAGGTTATAACCCTGTGAATAAAAAGACATTTGAAAATAAAATTTAGACATATTCTGTTTCTAGCTCTACTTTTAAGAAAAAGGGACTGGGCTACAGTCCAGTCATGAGTAAGGTCTATGCATCAAATTTGGAAACTATTTTTGTTAAATCATCTGAACAGGAAAAACCTTCTACTTCCTCTCTACCTCACTATAAGGCTAAGAAAACACAAGAACAGGAAAAAAAATAGAAAATGAATAAAAAGGGCTCATCTGTGCATGTTGATCACAGTCCGCACACACACTCATCTAAAAGGAAAATGTCATGCCACTACTGTCATAGACTTGGACATTTAATGCATGAGTGTAAATTGATGGAGAAAGATGATATGAGGGCCGGGATAATAAATGCTAAGAAACCTCATGATAAAAACTCTTCATTCCAGAAAAAGAAAATTGAATGTATGCACTGTGGCAAACTAGGACACAGCATCGCACAATGCTGGTTTGCAAATGATAAGAAAATATATTCTTCACATCATGCTAAATTTCCTGCAAACCATAATGATGTTGATAGGAATAAAGTTGCTGCAAATAGAAAATACTCTGCATGTGTCGACTGTGGAAAGCCAGGTCACAAGACTGCAACCTGTTGGCTGGCAGAATACCAAAGCAATGCTGGTTTTGGTAAACAGAATTTCAATTCTGTTAACAAAAATTTTCATACATATGTGCATAAAAAGCATGTTTATAAGAATGTGCATAAATCCAATCTGAAACCCGCTGCTAGGAGATTGGTTAGAAAACCTGCTAAGAATGTCACTGCTAACTCAGGACCCAAGACTTCTTGGGTGCCTATTCGTGCAAAATAGTTTACTAACCTGCAGGTGTGCCTTGGAAGCTGAAGAATAAAGAGGAGTAATAAGCCAAGGCACTTGAAAAGAAAAAAAAACTAGGATCTTAATATCCAGGTCAGTTCCCAATACCTGCTTTAATTCTATTTTGGTGTGATTTAAATTTGGTTATGTGATGTAGTCTGTGTGCATCTAAGTATTCCATGATCATGAGTGTCCTCCTTTGACTGCATTGCTAAAATTGATGCGGGACGGGACCACGGACACGACAAGCTCGCGATCGTCCCTTAACGAGGGAAGCGTCGGATGTGCGCGGTTGAGAAACCGGCTGTGAGCTAGGGTGGTCGGCTCTCACTAGTGCCCGGATCGGGTCACGGGACGGTAACGCTCTCTCTCGTAGCAGCGGTGATATAAATAGAAAGCGAGCTAATTACCCTATCATGCTCTCTAGCAGTGGCATAAGCAAGTATATATGAAAATTAAGCAAAATGCCAAGTAAGGGAGCGAATGTGATACCTCCACGCGCTCGGGGTGGGGACGACGGACCCGGCCAAAACTCGTACTCCCGGGGAACTTAACACACAATAATTACAGCAATGAGAATATGCCCACTCCACGCAGGGAGGTAAAGGGTGACACAAATGGGCCCGGGAGGACCGAATTCGGGATGACGGGCAGCTTCGTGTGTTGATTCGGCTACACGCGTAATCACGACCGTGGGGCCCACACGCTGTCCGGAGGGGCCGTGTGGGACCCGGTGTCACCGCTGTGGTGGGGACACTGGTAGAAGCGATCCCCGGGCTGGCGGCACGCTGGAACGGCGATCGGAGGCCGGGCGGCTCCGTTCGGTACCCGTCGGAATTGCTGCCCACGGGCTGGTTGCTGCTGTTTTGCAGCGCACGCTCGGTCGAAAATGGCCGCTGTGATCAGCCCCGTCACCGGAA
The DNA here is from genome assembly GCA_022559845.1 of Amorphophallus konjac. Classification (NCBI taxonomy): domain Eukaryota; kingdom Viridiplantae; phylum Streptophyta; class Magnoliopsida; order Alismatales; family Araceae; genus Amorphophallus; species Amorphophallus konjac. Next base: position 94,834,493 of record CM040125.1, read on the forward strand.
TGCGACGAAACCAGTGCCGTTGGAAAGAGGACTCAAAATCCTCAAACGTAAAGCCAGTGGATTCCTCTGAACCTATGCGGACCAGGGCCTTAGATATTTTTCAATCTTCTGCTCCACTGCTCCAGAAATCTCAGATCAGCATATCAGATCCCTGTAAAAGGCCATTGACCGCCTACTTACAGTGGGATTCGGACTTTGAGCTCTTCTTCAAAGTTGTAGATAATCAAACCACGGAACTGGGACATTTTTGGGAATTGGAGTTGGAGATGGGGGTGATTTGATATGATTTTTGGAGTGACTAGTGGTCGGATCTGGGAACAGGTGGACAGAACTGTAGATGGGACTGAGAATGATTTTTAGAAAATATGAGATGGACGAACCCAAAATTAAAAAAAATTGTGGATGAAGGGGTGGATGGAAGGAAACGCCAGTAAAATTTTTGGGAAGAAAAAAAAATCAAAAAGTGGGCCTAAGACCTAAAACGCAGGGCGGGTGAAAATGGAAATAGACAGCAGACAGAACAGAAGTGGAAGAGTGGACGAAAATATAAAAATACTAAACGGGATCTGAATGACAAACCAAAATTTAGGGGATGTTCTTGACACCTATGGAACACCCAGTAAAATTCCCAACTCGATCTGAGCTCATGGCTGAGGTGGAAATTTTGTGGAAGTTACTGTGGTACTGTGCGGACAGAACTACAGCGGCGGCTCGATGGCGGCACGAACGGCGGCGGCGGCGGCACCGATGATCACCGGAGGGTGGGGAAAAGAGATACCACTCTAGAATGGAGGCTTGGGAAGGGGAGAACCAGAGGAGAGAGGGCTGGGGGCCCAGCTAGCTCTTGCTCATTCAACAAAATTCTGATTTTCATTGATTTTCACATAAAAATACAATCTTTTATATGATTCCAACCAAATCAATTGTCCACCCTTAGATCTAGGGATGTGGATTGAAGGGCTGGGATTGCATGCCACAAACACAAAAAAAAACATTAAAAAATGAAGGGGGGGGGGGGGGGGGGCGGCGGCCTATTGACTATGGGTAGGTTTTGAATGGAAGGTTGAATGGGGGTAGGTGGGATGGGTGTAGAATGTTGACATTCTTAACCCTTTGTCTACCCATGTGGCATATGACTAGTCCACTCATCTAGAAGGCCACCTAGGCTGGTTGACCAGCCCCACATGGTCTAGGTGGACCAATGGGAAAGGGCTGAGGGCCCCCTTGCTGGTCCCATGGGCAAATTACATAGAAACCCACATAATCTACGGGAGTGACGCATTGGCCGATAAAGCCGTACATTGTGCGTATACTTTCCCATGGATAAAAAAAATAAAATAAAGAATATAAATGCAATATGAGAAGTACTAGTTCGGCGTTGATTCCCATCAACTCTCCCCGGGTGGGAGGAACTCGACCCCGTCGAGTAGGGGTAGGAATGCTCGAGTACTCCGGCGGATCTGTCACCGTGCCAGGTAACGCGGGTATGCTCCACTCCAAATGATCGGAACCTACTTATTCCATATATACTCGATATGCGAACTGCTATGGGCTAAAGGTGGTCACTCCGAAGGGGCACTCTCAAAAAGGAAGGAAGCAGCTCGAAGACTCACTAGGAATCACCGCTGAGTCCCTATAGGTGACTGATCCGGGTATAGAAGTAGAACCGATCCCATACTCATCAAGTGAGTCCAATCACCTCTTACTCATAAGAGAACGACAACGAGCTTGCACAAGACACATGCAGACTCACCATGCACTAACACACGTATGCAAACAAACCACACAAAATAAACCACACGAAGAAAAGCACATTGACTCAACTATGACCCTAGACACACCTAATGTTAGTCCGACCCGTACATGGGCGACGGCGGACCAGGACACCCGAATGTGTGCCATGCATGCATGTTATGTAACCGGAGATGGGTGGCATGAGGTACACCTAAATGTCCAAGTATGACCCAGTCATGCATGGACGGCCCTTTGGATTTGGGAGACTTGAGAGGGCTAGGAAAGCCGGGTGTGGAAGAGCTGGGTGTAGGTGTATCGTGGATGGGCTTGGTGGGTACGGAGGACCCGGCCCGTAGGAAAGGGGTATGAAAGTGGACTTCCCCGATAAGGTATGAGGGAAGTGATGGGTCACGGGGCCCACTAGAGTAGGGGTCAAATGGGTCAAAGAATGTGTGACCCCTTGTGGTGGGTTCCCACAAGTCACGGTCCCACGTGTAGAAGTTTTGAAGGTGTGGATAATCACCTTCTTGAATTGTGATGGGTGGGACGGGGACCGTAGGTAAGAAGTATGATTCCTCCCTCGGACAAAAGGGTATGAATTCAGGCTCGTCCGGTAAGGGAAGGAGTAAGAGGACCTCCGTGGTGACACAACCCACGGTGCACTCGGAGGTAATAGACCCGAAGGCCGGATGGGTGAAGCTAAGACTAGCGGGTTGGTCAAAGCCTCGGGCCAAAAGATGCGTCAACTCCCATTGTGAATCTAATCCCATTATAAGATCGTCCAATGTATCAACATGGTGACGAGATCGAAATGTGGTATGGAATGAGTTGACCGACACAAGAGGTAGAATGGGGTCCATGGATGGGAAGGGATGTGGGACCAAGCCATCCTTGAGCCAACTAAAAAGAGGCTCGGCGATGTATAGTGTACCCGTTAGAAATATGGGTAGATCGGGCTTGGGTGGTTCCAAATGAGATGGTTCCGAATCAAGTTCGGAAATAGAGAGTGATGTCATTGGAGCTCTCATGGATGAGGAAGGAATGTCCTTCTCATGGTGAAGGGGTCCTTGGGGTGGCTCCGGGAACAACCAATCTACCCCGATACACCGATCTAGGCTAGTACTAAACCGATCTAGGCTTGTACTAAACCTTTGCACTTGCCCCATCAAGGCTTGGAACATTGCGCCCACTTCATCGGGACTATAGGTTCGGGGTATGGCCATGGTGGCTAAGAGGGGGTCGGTCCCCTAGGAATGAATATGCAAGGCCATTTTTTTTTTGTTTTAAAAGCAAAATGTGATGCTAACTAATGCACCTAGACATAACCAAAACTCGGTACATGGCGGAGTTAACCGATCCGAAGATCACTCGCGCAAGTGTGCGGCCTTCCCGATAGGCGTAGCCTAACGTTCGGACAACACCTTTTGATATACCAAGTAAAGGGATGTATGCGACCCAAAATGACTCTTTTTTGTTGTTTTAAAAATATGATGATCTTAGACTCGACGTAGACAATGAATAATGCCTAGACATAAATGACACTCTTTTTTTTTCTTTTTGACACCCTAGACTCAACCTCGCTCTGATACCAAATTGATGCGGGACGGGACCATGGACACGACAAGCTCGCGATCGTCCCTTAACGAGGGAAGCGTCGGATGTGCGCGGTTGAGAAACCGGCTGTGAGCTAGGGTGGTCGGCTCTCACTTGTGCCCGGATCGGGTCACGGGACGGTAACGCTCTCTCTCGCAGCAGCGGTGATATAAATAGAAAGCGATCTAATTACCCTATCATGCTCTCTAGCAGTGGCATAAGCAAGTATATATGAAAATTAAGCAAAATGCCAAGTAAGGGAGCGAATGCGATACCTCCACGCGCTCGGGGTGGGGACGACGGACCCGGCCGAAACTCGTACTCCCGGGGAACTTAACACACAATAATTACAGCAATGGGAATATGCCCACTCCACGCAGGGAGGTAAAGGGTGACACAAATGGGCCCGGGAGGACCGAATTCAGGATGACGGGCAGCTTCGTGTGTTGATTCGGCTACACGCGTAATCACGACCGTGGGGCCCACGCGCTGTCCGGAGGGGCCGTGTGGGACCCGGTGTCACCGCTATGGTGGGGACACTGGTAGAAGCGATCCCCGGGCTGGCGGCATGCTGGAACGGCGATCGGAGGCCGGGCGGCTCCGTTCGGTACCCGTCGGAATTGCTGCCCACGGGCTGGTTGCTGCTGTTTTACAGCGCACGCTCGGTCGAAAATGGCCGCTGTGATCAGCCCCGTCACCGGAATGCGACGAAACTAGTGCCGTTGGAAAGAGGACTCAAAATCCTCAAACGTAGGGCCAGTGGATTCCTCTGAACCTATGCGGACCAGGGCCTTAGATATTTTTCAATCTTCTGCTCCACTGCTCCAGAAATCTCAGATCAGCATATCAGATTCCTGTAAAAGGCCATTGACCGCCTATTTACAGTGGGATTCGGACTTTGAGCTCTTCTTCAAAGTTGTAGATAATCAAACCACGGAACTGGGACAATTTTGAGAATTGGAGTTGGAGGTGGGGGTGATTTGATATGAGTTTTGGAGTGACTAGTGGTCGGATCTGGGAACAGGTGGATAGAACTGTAGATGGGACTGAGAACGATTTTTAGAAAATATGAGATGGATGAAACCAAATTTAAAAAAAATTGTGGATGAAGGGGTGGATGGAAGGAAACGCCAGTAAAATTTTTGGGATGAAAAAAAATCAAAAAGTGGGCCTAAGACCTAAAACTCAGGGCGGGTGAAAATGGAAACAGACAGCAGACAGAACTGAAGTGGAAGAGTGGATAAAAATATAAAAATACTAAACGGGATCTGAATGACAAACCAAAATTTAGGGGATGTTCTTGACACCTATGGAACACCCAGTAAAATTCCCAGCTCGATCTGAGCTCATGGCTGAGGTGGAAATTTCGTGGAAGTTACTGTGGTACTGCGCGGACAGAACTGCAGCGGCGGCTCGATGGCGGCACGAACGGCGGCGGCGGCGGCACCGATGATCACCGGAGGGTGGGGAAAAGAGATACCACTCTAGAATGGAGGCTTGGGAAGGGGAGAACCAGAGGAGAGAGGGCTGGGGGCCCAGCTAGCTCTTGCTCATTCAACAAAATTCTGATTTTCATTGATTTTCACATAAAAATACAATCTTTTATATGATTCCAACCAAATCAATTGTCCACCCTTAGATCTAGGGATGTGGATTGAAGGGCTGGGATTGCATGCCACAAACACAAAAAAAAAACATTAAAAAATGAAGGGGGGGGAGCGGCCTATTAACTATGGGTAGGTTTTGAATGGAAGGTTGAATGGGGGTAGGTGGGATGGGTGTAGAATGTTGACATTCTTAACCCTTTGTCTACCCATGTGGCATATGACTAGTCCACTCATCTAGAAGGCCACCTAGGCTAGTTGACCAGCCCCACATGGTCTAGGTGGACCAATGGGAAAGGGCTGAGGGCCCCCTTGCTGGTCCCATGGGTAAATTACATAGAAACCCACATAATCTACGGGAGTGACGCATTGGCCGATAAAGCCGTACAATTGTGCGTATACTTTCCCATGGATAAAAAAAATAAACTAAAGGATATAAATGCAATATGATTAGTACTAGTTCGGCGTCGATTCCCATCAAAAATCTTTCTTGGATGGATACTTGGTATCACGCTGTAATTCATGCTCATTGTCAGGGGGAGATACAATTATTGTGTCAAATTACTGATTCGTGCTCATTGCATCACATTCGATTTATTTGAAAAACCATAAGTTTGCTTCAACGTATTGCATTTCAGCTGATAGCATGTATGTTATTCAATAAATAATTAATATTTCCAAGAGGTGTGTGTGAGATGTCCTAGCGTGGGCTGAAAAGGAGCTTGTCAGGTCATCTGGAATCTGAAGAATCTTTGTCTGCCGATGTGGTTAGTTGGTGTTGAGTTCAGACATCTCTTGAGGTTGTAGCTTATTGCCCAAGAGCATTCTCTGGTTACGAGATTGAATTTCCTCAGGAAGATTTCATTTGTGAGCTCCTTGGTCTTTACTTTCTAGAGTAATCTCTCTCTTGCTGACTTGTTGTAAGGAGTGCTTCTCATCTCATCTCATCTCGCTCCATTCTGTTTGTCTCCTTCTTATCCGTTTCTTACCCCCTTTGGTTCAGGAATATTCTTGAAGAAAAATTCCTTCTTATAGCTTTGTTACTCTTATCAGATTTGATCAGAATACCTTAAACCACCCAAAATCTATTGTAACAAGTTACACCTGTTAATAAAGAACTTTAATGTATGGGGGTTATATCTTGTCCTTTAATCCTTCTAAGTTATCCTCTCTATTGTTGGTCAACTTATTGTAAAACTTTCTGTTAAATGGAAAAACCTTGCGGAGGATTTCGTTTTAACTGAAACTTATGTGAAGAGGGCTAAAAAAAATTTTTTTTTTTTGTTAAGTAAGGACTCTGTCTTTTGTCCTAGATCATGAGAGGTGTTACCAGGGAATACGCCATACTTTGTGGCAGAGCAATGGCAATTGTGGAGAAATAGATTTTCTAGATCAAAGAAGTCTAGAGTTTCTGTCATGATACAATTAGCTATCTCTGTTTCTTATAGAAAAGTTAAAAAAAAAAAAAGAAAGGGAATGAAAAGTCAACATGGTTTTCATTGGCATAAGGTAGCCTGTCCTGAGTAACCAGGGATTCTGGTGTCTTATAAACATGTCTCCTTGAGTAAAAAGGGACTATTCTACCTAAGTGCTCAACAAATTGGTTGACTCTGTATGCCCTCTCTTGTCCTTTAAATGAAGTAATGAACCCTGCTTGACTATCTTTTTGTTATTTCTTTGCCTGAAAAACATAAAGAGTATTTTAATCGTGACCTTCTGTAGGCTATGTACCTTTAACAGCTAGTTTTGTGATCTCGTGTTGATTTAATGTCTTGAGGTAACTGACCAAGGTATTCGGAAGAATATAATAATTCCATATATTGAAGAGCGAACTTTAACGGGCAATGGCTGTGTTACATATTGAATAAGGGTAGTCTGGGTATTTCCTGAAAAGTTTGATAAGAGTGAAAAGTGACCCCCCAAAACCCTTCTTGTTCCTCAAGGTTACATCCAAAAACCCTCGTGTGCCCTTGCCGCTTCCTGTTCCTCCTCGTGTCGATACGTCTCGCTGCTCCTTCAAACCCTTCTCTCCCGCTCATCTTTCTTCACGAAAATCTCATCTCCCCCACAGAGTTCTCTTCCGTTCTTGGTTCTAGCTTAATCTCCAGCAACAACCAGCAAGAAAGAGTTGATACTCTAGGAGTTACGGAAAATGGATCAGCTAGAAGCCGTCGCTCCTGTTGAAAGGAAGAGGAAGGGAAAAGAAACAGTTGAGGAGCCTTCGTCCAAGCAGCAAAGATGTCTAGAACCAGAAATAGCCGTGGAAATTTCTTCTGCACAAGGTACCAGGACCTCTCAGTCTATCGTGTTTTTAGAGAGTGGGAAAATTATTCCTCCAAGGATAATAGATTTCAGCGATGAATCCATGGTTTTGAAGTTTCCAGAACTTTTGGAGATTTTTGAGTTTCAGGATTGGAGGAAATTCCTAGAAAATCACCGTGTCTACTACCCTAGCCTGGTAATGGAATTTTATAATAACTTATCTTTGAGCCGAGATAAGTCTGCTTTGATCTCGTCTGTTAAGGGGATTGAGATAGCAGTAACGTGTGACTCTCTCCATAAAGCTCTCAGTATTCCAGAAAAAGGAGAGGTGGAAAGTGGGTTTAGATATAGTCTGCATGAAGCCTTTTCGGTCATTACTGGTAAACCCAGTAATATTCATGACAAGGGGAAATTGAAGCTGAAAGCTTACCAAACCTTATCATTTCCCCCTCTTCACAAGCTTCTTCAGAACATCATTGCCTCTATTGTCACCCCACAGACTGGAGCTAGAGGAAGAATCACAGACACTCAGAGATTTCTTTTGTTCTGTCTGATTCAGCGTGTAAAGATCTGTCTGCCTGAAATTATTTTTTCTGTCATGAAGGGGTGTATTGGGTCCAAAAGACACCTGCCCTACGCCGCCCATCTGACAGACATCTTCAACTACTCAAAGATTTCCTTGGATGGAGAGAACATGTCTGAAGTTAGGGGTCGAAATATATTTAACATGAATTTTGTTTCAGTATTTTTGGGCTTGGAGGGTTCTTCTCTCATGGGGCAGGTTAAGGCCCAGAAAGTCAAAGAATCACAAGCTCAGAGAGAGCTTCTGGAACACCCTCAAGAATCTGCCCAAACTGTTTTAGAATTAGCTTCTAAGGTTGCTTTACAGGAGACACCATCTGAACAACCACTGTCTGCTACTTCTGCTGCACTTGCTGAAGCATCTCTATCTTTTCAGAGGCTTGTTGAGATTGCATCTGAAGAAGTTAGGATGTCTGAAGACAACATTCAAACTGAACTAGATACAAACATTGATGGTTTGTTTGATTCCTTTGGGAAGACATCAGAAGAAGTGAGGCTGCCCATGGAATAGCCTGCTCAAGAGCAAGAAAGTAATGAGCAAGACCTTGCTGAGTTTGTTAATTCCATTCTTAGAGAGACTGTGGAGAAAAGTTTGGAAGAGGCTGACAACGTGGTTACAGCTAAAATTATAGAACAGGCACCTGTTGAAAACTCTGCAGATGACGATCTCATAGAAGAAAGAGTGGATGAGTATCAGGAGAAAGTTACTGACATAGAACAAGAAGCAGAATCATCAAGTGAAGAAGAAGCACCTGAAAATGTATTTCCTGAAAAAGAAATCCAAGCTGAAGATGAAGATCAGGTTCCAACAGGAGACAGCCAGACGCCTGCACAAGAAGAAGCAGATGAGAGAACAGCACCTGGCTGTGAATCTTTTGGTACACCCCTAGGTCAACCTCGTCTTCTATCTGCTCGGGCGCCCAACATTGAAGAACTCCTTATAAATTTGACTCAACAGATGCAGAGACATGATAAGAAAATGGATGATCTGCTCAAGTATGTCACTCTAAATATTAATCAAGTTCATTCCAGGCTACTGAAGCTTGAAATTTCTCTCCTGATTGAATGGAAAAAGTTCCTGCTAAACAAGAAAGCTTCAGATGATGCCACCAGGTCCTCGATGGAAATCCTGCAGGTGGTATGTTCAAAGATAGCAACAGCACTTCGTGAATTACAAGATGCTCATATTTCCTCCGTTAAGTCATCTGCCAGCATTATAGATCATTGTTTTGAGATCAGGACATCCTTAGAAGTTTTGAAGGGGTCATCTGGTGCCCTAGGTCCAGATGTCCAGAAGATCTATGACAGATTGATCGCTTTCTTAACAGAAGTGAGAACTCTGACTGACAGATATGAATCTGTTAATATTCGCCAGGAAGACATCATTTCAGAAGTGGCACATGTCAGAAGCTCTGTTGTGTATTGGCTAGCTGAATTGTCCAATGACTTGAAGGATCTTCACTCTGTCTTGGGTTCAGCCCCTGGTCAGGCATCCTCCAGCAGAAGTACAACTCAAGATTTCTCCTCTGTTGCTCCAAGGGGTAGACCACCACTAGACAGGCCGCGCGGCACTTTCAACAGACATGCCAGATTCTTTTCTCCTTAAAAAATAGTGTTCTATATTTTTTGCCAATTTTGAGGATCTCTCACTCTTGGACTTGTTAATTACATCTCATATCATTTGCATTTCTGCCTCCTTTTGTTTCTTTCTTTTTGATGTTGACAAAGGGGGAGAAATCAAGTCTTTGTCTTTGCTACTACTATGATTGAGAATGATTTGTTTGTTGTTAATGATTCTTAAATGATGATTAATGATGGTGCTGATGATGTTTAGCTTTGAACAGGTTGAAAATTATTCCTGCAAAGACTCAAGACTCATAGTGTTGCCATCCATCAAAAAGGGGGAGATTGTTGAGTCTTTACATGTTTTGAGGATGACAACACTATGAGCCTTTGTGGAGAACAAAAATATTTCTCTGTGAAAAAAATATATATATATAATCCTTCGAGTCAATTCAGTTTCTCAGGGGTTGTCTTCGTGTCGTTATTTGTTCCATCGCGTGCTGAACACTGAAGCACCTCGTGCTCCTTTCTGTGAACCTCGTGTCGTTCCTTCAAGTATTTAGTTGCTCATCTCGAGTCATCCTTCTTATCTTTGATCTTGTGTTTTCGTGTCATTTATTGTAGTTACTCGTGTCGTTTCACTGCTCTCACTGTTTTGTCACGTGTCTGGTTGCATGAGTCATTAAAGTCTATACACTGGTCTTAATATTCTAAGTCTGTACACTGCCCAACCAGTTAGTCTGCACATTGCCATAGTCAGTATAGCTCAACTCTATACATCCTTCCAAGCTTCAACTCTATACACTGGATTGTCAAGCTTCTTGTCTATACACTCCTCTTGGCCTTAGCATCTGTTTTGAAGTCCATTCTTTGGTCTTCAGTTCATGTCTGTACAATGTTACGTTCTCTTTGGAAAGTCTGTACAGCGTGAAGTCTACACATTGGCTTCGCTCCTTTCAAGTCTATACATCGACTGTCTTGCTTTAGCTTAAGTCTGTACAGAGTCTGCGTCTCGTTGATCGTCTCTTGTCGTGTCGTCATGTTATTTCTGTATTTTATGTCTTCGTGTTGCTTCTTTCTATCTTCGTCCAGGTTTCCTCTGATCGCATGTTTTACTACCATCTTTACTCCGTATTTTTTTTCTTCTCACCTCGTGCTATTCTCATCTGACTTCATGTCGTTCTCTTTGTAGTGTTTGTTTTGTTACAGTGTGACTTCGTGTCGTTCTCTTTGTAGTGTTTGTTTTGTTATAGTGTGACTTCGTGTCGTTCTCTTTGTAGTGTTTGTCTTGTTACAGTGTGACTTCGTGTCGTTCTCTTTGTAGTGTTTGTTTTGTTACAATGTGACTTCGTGTCGTTCTCCTTGTAGCGTTTGTTTTGTTACAGTGGTACTTCGTGTCGTTCTCTTTGTAGTATTAGCTTTATTATTGTGTATCTCGTGTCGTTCTCCTTTTACCTCGTGCTGTTTTCATCTGACCTCGTGTCATTCTCTCTTTATTTCGTACTGTAGTAATCTTGTGTATCTCGTGTCGTTCTCAGTACAGTACATCTCGTATTGCTATTACATACCTCATGCAGTTTTAGTTTTTGTGGCCCTGAGTTTTAATGGTTTTAATTTCTTTGCAGGAGAAGAAGAAAAACAAAAAGAAGAAGGTGGTCCGAGGAAGAATATTCCCCAGTGACTGGGCTACACGTGATCCAATACTAAAGGAACCAATGCTATAAGGGCACGTGGAAAGAAGGTTCTGGATCGAGTATGGGAGGCACACGCATTCTGTACCTTATCCACCTGCTGCTGCTATATATTGAAGCCTTCGTCCACAGATGAAGGGTGATCGAGAGAAAAAAAAAGGGAAGAAAAAAAAAGGAAGTGCAGAGAGTTCGATCCAGCAAAAGAAGAGAAGAAAATAGAGGGCAGAAACTGAAGAAGAGGAAGAAGAGAGAATAGCAGAGAGAGTGAAAGAGAGAGATAGCTCGAAGCTGAGAGTTCAGAAAGAAGAAGAAGAAGGATTCTGGTTTCAGGATCAAATCCGAACCAGTTTGCTCTATTGTGAGGTATATTCCGTGGTTTATCGTTCCAGCATTCAGTATGCTGTATGTTTTTAGTTTCTTATTTTTGATCTGTCTTTACTGTTCTAGTTTTGTCTCCGATTCTCAGGTTGAGATCGGTTGTCCTCCTGTTCTATTGGTTCAGGAGAAGGGAGACGCTGTCTCCAGTTGCAAGTGGCCGTGTGCTGCTTGTGGGTTCCCTCTGGGCTTCAGAGGAAGAGAGACCTTGGTCTTTGGTTCTAGTGACTGCAGATCACTAGTGTTCCCTCCGGTTGGAGGAAGAGGAACTTGTTTCCTAGTTTCTAGGGACTTGGCGTCCTTAGGGTTCCCTCCAGGTGTAGAGGAAGAGGGGAGGGTGTTCCCTTAGTGAAGCTGTGAATCAGCCGTTGTCGCAGACTGAGTCTGCTTGGCTAGCCGGTGCTAGTGGAAGCCTCACTTCGATTTGAAGAGAGGGGTGGACGTAGGCAGACTAGAGGTCTGACCGAACCACCTTAAAAATCCCTGGCGCAGTGTGTTTGGTTTCTTTTCTGGCTTTGGATCTATTCGGTAGATGCTTGTCTAGGCCGATCCATCTCTATCTTCCTAATTGATCGTTCTGCGCGGTTAGTATTTGACCGTTAAGAATTTTTTTTTTAATTGAGAACTTAATTTTTTAATCCTTATTGTTTTTACTGGTAAAGGTCCATTCACCCCCCTCTGGACCTATCATTTTGGACCTTGACAAACAAGCACAATTCACAATAGAAACGGACCGATATCGCCGGCCACTCACCCGACACTCACCCAAAACCTGGGGTAACTCGGCGATGCCGAGTCAAGGTTGTGAGGGTTGGGCCCTTGCTGGTAGAGGGCCAGCAAGGCCAAGGTTCTTCCCAAGGGTGTGGAGGTCCAATTCAATGGGGCCGACCGGGTGCCGAGGGCACGGGTCACACTCTCTCCCACGGCAGTCACTTGAAGCAATGGAGCTTGCGGACCGAGCACTCACTCTCACGGACCAGCGGAGCTATGAACTAATATTGAAAGAACAAGCACTAGGGGGAAGCAAGGGTTAGAACACTTACTCGACTGGTTTGAAGAAACCGGTTCCGTTCAGAGACGTGGACGAGCGGGGAAGCGTGGGTTCCCTACACGCTGCGCTGGTGTAGCTTGAACCTGTTTAAGGAATTACACCACTACTCCCCATGCAAGGGGGTTGAACAAGGGGAGGAGAAGTCAAATTTACATTCAAACACTACCTCCCACAGGGAGGGGCTGTAAGCCAGCCAGGTAGGGAGGGGAAAATCGATCTATGACTTAATTGATAGAAAGTCGTCGGTTCTGTCCGCCCTCTGGAACAGGGGATAGGCAGTCGAAGTCGGCACCTCTGCGGCCTCTCTTGAACTCCGTTATTGACGAAACCAGTGGGAAAACCTTCGTATCTGACCCGGGAGTACGTCCAATTTTTGGGGGAATTTCTGAATGATGGCGTTGGTCAGGGCAGATGCGCGAACAGGGTCTCTGTTTGCTGGTTCTGGTAGCTTCTGCACCTCTACACCAGGAAGATGAGGCCGCCACGGATGCTCCCGAGCTCTGACTCAGGCGTGGCTGGAGTCGTTGGATTTATGGTTGAGTCCTATTCGAACAGAGACCTGTGGGGGTGCCGGAGAATGCCGAAGTAGGTGGAGAGGACCCGAACAGTGATTGGGTGTCAGATCAGTTCTAGAGGGAACAGACCAGCACACCCAGGGGAGAAAAATGAGAAATCATAGCTCCGGATGCCGAACGGGGTGCCGTTTCTTGTTTCTAGAAGTAGACTCGTTGTAGAAGCTCTCAGCCATGGCCCGCCTTCAGAACTTCAGGAGGTTGGCTGTGGGAGCCTCGGGAACTCGCTTCTGGTTGACTGTCAGGAAGAAGTTGTGCAGTCCGGCGATGACGGGTCTTCCGGGCAGCTCCGAACTCAGACGGGGATGAGACCACCACTGTTGCGAAGAGGACTGGGAGACGCTTCCAATGGTTCCTCTTGTGCTTCTAGGGGGGCCAAAATGAAGTCGTGGCTGGCTCTACAAGATGCTGGATCTCTGTGGGTCCTCAGCTGTGAACAGGCCCTTCGGTGCAGCTCCAAGTGACCATGAAATGGGGAGAAGGGTTGTTGATTGGTGAAGGGGGATGGATGAGTGGTAGGAGGGGGATGTGGGGGAGGTGTGGAGGGCTGCTAGGGCAGAGATGGAGCGGTAGGAAGAGGGTGGGACACAGGATAGGGGCTGCTGGTTCTCTGCACAAGAGATGGAGGGAGGGGTGGGGGATGCTCTTGGGTGAATGGAGATGGAGGATGGGGTGCGACCAGCTCAAGGGGGATCCCTCTTTGGGGCGACCTAGGGCACGGGGGGGGGGGAGGTGAGAGATGAGGGAAAATATTTAAACCTCTCTTGGGAGTTGGAAGATTGTATGAAGGAGTGGGAGGATTGTGTTGGGAAAGGGAAGTGGGTGGTTGGTGGCTGGAGGGTGGAGTGGGGATAGGTGGAGACTACCTTGGGGATGGGGTGGAGTAAAGAGAGGGGTTGTGGGGAGTTGGAGAGGCTTTAATGGAGGGGGAAGGGAGAGAGAAAGTGGTTGGGAAGGGAGCAGAGAGAATTGGGTCACCCCCTTCTTGGAGAAAGAGAGAGAGAGAGAGAGACAGAGAGAAGATGGGGAATGAGGTGGGGTTTCTCACCCAGGATTTCACATCCTCTCACATGGATTCTCTCCACTAATATTTTAATTTTGAACTCACAAAATGGCAATTATCATTAGCTTCCTCAAATGGGGTTGTGGTCCTATTTATAGGGACCTAACCTTTCACATGACCAAACTACCCCTGGCTTTACATGTAATGACAAAAGCAGTCCAATAAGCCAACCAAGGGGATAATGGCTCAAACATAGGGAAATAAACCAAAGACCTAGGGAAATGACTCAAATAAAAGGGAAAATACATCAAACGACTCAAATAGAAAGCTCAAGATGGATAATTGGGCCCACATGGAGTGATGCCTTAGCTCAAACAACTCCAGGGTGTGAAGATGACCCGAGCCAGAGGGAGTCGTGGGTGATGCCTTCATCAAAAGGGCATAACCAACCACTCATATAGACCATCCTTGGTCTTAAATGCGGTCTTCCACTCATCACCTAGCCTAATCCTTACCTGATGATAGCCACTCTTAAGGTTGATCTTCGAAAAGATAGTGGCACTTGCCATCATGTCAAGCATATCATCTAGGCGGGGAATAGGGAACCAGTACTTCACGGTGATTTTATTGATGGCACGACTATCAATACACATCCTCCAAGTGCCATCCTTCTTTGGGGCGAGTAATGCGGGCACATCACATGGACTCATGCTGTCCCGAGTAGATCCTCTCTGCATAAGCTCATCGACCTGCCGCTTTAGCTCGGCATGCTTAGTGGGACTCATGCGATAGTGGGGAAGGTTGGGCAATGAAGATCTCAGAATCAGGTCGATAGCATGCTGAATATCCCGCATAGGTGGGAGTCCCTCGGGAAGCTCTTCGGGAAAGATATCAGCAAACTCCTGCAGAATGGGAATGACATCGGGTGGGAGTTCACCCTCGAACTTTTACTCCACCTCTTGGACCATGATAGCAAACACAGGATTCCCCTTACTAGCCTCCCGCTCCATTTCTCGGGAGCTAATCAACATCAACCTCCTAGACAGGGGCTCGCCAGTGCTAGATGTAACGGTCATGGCCCGAGCTGGGAATGGGGTATTGGGTCCAGGGACGGAAGGCTCCGAAGTACTAAGACCAGTAGGACCCCTAACGGAAGGACTCTTAGGCCGAGAGGGGTGGAGGGTAATCCGTTGGCCACCATGGTCGAAGGTACAGGTGTTCGACCAGCCATGGAGTGTGGCATCCCGATCAAACAACCACGGCCTACCAAGAATAATACTACCCACCTCCATGGGGAGGACATCACACCAGATCTCATCATGGTAGGCATGGAACTGCAGTGGGACCAAACACCACAGCCTGATCGGAATGGAGGTGGAATCCACCCATGATACTCGATAGGGGCAAGGATGGTCCACGGGGGTAAGACCTAGACGAGAAACACTACCCTTGGAGATTGCATTGATACAACTCCCACTATCGATAATCACCTTACAAACTTTCCCACCCAGCCTACAGTATGTATGAAAGATAGTGGTCCGACGCCAGTCATCACTGGCCTGTGGCTAGGTGAGAATACACCTGACGACCCCCAAATGGGTATCGTCTGGATGCTGGGCATCCTGGCCATCATCTTCATTCTCAAAGAACTCGTCAGCTAATTCCTATTCCGCCTCGTAGCTGACCGACACAAGCTCAGAAGATGAGGTGTTCCCGACCTACGTGTCCCCAATGACTAGAGATTGACGCGTGGGACACTGGTTGGCAAAATGGCCAAACCCATTGCAGTGAAAACATTGCTGCCATGACCCACTAGGCTCCCCGATCAAAGGTCCGTTACCCTTATCCTCCCGATGGACAGGAGGTGTAGGTAACAAGGGACGAGCAAGAGGTGCGGGTGTCGGTGGACAGGCAATGGATGCCAAAGGCTGGGGTCGAGGAGGAAAATCCCTCAGAGGTGGAGGACGAGGCCTAGGAGCAAATGGCTCCTGATGGACGAGCTCCTGAGGTCGAGCCATGGGGGCCCTCTGATATGTGCCTGAAGAGCTGTGGGGTTTGACACTACGAAGAGGGTAGTGGCCCAACCGTTGTGTAGGCTCGAACTCGGCCTCAAATTGCTCCAATTCGAGAGCAACCTGATACGCATGTTCCAAAGTGGTCACATTGTGGTGGAAAAGTTCATATTGATAGTTTGTCCATAGACCTCTTCGAAAGCGCGAGATGGTCATGGTGCTCTCTTCCGTAACTCCACATCGTAAATAATACTCATCAAACTCGGCGGTGTACTCAGTCACGGATCGGTTCCCTTGGGTGAGACTTTACCATTTGTCTATGAGACGCTGGCGATATGTGGCAGGAAGGTACTTCTGCCTCAACTTGATTTTCATGTCATCCCAAGTTCCGATCTGGGGTTGATATCGCTGCATCAACAGGCTCTCCACATTTGTCCAATAGGTTTGAACCTGCCCTTGCAACTTCATCTTTGCGTAGCGAACTCTTTGGTGGTCCATCATCTCAAACCACTCGAAGTACTGATCCATGCCGGCCTCCCAAGAATTTTTCGCTCGATACTCTGAACGCACACTTCATGGGGTTCATCTTTAATTCATACTGCCTGAGCCTCTGAAATACAACTCGGAGGTCCTGCAGATGGTCTTCTTTCTTTCTGGTCTTGACTACCAGGTCATCTATATAGAACTCGACCTTATGGTAGAGCATTTCATCAAATATTCGGGTCATCGCCCGTTGGTAAGTTGCACCGGCGTTCTTCAGTCTGAACGGCATCCTCTTGTAGTGATAAATGCCCTTGGGAGTTCAGAAGGCGGTGTGGACCCAGTCATGTCCCACGATCCATATCTGGTTGTAGCCGGACGACCCGTCCATAAATGATAGAGCTTCATGGCCAGTCGTGGCATCAATCATGACCTCCGTTATCGGTACTGGAAAGTCATCCTTGGGGCAGGCCTCGTTCAGATCTCGGAAATCAACGCATATCTGGATCTGCCCATTTTTCTTCTTCACGGGCAAGATGTTAGCCAGCCACGTGGTGTATTGATTTTCTTCGATGAAACCCATGTCAATGAGCTTGTCAACTTCTTTGCATATTTGAGTGATGAGTTCTGGCCTCATGCGCCGCGGTGGCTGCTTCACCGGCTCAGCTTCGGGGCTTATGGCTAGCTCATGCTGTGAGACTGCGGGGGTCAACCCTGGCATTTTCATTGTCAGATATCGGGGAATTGAGATAGACCCCGCAAAGATCAAGGCAATCCAGGAGTTACCCCCGCCAAGGAACCTCTCTGAGCTGAGATCTCTACACGGCCGCCTGGCATACATCCGGCGATTTATATCTAACTTGTCAGGGTGATGCCATCCCTTTCACAAGATAATGATGAAAGATGTTCCTTTTTATTGGGACGAAGAATGCCAGATAGCCTTTGATAAGCTGAAGGATTATCTGAAGACTCCTCCAGTGCTGGGTGCACCGGTGAAAGGACGGCCGCTAATCCTCTACATAGCAGCCACGTACAACTCCCTGGGGCCAATGCTAGCCCAGAACAATGAAGATGGGAAGGGACAAGCCCTCTACTACCTCAGTCAGAGATTAGTCAGAACTGAGGAGAAATACACCTTTATCGAGAAGATCTGCCTGGCACTGGTCTTCGCAGTCAAGAAACTTTGACACTATATGCTGTCGCATGAAATTAAGCTGATTTCCAAGGTGGATCCGCTTAAATATATCATGTCCCAACCGGAACTCAAAGGCCGCCTAGGCAAATGGGCGGTGATTCTTATGGAGTTTGATATCTCCTACGTGCCGCAAAGGGCCGTCAAAGGCCAAGCCATCGCAGACTTCTTCGCTGAGCACCCAGTACCAGAAGATTATCCGCTGGAGCTAGAGCTTCATGAAGATGAGACCCTGGAGGTCAGCCAAGTACAGCCCTCATTATGGCAGTTATACTTTGACAGCGCATCCATGATTGATACCCCGTCAACCAGGTCAGCCAGAGTCAGGGCAGGGGCAGGCGTAGTCCTGAAATCTCCAAAAGGAGAAGTCATATATACATCCTGTTCAATAAACAAACCCTGCACAAATAATGAAGCGGAATACGAAGCCCTAATAATCGGGCTGCAGATCGCTCTGTCCATGGAGATTCAAATGCCGGAAGCATTCGGGGATTCCATGCTAGTTATTAAACAGTTGGAAGGAGAATTCGACGTATGGAAGTAAAAACTCCTCCCTTACTACCAGCTGGCACCCCGCCTGATGGCAAGGTTCTATTTCATCAGCATCAATCACATCAACCGAGGACAGAATGCTCAAGCAGATGCCCTCGCAAAGCTGGCCAGTTCTTTGGCAATCCCGCCAGACACCAGCCTAAACATAACAGTAATCAACAGACGACAGGTCCCCAGCGTAACAGAGGCCCTGGCCGCTAAACAAGAAAATGAAGCAGCAGCTGTCGAAGAAATCCAATAGCCCGATTGGCAGGAGCATCTCCTACGTTGGTTTCAACACCAACAGCTCCCGAAAGAAAAAGAACAAAGAATGAAGCTCCTGAGGGTCAAGGACTCTTATGAAATGAGGAACAGAACTTTGTTCCGGATAATGGCAGATGCCCAAAAGAAGATCTTACTCCGCTGCTTGTCTCCAGTAGAAGCCTCGCAAGTAATGCAAGAAGTCCATGCTGGGTCTACCGGGGCACATCAGGCCGGTCCGAAAATGAAGATCGAAATAAGAAGCTGGGCTATTACTGGCCCTCTATCTTCAATGATTGTTGCAAGTTTACTAAAGCTTTCCATAAATGTCAAGAGCACGCCAACGTGTCAAGAAGACCGTCGGTGCCACTACGCCCCACCCTACCAAGTTGGCCGTTTGCTCAATGGGGCACGGACGTGATAGGACCTTTGCCAGCATCGCCATCAGGGTGCAGATACATCTTAACTGCCACAGATTACTTCTCCAGATGGGCAGAAGCAATAGCACTAAGAGAAGTGACAGGAGAATTGGTCGCCAGATTCTTCCGGCAGAATATAATATTCCGATTTGGAGTCCCCAGCCGAATTATATCTGACAATGGCAGCCATTTTAAAAACCAGAAGGTTTATCGACTGGTTGATAAGTACAAGATCGACTGGAGAACGTCATCTCCCTACTACCCTCAAGCCAATGGGCTCGCAGAGGCCTTCAACAAAACGATGTTCACTTTTCTGGCGAAGACTGTTAATTCCAATAAAAAGGATTGGGAAGAAAGGATGTACGAGGCACTTGGGCCTATCGTACAGTTTATAAAACCCCAACTGGTTGCTCACCATTCTCCCTTGTATATGGGTTAGAGGCGGTGGTGCCAATTGAATTGGAAGTCCCATCGCTTCGAGTCGCCATCCAACATGAGTTGGTTAGTAGCGAACAAACCAATATAGAAAGAAGATTAGAAGAGCTCTCCGAGCTCGGGGGAAAGCATCTCTTAGTGCAACAAAATATCCAACTCTACCAAGCTCGCATGGCCCGCACCTTCGATAAGCTGGTCAAAGGATGAGAATTCAAGAAAGGTGACCTGGTAATGGTTAAAAGAAAAGAAGTGATGGCCTCCAACCCCAAGGGGACGTTGGTTGAAAATTGGGTCGAACCATATATTGTCCGCCGGGTATATGAAGGGGGTGCCTACGTTCTTGTAGATCACAAAGGAATAGTTCAGTTCTCCCCTCTTAATGGGAAACATATGAAGCTGTACCACACAGTCCCACCGGCATTCCCGGAATGACCGAAACCTACTTTGGCTTAGTGGCATTCCACCTTGGCCGAGCTCTTTCAAATGTCCAGCCAGCTCCGACTGATTACCAGACCATTGGTCCGCAGTCCTGGGAACATCCCCGACAAGCAGTAAACCTGGGATCTTTTAGAGACCTGCATGCATCCATCAGGGACACAACCTGCTTACAATACTGCCATTACGGACCTTACGTCCGAATTGGCAAAAACTCTTCCTTTGCATTAGCATTGTCCCCCTGCTAATGATTAAACCCCCTTTTGACGCAAGACTTTGTGTCCCAGCCGACCTGCTCACAATACTACCATTACGGACCTTACGTCCGAATTGGCGAAAATCCTTCACTTGCGTTAGCATTGTCTTCTTGCTAACAAATAAACCCCTTTTCGGCAAAAGACTCAGTGTCCTAGCCAACCTTCCTACAATACTGCCATTACGGACCTTACGTCCGAATCGGTGAAAACTCTTGATGTGACATAGACTGTGGGAGAATGCAGCAAGTGGTCGTGATCCCTTGGACCTAAATCGCAAACACAATCGCAAGATTTGAGATTGTCGAAAATCGCCAATCCACCGTGCGCACGCGCTTCCCGTGGTGACTCGGTGATGCCGAGTCGAGGTGGTGGAGCAAGACCCTTGCTGGTAGAGGGCCAGCAGGGCTACGGTTTCCCTCCCAAAGGTATGGTGCCCACAATCAAGGGGCTGGCTGGGTGCCTTGGGGGCACTGGGTCACTCTCTCTCTCTAGCCCACGGTGACCGCACGCAAGCTGGATGTTCCAGGGTCGAGCGCTCTCTCACCGACCAGCGGAGTAGTTTGACAGATATTAAGTAAACAAACACTAGAGAGAACAAGGTCAGGAGCTTACCTGGTTGGTTTGAGGAAACCAACCCCGTTCGGAGACGAGGGCGAGTGGGGAAGTGAGGGTTCCCCGCACACTACGTCGATCAGAGCTTCACCCTGCTAGACAATATACAAGCACTACGCCTCACGCAGAAGGGGGAACTCGGGGTGGGGAGATTAGGGATACAAGCAAACACTACCTCCACACAGGGAGGGGCAGTAAGCCGGCCTGGCGGGGAGGGGAGTGGAGCTAAGAATGGAACCAAATGACTCTTCGAGGTTCTGTCCGTCTGTCTGCCCGTCTGGTAGGTGCTCGCTGTTGGCACTGCTGAGGACGCTCCCGAGCTCATAAGCCGATGAAACCAGCGCAAAATGTTCACTGACTGGCCCGAGATGACTCCTGAATTTTTCTGAATTCCCAGAGTGCCGGTGCTGACCGTGGACAGGTAGCCAACAGGGCCCCTGATTCCTGGTTCTGACAGTGGGGGTATCTCAGCAGCAGGAAGGAGAGGTCATCCTGAATGCTCCCGAACTCTGATTTAAACTTGGCTGGAGTCGTTGGAACCGTCGATGGGTCCTCTTCAAAACGGCGCCTGCGGGAACACTGGCGGAGATCGGAGTAGACAGGAGCAGTCCATGAAGTGAACAGGTGTCTGTTCAGTCCAGGAACATGCTGAACGGGGCACCTGAGGAAGAAAATTCACAAAATGCTCCTCCGGGTGCCGAATGGGACGCCACTTTTTGGTGATGGTGGACGCCTTGTGGTAGAAACTCTTGGCCAAGTGGCGCTTCCATAAACTGAGGGATGTGGCCGTGGAGGCTCCAGGAAGTCGCTTCAGGTCGCTGGCCGGGTCTGAACTGCGCAGTCGGTGGAGAATGGCTCTCCCGGGCAACTCCGAACTCGGATTGAGATGGGACCACCTCACCTGCGAAGCCAACTGAAAGAGCTTTCCGTTTATGTATGACACATCTCCAGGAGCTCCGGGATGTGTTCGTGGTCGGCACTGCAACAGGCTGTTGATCAGCAGGGCTTCAGCTGCACACAGATTAGTAGAAAGAAGGGTTGAAGGGGTGGTTTCTTTGGTGGAGGGGAATAGAGTATGGGGGTATTGGTGGAGGGGAAGGGTTGGGAGGTGGGAAGGGGACGTGGAGGAGGATGGCAGGGGGCAGAGCTGGCATGGGGAGTGGTGGGTGCGCTGGTGGCTTTGGGGAAGGTGGGGAGGGTTCGCAAATGGTGGAGGGAAGGGGAGGGTTCTCTCCCTTAGTTTGAATGGGTGGATAGTGATGGGATTAATGTTGGTCTAGGGGATGGGAAGGGTTGTCTTGGGAATGTGAAGGGGTGTTTGGGGAGAAGGGATTCACCCTTGGGAGATGGAAGGGGTGGCTTGGGAATGGGGAGGGTTGCCTTGGAAGATGAAAGGTTGCTTGGGGTTTGGTGGGATTAATGGAAGAGTTGATGGGCCTAGGGAAGGTGAAAGGTTGCTGCTGATGTGGAGGGCTGAGGTGGCAAGGGATAGGAGAGAGGGGGTTGCGAATTGAGGAGAGAGAGGGGAGGAGAGAGAGAGGGGGTCGCCCCCTTTTAGAGAGAGAGGGAGAGAGAGAGCTAGAGAGAGAGAGAATGAGAGGTAGAGAGAGAGGGGGGATTCTCACAATGGCTTTGTGGAATGCTTAATTCAAATTCTTCATTAGTCTCCCAAGGGGGGTTTGGGGTCCTATTTATAGGGACCCAAACTTTTACATAACAAGACTACCCCTGGCTTTACACATAATGACCAAGCTGTCCAAAAAAGCAACCAAGGGGTAGATGAAGACTAAAACATAAAGAAATGACTTAGGACCTAGGATGATGACTCAAATAAAGGGGAAAATTACATCAAAATGACTCAAACAATAGTAAGAGATACATCAAAATGATCCAAGTAGAAAAGCAAAGAGTCGAGGGGCCCTGCTTGACATGGAGCTCGATCCTATTCCTCTCCAGGAGGAAGTGAAGTCCCGAGCCAGAGAGAATCATGGGTGATGTCCCCATCAACTCTTCCTTTGCATTAGCATTATCAATTGCTAACGAATAAACCCCTCTTTCGGTGCAAGACCTCGTGTCCTAGCCGATCTGCTTACAATACTATCATTACAGACCTTACGTCTGAATCGGCGAAAACTCTTCCTTTGCGTTAGCATTGTCCCCCTGCTAACAAATAAACCCCCTTTCGGCGCAAGACTTCGTGTCCTAGCCGACTTGCTTACAATACTGCCATTACGGACCTTACGTCCAAATCGGCGAAAATCCTTCACTTGCATTAACATTACCTTCTTGCTAACGAATAAACCCATTTTCGGCAAAAGACTTCGTGTCCTAGCCAGCTTTCCTACAATGCTGCCATCACGGACCTTACTTCTGAATCGGCGAATGCTCTTCCTTTGCATTGGTATTTATCCTTATCGACGAATAAACCCCCCCTTTTCGGAGCAAGGCTGCGTGCCCTAGCCGACTTCTGCACGTTATCGCCATTACGGACCTTACGTCCGAATCAACGTAGAAACTCATCCCTTGCGTTGGTATTTGCCCTTACCAATGAATAAATCCCTTTTTTTTGGCGCAAGGCTGCGTGCCCTAGCCAACTATCATATGCTACTACGTAGGGTCAAACATCACATGATTGACCCATCCTCATTTTCTCACTTTATGTTCAAAAAAAATGAATGAAATGATAAAAAAATTATATAAAAAAATGGGGCTTAAAATAGAGGTGCCCCGCCAGCCTCGTTCCTACACTAGGGCAAGGGCAAACATGGCTATAACCCGGCGGCGATGAAAACCCGAAAGGGCACTGTAGGCAAAATCGGGTACCCCGCCACGTGAAAACCCGCAAGGGCGCGTGGGCAAAAGCAAGAGGGGACCGGCTTCGGTGAAAACCCGAAAGGGCGCTTAAGCCAGTAATGTGGTAATTTAAAGTTCCTCTTCACCCTCATCCTAATGAAACTACGAAAAGGACAATCACCACAAGTCCCTCCAGAGATCTTTTCTCTCTACAAACCAGTGTTTGACCCTTGTCATCATCGACAGGATCGGTCGGCGTTCCCGTTAACTTGGACCTTCCGTCCTTGTTAATGAATATATTTTTTGCTTCGACATTTAGCCAATGTCGATGAACAAACTAGTGTTCGACCCTTGTCATCATCGGCAGAATCGGTTGATGTTCCCCTTAACTTGGACCTTCCGTCCTTGTTAATGAATATACTTTTGCTTCGACATTTAGCCAATGTCGATGAACAAACCAGTGTTCGACCCTTGTCATCATCGGCAGAATCGGTTGACATTCCCCTTAACTTGGACCTTCCATCCTTGTTAATGAATATACTTTTGCTTCGACATTTAGCCAATGTCGATGGACAAACTGGTGTTCGACCCTTGTCATCATCGGCAGGATCAGTCGGCGTTCCCCTTAACTTGGACCTTCCGTCCTTGTTAATGAATATACTTTTGCTTCGACATTTACCCAATGTCGATGAGCAAACCGGTGTTCGACCCTTGTCATCATCGGCAGGATCGGTCGATGTTCCCCTTAACTTGGACCTTCCATCCTTGTTAATGAATGTACCTTTGCTTCGGCATTCAAACAATGTCGATGAACAAGCCAGTGTTCGACCCTTGTCATCATCGGCAAGATCGGTCGACATTCCCCTTAACTTGGACCTTCCATCCTCGTTAATGAATATACCTTTGCTTCGACATTTAGCCAGTGTCGATGAACAAACATGCGTTCGACCCTTGTCATCTTCAGCAAGGCTGGTCAACATCTCATTAGCCCTGGCTTCCCGTCCATTGCTAGCAGACAAGCCCTCATCCATTCCGGATTCGTTCTGTGAATCAAGTACAAAAGAAAAGAAAAGAAAAATGAGGCTTAAAATAGAGGTGCCTCGCCGGACTTACTCAGATATTATGAGTAAGGGCAAAACTGGCTCTAACCCAGTTGCGGTAAAAACTTGAAAGGGCACCGCAAGTAAAATCGGGTACCCCGTCACATGAAAACCTGCAAGGGCGTGTGGGCAAAAACAAGAGGGGACTGGCTTCGGCGAAAACCCGCAAGGGTGCTTAAGTCAATAATGTGATGCAATTCCTACAAAGGTTCCTGTATGAGCCTTGCGCCTATGAACCTACCTTTACCTCGACATTTAGCCAATATTGATGAACAAGCTACTATTGACCCTTGTCACCATCGGCAAGACCGGTCAGTACTCCCTTAACTTGGACCTTTCATCCTCGTTAATGAACAAACCCTTGTCTCGACATTTAGCCAATGTCGATGAACAAAATCCCATTGACCCTTGTCATCATCGGCAAGACCGGTCAATATTCCCTTAACCTGGACCTTCTATCCCCGTTAATGAACAAACCCTTTGCTTCGGCATTTATCCAATGCCGATGAACAAGTTACTATTGACCCTTGTCATCATCGGCAAGACCGGTCAATATCCCCTTAACTCGGACCTTACGTCCTCGTTAATGAATAAACTTATCTTTGCTTCGGCATTTATCCAATACTGATGAACAAGCTACCATTGACCCTTGTCATTGTCGACAAGACCGGTCAGTGTTTCCCTTAACTCGGGCCTTACGTCCATGCTAATAAACAAATATCCCTTTGCCTTGGCATTAAATCCATGCTGATGAACAAACCTACCGTCAACGGCAAGGTCCACGAATAAACCTTTGGCTCTACCCTCCAGCCCTCGAAGGCCCATAAACCTCCCTTTTTATCCCCTGGTGCTCGGCCTAGACGGATCAGTGGTCCCGAGGATAAGTTGCGTCATGGTGGAGTGAACCCCTCGCCCCTTCCCTGAAGGTGTGAGCGCTCTCCTGCCTTAGCGACTAACATACCCCAGACTAAATAAATTGGCTCGACAAGCAGATGTGCAAAATAAGACAAGGAAAGTTTTCCATTCAAGCATAAAAGGAAAGGTACATGTCAACTGGGGCACCCCCCGGAATACGTGAAGGTTCACAAAAAGGAGGGAAAATAATAAAGCTATTGCAGAGAGCGACGGAAGATGTCCTCAAACTCCAGCAACCCTAAAGATGGGTGACGGGCCAGCTCCTATAAGCGGGTTTCCTCAGCCTGCAGTCGCGTCAATTTCTCCTCAAGCAACGCGGCCTGTCCTTCTGCCAGCTCAGCCGCCTCTATATGTCGGACCCACAGCCGTTCTGACAACTCCGGTTCTGCTTCTGCCCAGTCAAGTTTGGCACGAAGCTCAGTTATCCGAGCCTTCAAAGAAGCCCGGCGTTGACTAGAGTCATCCGCAGCATCCCGCATTTGTCGGGCAGTTCCCCTCGATGACTGGAGAGTAATCTGACACTCTGCCCTTTCGAATCTTGTGGCCATCATCTGGTCTATCAAGCTATGGCCGATGAATTCCCTCCTGTTCACGTGCTTCAGGAGCAGAACTACTCGTTGCACCCAATCCTCCATGGGACAGCCAAAAGCCAGTAAGGAGCGGGAGAGGTGTTTCACAAGGCCCCTCAACTGCACATAGGTCAGCTCTGGGTGAACTGTCACAGTCTCCCGCAATGTCTCCAGATACTGCCACACTAAGTCACTCGATGATTGCAAACCAAGTGATGGCGTGTCCGGGAGATGAAACTCTACACGGATATCAATCGCAGCCTAAATATCATCGCTCAGCGTAGAAGATGAGGACGGTATGTCTTGCAAGGCGCCCACGTCAAGACTGGCCCCAGCAAACAATGCAACATGGGGACTGTCAATGATAGCGACTTCTCTCCCAACCTCTGGTGAGAGCACCGCGTCTCGACCCTCAATAGCTGGAACGGTTGGTCACTATTTTCGGCCCCTCCAGCTGCCACCAGCGATGATTCGATGGCAAGGGCTAGGGTCATCGAGCCCCCGGTCACTTCCTCCACAATCTCACCCTCCTCTGCCCGAGGAAGGCCTTCTCCACTCTGAAGCGGCTTATCAGCGATGACAAGTTGCTGCTGCTCCAAAGTCACAGTTGACGGCTCGGACTCGGCAACCATCCCCGACACTTCTGAGCCTGCTACCATGATATAATCCTTTGGATACCGCAGGGCTATGGGCCTTAAAATCGGCGAGAACAATGGCGGATCTGCACAGAGAGGTGGTAGAGGTATCATCTCGGTCATCACCGGCAAGGTGACCTCGGCCTGACTAGCAGAAGCCTACAAGAGAAAGAGAACATAAGGATCTCAGAAGGCCAGCATGATGGCCAGACGAGAATAAGCACGAGACTAAAAATGCAACTTTTACCTCAGCCGACATTAAGCTCAAGTCTACGGCAACAGGAGCTACCATCTCCGTCGCCTCTGACCCTTCTCCCACCGAAGGATCCGGTGGCCTGAAGCTACTCCGCATTAGCCATTGAGGACTAAAAGTCGTGAAGTCACTCTCGTAGGCGAAAGACACCCGACGTCCTCAGCCTCTGTTCCCGTCAAGGGGAAATCCTCATCACTCGAGCCCCACCATAATCCACCTGCTCCGATGAGGACGAGCTTTGAACCAACATCGGTTCTTTCACTCTCAAAGCAGATGGTCCTTCACTTGAGAGGCCTCCCGCCGCAGCCTCTTGCTCAATGAGAGCCTGCTCAGCCAACTCTGTGACGGGGATGATAGGCGAGTGAGCTTCAATAGTAAATTGACTTCCTGGAATTACCTCTTGCTTCGTAGGAACTCCCTCGGTTGATTTCATGATAGGGGGGGAAGGTGGTAGAATCTCGACTGAAGCTGAGAAAAGGGGAGCACCCGTGTGAACTCAGGGGATAATAAACTATAGAAATCTGCAACTAGATAGACCATTAATCACCTTCTATCTCGTGACTGGGCATGGGGGAGGGCAGATCTAGCTGCACCACATCCTCTCTCTCTTCGGCTCTCGCAGAGGTGGCAGCCGCTTGCGCGGCCATTGTAGATGAAGCAGCTGCGTTTATAAGAATAAGAATTAACCTATGTTGCTAAGGTGATGGCGAGGCATAGGATGAGAGGTATACCTCGGGTTACATGGGCTGAGGGACGGGAGACCTCGAATTCTTCAAATGAGACCACACTCAGAAGTACAACCGCTGGTGCTGGGTCTACAGTTTTCTTCCGAATGGCCCGCTTCGCTCGAGAAATTGCTTCCCGGACTTGGGACCTCGTCCGCTTTCGTGAATCACCCGGAGGAAGCGGTGTCATGGTCGGGGCAGCTTCCAAAACTTCAAAATACGTCAGCTTCTGAGCTTTTATTATCAGCTCCCTAAAATGTCTAGTCTCCTCCGAAGAGAGCTGAACTGCGCATATGCAAAGGTGAAAGAAAAGAGGTAACATACACAACAGCGAACAGGGAAACCCAAAGCTGAAGACAAGAGAAATAAAAGATACTTGCTGGTCCTGTATAAAAAGGAGAAAGTGGCCAGTAGAACAATGAAGGCTCCTTGTCCCTAGAGGTGGCTTCACGAATCAACTAGCATATGTCCCCTATTACCTCACACCGTTCGGCCAGCAACGCAAGGTCCGCATGGCCACAAGAGGACAGATGATAATACAGGCTAAGGTGTTCTACCCCCCACCCGTCCGCATACTTGAAAGAAAGGAGAATGGGTTGGCCCAATATGCTTTCACTAGGGCCACCCACTGAAAGTCCATGAGAGCGGAGCAATGCAAACAACCAGGGAGTGCCTTCGTAAAGCGCCAGCCGTCGGTCTTCTCTCCTACTAAAAGTCCTGTAGGGATAAAGCTGATCATTCTCGGGACGCCAAGAAGCTGTAGAAGGCATCGGCTCCTCCACTGACAAAGGAATCTGTTGGAGGATCAGTCGCTCGCCGCTCACACGGCATAGTCCTTAAAGTGTCTTCAAGAAACCATCCTTGCTGATCTCCGGTAGTTTCGGTTCGATCTTGGATGAACGTTGCTTGGCAGCTTTGCGCACCTCCAGATAGCTCGCCACTGTAGTGTTCGTCCGAGATTTCAACCTCTTCAAGTAAGCCGGGTCGATATCTAGAGCAGGCACCGGCTGGGAATCCAGGAATTTACACTCTACAACGGCCCAGCATTCTCTCCTCGAGTTCCTATAGAAGCCCGTGCGCGCATTCCACCATTTGATGTATTTTGGAGTTACACGGGGAAAGCGTGCAGGGGTCGGAACTCTGAATGAAGCCGCCTCTCGGCAATGAAAATAGTCCCACCATATGCGAGCTTCATCATTCGATATTTGGACAGCCCGAGCCCTGTTCGAAAGCGCAAACTGAGTGGAGGTGGCAGGAATATGCTGGTCGTAACCGAAATTCAGACTGAATCGGAATGGGTAGTAAGGCTCTAGCCATAAAATGCCATTCTTGCGGAAAACTAGGATGCTCGGCCTTATGGACATCGCCCAATCAATCAACTCTGACTCCAAAATTGGCTTTGTACAGTTTGCGTCAGAAATGGGGTGAACATATTCCTCCACCTCGCCGAGATGACACTCCCTCATCATGTTCACCAATGGACTAGAGTGAGCAGCCAGACTCCAAAAGTGCAAAACCCCCACGGAATCCAATGGAACTTTTGTCAGTTTGCCACGAATAGTAAAGAGCTGGTCTACCACTCGGGTCGGCTCAACACTGGCGAATTCTATCATCCTGGGAACCAGCTGCGCCGACTGAAGCGACCGGGGAGCAGCCTCCGGGAAAAGAGTGCAGACCCAGGCATTAAAGAAATGCAGCGGGCCAACCCCTTGAAGATTCCTGGGAAGGCGCGATCGAAGCATGTCTCCCATCAGTTTATATATCAAATAAAACAAGACCGGGCAAAGCGAGAGCTTCATGCCCCAGGCCATCAAGCAAGCAGGATAGATAGCCTCTGCCCTGATCACGCTCCCGTCGCCTTGCGGGAGAGCGAAGGAGCAAATCCAATAAGTCAGAAACGCAGCACAATGAGTAACTGTGTCAACGCCCCTAGGGTTAGGCCCTCCTGGTTGTCCTCCCTCCGAAGTCGAGGGGAAAGCAGCCTGTCGTCGAACCCTTTTCTTCCGTTGAACAGGAGCCGGCACTACCGAAGGGAAATCTGTGTATTTTTGCTCCCCTCGAAAGAAATGTTGAAGCCATGTGCCCATCCGCACACGCCTCTTCTCTCCAGGCTTCCGCACCCCCTTGGCATCATACGAGGAGCGGCAAAGGCTACGATATGCTTTCATCAGATAGCGGTAGGCGAAACTAGTCAAATATCACCCTTCATCGTCCATCTGATCTTTCAGCCAATCCGGCCAGCAGACTTCCTCATACGGATCACCGTCAATCGGGAGGCCGCTTAACTGTGAGGGACTCCAAAGGTCCAGTGACGTCTCCTTCTGAAGTGTAAAAGGTGTTTTACTCCGGATAGAACACCTCAATCATACCGCAACAAAGACCCTTTGAGATGGGATAGAGGTATCTCGATGCATATACGCTGTGATACACACCTGCCTTGATTAAGATGGGTGCATAGTGCTGCAAGACAAAATCTATAAATTCTACTACTCTTGGCCTGAAAGCGTGGGCGTTGGTGGCCTTCAAATCGGCAAACCACCCCACAGAAATCTGGTGCTTGAATCGAACTGCTGAGCAGTCTAACAAGAACGGCTCATCTCGGTACCCTCACTTTAGCGTGGCCAAGAATAAACCAAAAGATGGCTTCTCCCGGTCTACGTGACCCTCAGTCTCGTTCCACCTGGCAGGAACAAACTCAGGGGCCCTGGTCAATAGCCCGTCCTGTGGGGACAGCTCTTGGAGTCCAAGCACAGCACCCCACTTCCCTAGGTTCACCGGGCAGATATATGGGTCTTCCCCTCACAACAAAATCAGTAAGGTTGTCCCGCCCTACAAGCAGCGCCTGCTCAGCCTTCCGAACAAGGAACATATCCCACTTTCCCTGGAGATTGAACCGCTTCAGAAAAGATATCAAGTGCTTGTCCTTGGGCTGATCTACTCTACAGCCGTTAGGGCGATCATACTTGAAAGAGTCACTCCCGATGACCAACAGGCGATCAATGTCCACTGTCTCGGTCTCCGAATCAGAGGACTCTGCCACTATGGCTAGCTCGCCATAGCCTCTGTCCAGAGAATGAACATCCCTCCACGTCACCACAGCATGGGAGGAGGAAGAAGAGTCGGATGCCATGCTATCTGCATTAAAAACAAATACGAAAGAAAGCAAACAAAGTTAGAAAGCAGCTGTTGAAGACAAAGTCTTTCTGACAAAAATCCGGTAGAGTCTCCCCAGCCCGAAAGTTTGCCAGAAAGAAGCGGGAACACGTCCACTAAGTGACGATCCCTGAAAAAGGCCGTGGGTGTCACACTGGGGCCGAATAGGACACCCAGGGGTGTAGCTCCGAGGACAAGCCTACAAGGAGCCTCTCGGGGCCTGGAAAACAAGGGGCTAACCCCAAATCCTCACTCACCACTACTCTCCACTGTCGCCGCCGCGCTCAAGAGGGGGAGGAAGAGAGAGAAAGTCAAAGTGCAAATGAGCTGAAGTGGGAAGGAAAGATGAGAGACAAGGGGTTTATAGGGGCCTTCTATGGGCCTAATCTGGTGCGCTAAAAGGGCGCACCGGTTTAGCCTCTCCCGCCCTAAAATTTCAAAACCCAAGAGCCTTGTGCTAATCCGGCGTGCTAAATAGCGCACCATATTAACCCCTTTCCATTAAAAGGGCGCACTGCTAAACAGCGCGCCATATTAACTAGGATTCCTAGCCGCGTCGGATTAACTGCCGTGTCGATTTAAGGGCCATTCTGGGTCTCTACCAGCCAGATGAATAATTTGCCCAGTCGGTGTTCATCCGCTGGTCCCGCATCGCTCATGCTTTGCTCGCAGCACCCGTGGCTAGGGAGAATTTGTTGGCACTCAAAATATGCTCGATGGCGACCAAGCCTAAATGACAGAAATGATGTGGCTCGCTGAAGCGAAGAAGCCAAAAGAAACCAATGCACCGAAGCCTTCTCAAGCTACCAGAGCCTCAGGTCACCCGTTATGAACACCGGGGACTTCACCTCCGGAGAATCGAGAAGAATCCACAACAAATCGGCAGTGTCGACAAGCCTGCCCAATGAACCGGCATCGACTCGGTCGTGTCGCACGAACAACATCCGTCGTTCGACCAAGGACAAGGGTATACCTAGTGGCTCGCCACCTAAAATAAAAATTCTCCCGAGGTGATAAAACATCCTTGGCCCTTCAGAACAAGGGACCGAAGGCTCCATCGGCAGAAGACTCGGATAACCCGGCATGGGTACATCTTCTCAGTAAATTGGGTCCGTTAGTGATCAAATGATCACCCAGTCAAGGCGAAAGTACCCCGGGTGGTATTTCACTCCCCGAGAAATCTACGAAGGCAAGTTATGCAGAGTCGGCAGCACACGCTACAGTGCCGAGGCCTGTATCAGCAGAAAACCCGCGTGTCTGAGCTGAAGATGCACGATATTCCGCAGGCAGTTGTTCAGCGGCCTGAAAGCCTTATCGATGCCTCCCACCGTGGTTTGGCAAGACCATGATGAGATGAAAGATCACAGTGACTCCTAGAGCCGCTCCAGGGCCTATCGTCTGGCCCATGTTAAATGAACGCGAAGAATGGGGTTAATACGGCGCGCCCCTAACCCGGTGCGCTACCCTTTTCGGCGCCCATATTTCCGGAGCGCAAAAGTTAAGGCCCCTTATCCGGTGCACCATTCCCACACCAGGTGAAGCCATGGCCAATGGTTTGTTATATAAATCAACCCTCGGCCAAAGAAGAAAAAAAATGTGGGGAAGACACAGCCAAAAAAAAAAAGAGAGACGAACCTTCGGGAGAAATAGAAAAACACAGAGAGAAGAGAAACTTGGGGAAAAAGGAAGGGAGGTAGAAGGCTCGTTTCCGATACTCTATTCTCCGGCTGCAGATATTCAAGGTGGGTTGCTGAGGTTGCCTGGATCTTCCTCTCCTATCTTCTTCCATTCTGTCAATGTCATGAGTCTTGTAATGGAACGGGTGATGATCTGAGCCCGCAACCCTTTTCTATCTGTCTTTCTCTTGAGCATTTTAGCTCCTTGTAGCACTATCTGTAGCCGCTCTTCCTCCATAGGGAGAAGATGTAATCGGGCCACGCCCGTGTTATAATGCCAATATCATTCGCTCATGCGCTTGAGTTTGATTCTTTTACTCTTCCTTCCTTTGTTATCTGTGTGATGGCATTCGGGTGTGAATGAGAATATGAGTGGATGCTTGAGTTCGCACGTCTTCTGTGTTGCGTCCGCTTCCGTGTTGCCCGTCTCTGTCGCTTGATCCCATGCCCTGGCTAAGCCATGGGCTACATTAATATTATTCATCCCTCCCCGGGGCTTTCTTTCCTGAGTGGGTCAAATGTTTTGAATGTACCGCGTGTTTACCGCGTTTTCCCCTACCAGAGGTCTACGTGTATGTGCATCTCCCTTCGTCTCTGGGACAGATCCCTTATCATTACCCCATTCACAATCATGAACTGGGGAGCATAGGGTCATCCCTATAGCCTGGGCGCAAGGTTTTCTGGTGTGATCATCCTCTTA
Source organism: Amorphophallus konjac (assembly GCA_022559845.1). Lineage (NCBI taxonomy): Eukaryota > Viridiplantae > Streptophyta > Magnoliopsida > Alismatales > Araceae > Amorphophallus > Amorphophallus konjac. The sequence goes on from CM040125.1 coordinate 94,867,676, forward strand.
CATATTACCCGTAGGTTATTCGAGTGATTGCCCCTCTGGCCTGCCTCTGAGTGCTAATCAGCTGACCCCCTTTTGCATACTTAATTTACTGCCAATGATTTAATAAACCAATAACGGATTATCGTAATCTCTTTACCCTGAGATGGGTGGGGGAAGGTCTGCCCAATATCACCAGCTTTCTGCTCCTGTCGTATGGGTGACATCGGGATTTTAACTCGAATACTGTGTTTTCTTCTGCAATATTGACCCATCTACCGGGGAGGGGGACATTCCCCATCAAACGCCATGCTGTCTCTCCCTTAATCACCATACGGCCGTAGGATCCCACCCCTCTGCGGTGTGGAGCACTATGAGCCCCTGAAGGTGGATATAAATGGGTCCTCGACCCGACATTAAATCCACATTCCCTTAGGAATGGTGATGGCTGTGGGTAAGGTACCTCTCGTAGGCTAGCCCTCGATGTCTCCTCCTATCTTGGCCGTCCCTCTGATCGATATTTTTGACTCATGGAGTGTTGGTCCCCCTCGTAGGCTAGCCCTCAGGGTTTCCCTCCATCGAAGTCCGCCGGTCACCGTTTGGCACTCCCGGCTTTAAGGAGCATACCCCAGATGCTGTGAGACTGTCTCCACTTTTCCCCCACAACCCTCTGGGCATGGGGAGGTGCTACCCAATTTTTGACTGAACACTTAGTCTGAATTGTGATGAATTTTCAGCTATAAGTCTATTTTGGACTATGCGCGAGTAGGAACCTCGCATAAGTCTGGACTTGTCATGCTTGCAGGACATTTGGGACATGAATAAACTCTTTAATCTTCATAATTAACATCAAAGTTCCAAGAAAATCACTTGGCCTTTCATTTTAACCCAAAATAAACCAAACAAGCCCTAATCCAGCGCGCCCCTAAACCGGCGCGCCATTTTCCCACGCGGCACCCCCCCGCGCTGCTTTAGCCCTACACTCATAACTCCATTCAACTCCTTTGGCCTTTATCCGGCACACCCCGGGCGTGCCATTTTAGCCTCAGCTTAACCCCCGCGCTGTTTTAGGCCAACCTCGTCCATTTATGCACAGACCCCCTAGCGTAGAGGCACATCGTGCATCAACCTCACCAAGCCTACATCGACCCCAGCAAGCTTGCACCGACCTGCCCTAGCATCGATGCACACCCTGCACCGACCTGGCCACCACCCCGTGCACATTCATGCACCGACCTCAAACATGCCTCGACCTCATGCATGCATCGACCCTCCAACGTGCATCAACCTCATACTAGCATCGACCCTTGATAGTGCATGAAGTGCACTGACGTCGACCTTAGTCCAAGGAGGGCAGTGACTTAATGTATGAAATAAAATAATGCTTTGACCAAAATAAAAATAATGCATTGACTTTATGTGCATATTGTTGGCTCTGTGTTGACTCTTGATGCGTTGACTTTTATAAACAGTGGCACGAGAGCACCTGCATAAATAATTGTTTTAATAATAGATGGTTAATGTTAAAACCCTAATTGATTCAATAAATCTAGTCAAATAAATGAATAAAATGGGGTTCAACGTCTTCAATTATGCTGAGCATTCATCTTGAAATCATGGACATACACTTGCATTAGCATGCATTGCTATCTAAATGAGCATGACTGAACCTTTAATTACATGAATAAATTAATTAATGAACTCATTGCATTTTGCATGAATGGTCAACTGAATGAACTCATTCCACAGCATCCATTGGTGCATTTAGTCTGTATTCATTATGCCTTCGTATCATCCCTCAAGGCATCACCATCTTGGTAATTAATCAAGGGTTGTCCTCTTTCTTAGAGGACGTAATTAACGTCATAGCCTTTATGGTATGACGGACTCTAGGTCCCCACACAAACCTCACAATCAACTGACCAGGTCAGATCGAGCGCATAATAAATTATCACACACATGACTGGCACGCCCACGCAATAATTAGTTACTTAGCTTTTAATTAATTAATTGGCCACAAACAGGCAAATAAATAAACAGAAACAAAATCGTCCCCCACAGCCCACAACTCCTACGAAGATATCTAGCCGCGATCACAGTCCTCACGCGGGAATACCCTCCACGGTCACAGAACTCTCGCGGGGACAGTCGACACGGGTAGCCCGACACAAGAGTGACTGTCCACACTCCACTAGCAGATAGGGAGGGCCCATGCTACTAACCCAGAACTAGCAGAACACATGGAACCACATAGACACGCATTCCGCAAGGCCACCCCTCCTACGGACACCCCAAAAAACCAAACCGTGGAGTGCAACACCCCTGTGATGAAGGGGACTGGGCGGCCAAAGCACTAGTCGCCCAGAGAGCTGGGCAGCCAGACCTCTGGCCGCCCAACAGGGTGGGCGGCCAACCCCATGGCTGCCCACCCCTGGGCACCCCCTGGCCTAGGCGGCCATACCCCTAGCCGCCTAGAGCCTAGACTCAAAAGACATTGGGCGGCCATCCTCATGGCCGCCTAAAGGGCTGGGCAGCCAGCCTACTGACCGCCCACCCTAGGCAAGCAGGGTCAGGGCGGCCACTCATCTCGCCACCCAGAGGACCTGGGCGGCCACCTCTTTGGCCGCCCAGACCACGGGCTACAGAAAGTAGAGAAAAAGGCAGGACGACCCAACCCTTGGCTGCCTGAACCCCTAGGCGCCCCAGCCCCTGGTTACCCAATAGACCTGGGAAGCTAGACCCTTGGCCGCCCAGTCATGGACGCGACGGCCACCCCTGTGGCCGTCTCCTGCCGGTTTCACAAAAAAACACCCGAGTCCACACGGAGCTCGATCGGAAGCCCATTCGTCGCGGGACGAAGGGGAAATCATGGGGAATCCATCCCCAGGCCTTCCTACGACCGAAAAACTACGACCAAGCCACAAAACAAGGCCTCGATCAATCGAAAACCGCCGCTCAACCCCCGGCATGCATGAACCCCCAAATCAAGAAATGCTCCCTCTCTCGGCCTCACCGGGCATGGAATCGCAGGGAAAACACGCGAGGAGAGTAGGATCCATCCCCCTTTTTGAATCGAAGCTTTAACCTCACCGAAACCTTGAAATGGTGGTTGCCCACACTATCAGCTCCATTGAACGCGGCCGCCTCCGCCTCCCGTTCCGCACGCCCTTGGCCTTGCCTTCGCCGCACGCCACCACCGTCGCTCTACCCCGAGCCTCGCCACCGTCGTCCGCCATCGGAGGCGGGAATGGGGAAGGGAAAGAGAGACGGGAGAGAGTGAGGGAGAGTGAGTCGACAGAGAAACGAGAGAATGGAGGGGGGAAGAGGGGATTAAAAAGGGGTTTAAATTTTTATTTTTTGTTATATTCCTTTTTTTGAAAATCCACGGGAACTTCGAAAAAACCCTGAAAAATAGATTCTGACCCCAAAAAATTCTAGGAAAAAGGTGGGACCGCTCCACACGCCACCACGGACCCAGAATAACCCACAAATGCAACAACAACGGGTCCAGAAAACTAATATAAAGGTCCGAAACCCACTCGGGCATGATCCACGACCCACGGAAACCCGATCCAAAAATACAAGGTGTTACATTCCCCATGGCTGGAGTCCTCTCCTTCATCACTTGATTCTTGACTGCTCAAGGAGGCTTTCACCTTCAGAGCCAGTGGCTTCTTCTTTTTCACATCCTTCTCATTCCTCTTCAAGTTTAATTCGTAGGTCATTAAGGAGCCTATTAATTCATCTATAGTCATTTTTGAGAGATCTTTTGAGTCCTCTATGACCGTGGCCATGGTGTGCCAGATAGGGGGAAGAGACCTTAGGATTTTCCTAACTAGCTCAATGTCCATGTACTATTTTCCTAAAGCTTTCAAGTTGTTTGTGAGTTGTGTGAATCTAGCATACATTTGGGAAATTGATTCATCAGATTTCATTTTAAATATTTCATAATCAGAAATGAGCATGTTAGCTTTAGTTTCTCGTACCTTGGATGTACCTTCGTAAATGAGTTCTAGCTTGTCCCACATCTCTTTTGCAGATTTGTACATCGAGACCCTTGGGAACTCTGTCAAGTGAATTTCACATTGCATGATGTTCATGGCACTCCAGTTTACTGTTGATATCTTGATTTGGTCTCTTGTCTAGGTATCCTCATCTTCTAGCAGCTCAAAGGGTCCCTTGCTGACCACCCTCTAGATCTCATGATCTTGAGCTCTAATAAACACCTCCATACGATTTTTCCAATAAGAATAGTTAGAACCATCAAAGAAAGGAAGTATGTTAATTGAGTGACCCTCAGGAAGAAAACTCCTATTAGCCATCCTAAACGATCTCTCTTGGTCGTTAGACCACATTGTTGGTGAAACCTACTCTGATACTAAGTGTTGGAGAGGAGATGGCAGATATAAAGGGGGGGTGAATAGATCTGCCCCCCCCCCCCCCAAATGTAAAATTATAAGTTTTACAATTGGGATATCGTCACAAGCTCAGATAGGTAGTGATCTGAGCTAAGAGTATACCAATCAAAAAGTAGACTATCAATAGAGCAGGTTGTGTGCGTGATGTGTGAAAGTTATGAGACAGAAATGCACAGATCAACGATATCAATCAGGTACAAGCTTTGAATGGGGGTAGAAGATATAGATCAATCACACAAACATTCCCACAAAGACATCAATTTTTAGGTGGTTCAATTTGCACACTTGTACCAACCTATGTCTACCCCTCACCAAACGGGTGAGGATTACTAGCTATAATCACACCAAACCACACACACACACACAGGGTGAATTCCCATACATAGCCGCTGGCTTACAGCTTGAAATGAGGATAAACCTCACACACACATACACACTCGAAGCTCACAGCTTAAACACCACACACACACACACACACACACAATGTGTTCAGAACAATCTGAGCCTGTGCTGAACTCATAGCACGATTACACACACAGTGAAATTTAGAAACAAAAACAAGAAATCAAGACACGAAAGAAAACAATGTAGCTTCCGAGAAAGCACTTTATGATTCTTCCACAGACTTCCTTGCTCAGCCTCTCGAAGCAATCCCCTTCTTCACTCTCTCTCTTCTCTGCTGCGATTGGGGTGGTGACTACTCAAATCTGTCAACTTAGGGGTCTTCTCTTCAAATTGATCTCTCTTTTTCTCTCTTGAGGCCTTCACACTGGTCACTCTACTCTTACTTCATTTTGTTGTATATCCCTATGGTTTTGATGATGACAAACACTTTTGATGAAGATAATCACTATGACTCATCATGAGTCTGCATGAGAATGGAATGATGAAGCCATATGTGTTAATGGTGCATTGGTTTTGATGTTATGTGCATTGGTTTTCATGTTATGAAATTGAATGCAATTGACTCTATCATGTTCTCTTTATGTGTAGAAGCATATGTTTGTATGCTAAAAAGAATAGGTGTCAAAGGAGTCAAATAAGCAGAACTCAAGGTTGGAGTGAAGCCATGGCAATGATGTAATCAGTGGATAAAAGGAAGGGTAAAAGCAGTTCAGCAAAAGTCTAACAGAAGCCATTGTGGTTTATTCATGAAGAGGAAGTCGACTTGAGAAAATTCAAAAGTCGACTTGTGATCTGACAGAACACCTGATAATTGAAGAAGGAAGTCGATGCATCCAGATTTGGCAAAGTCAGCAGGTCGATGCAACTAAGCATCTGCACTTTGATCAGGTCAAGGCACTTATCAGCCGCATCGATGCAGCAGAACAAACTCTTTGCTAAAAAGGTCGATGCATCAAAGGAAAAGTGTTGACGTTGAAGAACAAACTTGATTACATAAGTTTCTATTTGAAGGTTTTGAACACAACAGTGTCAAGACAATGAAAGCTAGCCTCGACACAATTCTAGCCACAGAAGCCAATCTCAGAACCTTGTAGTTAGTGAAGCATCAAAGCCACAAGGTAGTGCCTCGATGCACTAAGCTCAGTGTTCATCGAGTGCATCGATGCGTCAAAAAGCTGCACCGATGCATCAAGAACAAAACCAATTACAAAGTCACACTATGTCGAAGCATTAGGAAGCTGCATCGATGCATCAAGGCTGGTTCATCGACGCCCCAAGCGAAGAGCTAGGCTCTGTCTTCATACTACATCGACGTATCTGAGGAGTGCATCGACGCACTCAGCTCAGAACCTGAAATTGGAAGTCAACAACGTCGAAGCATCAAAGCATTGCATCGACGCACCAAAAGGCCATGTATTTTGAAGACAATTGCTCAAAAGCCCCTTAGCTGCATGGCCTCGAACTGGCGACATTGTGCCTCGACCTCATCCTCTCAGACAGCAAGCTCGTGATGAATTAAAGTGAATCACGTGCCAGCGCTCCAGAAACCTTGGCGTGCAATCCAGCCCACATGGCTGAGTCTCTAGAAGATTCAGATTGGAAAAATATTCCTTTCGCCACCAGGACCAATGATATATTTCAGCTATGGATAAATTCTTTTAGTAGAAGGTGATTTCTGGTGAGGACACCAGAGCGAGCGAGAAGTATGAACCGGCGAACCGTCGGTACGGTACGTTCAGCACCACTCAAGCTACAACGGCTTCCCTTTGGCTCGGAGACAGTCTGGAGTCTCCGTTCTGAGCCTTATCATTTTTAGTATTTATTGGGTTTTTATTTGGAATGTAATGTGTGCTTATTTGGTTTATTTGGGTTTAATAGAGTGTAATTAGGAGGAATAAATGGGTTTTCTTATAAAAAGGAGCCACCTAGGTCCCGCGGGCCCCCTCACCCTCCTCCCCATTGGGCCACCTAACTTCTAGGGATCCATAGGGGCTGGACCATTGTCCACCTTGGATATTGGACCATTGGACCAAAGAAGAAAAATTCTATTTTTCTTCTTTAAGGGGGGCGCCCCCTATTTTGGCTTTATTAGGCCAGATTTTTAATTTTATTTGACCACATGTGAAAAAAATGTATTTTGGCTTCTCCAAGGTACCCCTCACCCACCCTAGATCTAAGGGTAGGCTTAGTCATTTACCATGGGTGCCCATTTCATATAAAAGCTTGTATTTTTCCATTTTCACACAATTAATGAAAGAATTCAAGCAATTTTTGCTCCAACAGCCAAGGGCCGCCCCCTCTCTCTCTCCTCTCCCTCCCTTGTAGCTGTGAAGGTCGCCTTCTGAGGTGTGACTCCTCCCCTTATTAGTGTGTGAAGCTCGTCGCCGCCACCGCCATCATGCCGCCGTTGCACCAGCACTGCCGCCTCGCCGGAGATCTGCCACCACCAGCAGCAAGCTGAAGATTGATTTTTTAGCTCCTAACCTCGTGATCTGTTGGATCTGAAATTTTCAAGGTGAGTTCCCAAGGTTGATCCCACATCCCACCTAAATTTTCAGAATTTCTCCACTTCGTTTTCCTATTTTCCCATTTAGATTCCCACATCCCTCAAGATCTGCCCCTCTGCAGTCTTGTGTTCCAGCAACCAAATCTTTCACCCATGAGCCCCCCTTTCCGATTTCAGAATGATCTGAAATTTGAACTGGGAGTTCTGTCCACCTAAGCCATCGTCCATAATTTTTTTTGTGATTTTAGGAATTTTATTTCTCATCCAAATAAATACTGTCTTTTCCCAAATCTCTGCTGCCCCATGTAGTCCAGATCCGACCCACCTGTGTTAGAAAATCTATTTCCCATATCAAACCTCCACCAAATATTACAAAAAAATTATCCACGTCTTTCCTATTTCTCCCTCTTGCTTTCATAAAAATCCCATCACCCAGATCCAAGGTTTCAACCACGGTCAATGCCCTTTCTCAGGCAGATCTCAATCTACCCGGCCAGATCTGAGACTGAGAACAGTTCTGTTTGAAATTCCACCATGGAAAGTACGGCCCCAAAAAAGTTCCTATAACACCAGAGGGTTGAAGTACTTTGAGTTAGCTTCGCATTGGCGCTAGTCTCATGTCGTTCTGACGTCGGGGCTGGTCACAACAATTTTTGTCGCAGGGTCGCGCACGCCTGAAACAGCAAATCAGATCCGGGGCAGCAAGCTTCAAACCTTGACGGTCGGATCCGCCTCGCCTTCCACAAGGTGAACCAGTGCAGCCGCCTCACAGGGATCGTCCCTCCAGGGGTTCCCTTCGCAGCGGTACCAACCCCGCTACAGTCGGCTGTTCGAGTAGGTCGTGGACCCCACAACCGTCAGCCCGCGCCGTCCGGACAACATCAATTTGCAACTTGTCAGCATCGACGGAGCAATTCAAAATGCTGCCCGTCAACCCAATTTCGATCCTCCCGGGTCCCACATGTTACCTATTACCTCCCTGCGTGGAGTGGGTTTGAAATTTGTAATTTGCTTAAAATTGTTTAACCGGGAGTTCGATTTTGGCCGGGGTTGTCTTCCCCACGTCCGGTGCGTGGAGGTAACGGTCTCAACTTCTTGGCATTTGCTTACTTAGTATATGATTATATGTCGCTGCTTGAGTGCGTTAGAAATTCTAACTCGTGAGTTCATATTCAGTACTGCTGTGAGAAAGAGAGTTAACCCGTCCCGTGACTCGACCCGAGCACGGAAGTGAGTTTGACCACCCTTGACTCTGTCGGTTTCTCAACCGCGCGGATCCGTGTTTCCCTCACTTGGGACAACGAGTGAGCTCGCATTTCTATTTACAGTGTATATCCCATAGGAACTCTTAGTGTTGAGCCGAGGTAGCTCTATTGTTTGCGTGTCGCTGGTCGCTTCATCACGTAGAGTCCAAGGTTCGCATCATTTGGCATCGGGTCCCTCAGTCCGTCCCGCATCAGTTTGGTATCAGAGCCAGTTAGAGTCTAGGGTAGTCGTCCTAGGTGTCTCATTGCATCCATTACCTGGTATATGAAAAGGTGTCTCCGGAACGATAGGTTACGCCTATTGGGAAGGTAACACACTTGCGCGAGTGTCAAACCTCCGCCACGTATCGGATATTGGTTAAGTCTAGGTTCATCATATTTGCTTTAGTCAGTGTATCCCAGTCACTGTGTCCTTTGCATGCCCACCCATAGAGGTACCCAATACTCACCTCTACCACCTATGGTGGATCCCCGAGCCCGTAGTTCCGATGAGCCTTCGGTGGCCGAGATGTTCCGATCTCTCATGGATCGACTCGATACGCGTATGGATGGGCTTAGTACGCGTCTAGATTGTGTAGGAACGCGTCTGGAAGGGAGGATGAAAGCCATAGAGGATCGGGCCGAAGCATCGGACCAGTCTATCCAGGGTCTAGTAGGGAGAATTGCCGTCCTAGAGAGGGCCCCAATGGAGGCGCAACCTGCGCCGACAAATGGCCAACAAGAGCCGGATCAGCAACCTGCTGCTCCAAAGGTTCAAGGGGTAGATGATAAGAGGCAACGAGTGCCCGAGGTGGATGACTATACATCCGATAATGAACAAGGGGGTTATGGTTGTGACCGTCGAGTGCAACGATGGAATCATGATTACGATGATGACGACTACGTTCTTAGGAGCGTGCGTACGGACCCTCCCCTTTTTGACGGGTCTTTGGATCCGAAGGTCTATTTAGATTTTCTTGTAGGTCCAGGTGAAGCAATCCCAGTATTCTTGTAGCAGCTAGATGCGCAACCTCTATTCTTCAGCAGATAACTGGGCACTGAGGAAGGTCAGCCTAGGGTCATCCTCATCTCCCAAGTTGATTTCTATCAGTTCATCGACTGTGGCTTGGCCTCCTTCTTCTATCTCCGGGGATGTCGGGTGGAGGTCGACAAAGTCGGGTATATCATCTTCGAGGTCGAAGACCTTGATCCCTTCATTCTACCTCATCTGGGCTTCATCAGGAATCACCGATTCGGCCATTAGTGGCTGTGTCAATTCCTCTGCCAGCAAATCCACCTCTGTTGTAATTTCGAGGGGTGAGTCGGCAGCCTGATCCCCTACTGATGGGCTTGCAATCGTTAAGGACTGGTGATCATTTATTGTTGAGATAGAGCAGCATTACAACTTTACGGTACAAGGTGAGAAGGTCTTGCCCTCTTGGACCACCATATCCCCGGTGGAGGTAAACTTTTCTTTTCTAGTAGCATTCATCTCTTGATCAGCCTTGGCGGAAGCTTCCCTGATCGGTACGAGAGGCGTTGACATCATCATCAGAGGAGGGTCACAGGAGGAAGGCAACCCTATTTCTTCAGTATCTTCAGCTTCGCTACTGCTAGCCGTGTCGAATTTGGCCTGAAGAGCCGCTTCCTCGAGATAGACCTGCTCCCAATACCGGCAGGGGAATATGGTTTATGATTCCAAGTCTCTTGGTCGAGTTGGTTCAGTATGCTTAGCCTCTGCTGGGTGTTCATCGAAAGTTGCCCCCAGTGAGTTATCTTCAGTCGGGTAGAAAGCGGAGATGGTAACCACTTCATAGCGTCCACTATAATAGTATTCCTCGAGGGTGAAGCCCAACCCTGGGTGTTGAGAGACACGTCTCAGCTCTTTGTCCAGGCTTGAGGGATACCACAGCTTCTGGAATGCTTCTTTCTTCTTGCGAGGTTGGCCAGAGGGGATGTGCTGTTTCTGGAACATCTTGGCCATCCGATTTTTTACAAATGCCAACCCCTGAACGGGAACTGACGGGTCTTCTATATCTTCATGCAGATGACAATCATTATCCTCCCGTGTAGGGTGCTCCTTAGCCGTGTAAAACAAGCTGCTGGGGCCATCTATCTGCGCCACCTTCCAAGCTTTGAAAGGTTCGAAAGTGATATTATCGAGGCCACGAATTGGCTTGGTAAGGCCTTCCGGGATCCCGATGTGGTCATGCTGCTGGTCGACCTTGGCTTTATTAGCTTCGAGGTAGATGGTGAGAGGTGCTACTCTACCCACATCCCCGGTGATGGTGATGTGTGAGACCGTCTCCGGATTAACATACCCGCGCGACGGCGGAGGGAACCAGTCGGTACCGGAAGTGTTCTTTGATGCGCCGGCATAGGTTTTGGCTTCAGAGGTCTTTTGCGACCGTTCTGCATATAAATGGGCGTCCTCCAGGTGACACTCGAACATTTCGAACGGGTAGAGATCAGAAAATACTCTTTCCTCCTTCCCTTCCAGGTTGTATTTGATGCACTAGTGGAGAGTGGAGGGCACCACCATGTTCTCATGTAGCCAAGGACGGCCAAGCATCGCCTTGTATGAGGTGCGGGAATCGATAACATGAAACTGCACCCTCGTAGTAAAGTCCGCCAGAGTGAGTGCGAATTCTGCTACTCCTAGCGATACCTCAGACTTCTGCTTGAAGCCAGCAATACACATATCTCTGAATTTTTCGAGGCGCACATTAAAGTAGTGCCTATGATATATCCGGTATGGCAGGATATTGACAACTGCCCCGGGATCCACCAGGATTCTGTTCAGCTCCCGACCATTCAGATGTCCTTTCATATACAGTGACCCATTGTGGCTGATAGTGGGGAGTAGCATGTCCTCCTGAGTGAAGGTCACGTTGACCTCCAGTAGTGCTTCAGCCCGACATGTTTCATATTGAGCAGGAGTTTGTAGAGCAGTAATGATCGCCTGTCGGGTCTCTTCACTCAGAGAAAAGATTTCCCAAACAATGAATCTCGCAGGGAGCTTTTTCAACAACTTGACTACCCGACTTCCTTCTCGGACATTGGATAGCTTCATTTCATCTGCCCACCTTGGCTTGGGAGAGTCTTGAACCACGGCCCCTGATGGGCTTGCTTCCTTGGGCGCTGAGGCCGCACCCTTCTGCTTGGTGTCGTCTCCCTGCTGTCCCTCATTGGCTGCCGTCGGGAAAGCTTCATCTTCATCTAGAGTTCCAGAGGGATGTTGGAGCTGCGGGTGGGTATTCCCGACTGCGGGGTCGGCATCCTGACAAGGCTGCTTTCCCTTTGACATCGTCAGGAATTCCAGAAAGGAAGGGGCGATAGTGTTGCCCCCACTTTGACCGTATAAACCTGAAGGAGGAGGGATTTGGACTCCCCTGTGTTGTGTCTCCTATGGTTCTGGGGTTTTGATGATGACAAATATTATGGCTCATTATGTTTACATGTACATCCTTGATGAAATAATCCTGATGTACTATGAGAAACTGTCAGAACATGTTTAAGGATGACTCACAGGTCATGAAGTCAACCCAAGTCAAAGTCAAATCACAGACAGGTATGGTCAATTCACAGTCAGATCAGGTAATGTTTTGCCTAATCTCAGATCTGTACAAATGTTAATTTTTATACAGAAATGTTGGTGCATGTGTTAAGTCCATGCACATGGAAGGTCAATGCTAGTCTTCATATGTGCATCATTTCACAAGTCCATACATCCGCATGCTATCAAGTCCACACTGTCTATACATTGCATGAAGAGTCTGCATCACTCCTTTGGCAAGTCTATACAATGCATCGTCTCATGCATCGTCTCATGCATCATCTTTCAAGTCTATGCATTGTAAGACCAAGTCTATACATTGCATCGTCTCGTGCATCGTCTCATGCAGCGTCTCTATGCACAAGTCTATACATCGCCACTTGGCTCGTGGCTTAGTCAGTGCATCCATGCATACATAAGTCTGTACAGCGTCGTGTTCACATGCTTCAAAGTCTATACATCGTGTGCTTCGAGCATTCAAGTCTGTACACTGGTCTCGTCGTCTGCATGATCAAGTCTATACAGACTTAGCGAAAGCTTAGCAAGTCTGTACACTGGTGTCGTCTGCTGCAGGCACATCAAGTCTGTACATTGTCCACTTGCAGCATGCTCGCACACACAAGTCTACACATTGTAGCATGCTCGCATACACAAGTCTACACATTGCATTTTAGCATGCTAGCACACACAAAGTCTGCACATTGCTATAGCACGCATGCAGAGTCTAGACAGTCATGAGCAAGTCTATACATCGTGTTGCATGCACGCATTCAAGTCTATACATTCTTTAGCTCAGTTCGCAGCTGAGTCTGAAGTCTGTACATCGATGCTTGCATTACTTAAAGTCTGAACAACATGTGTCTGCAAGGTCAAGTCTGTACATCAGATCAAGTCTGTACAGCCTATACATTATTCAGAACACAAGTCTACACAGCGTGTGCTGGCAAGTCTGTACATCGCATCGTTTGTTCGTGCATTATCTCTAAAGTCTATACACTGCTTAGTGAATTGCATGTGCACTCATAGTCTATACATTGACTGTGCATTCATTTGTCTGGCTGCAGAACACTAAGTCTATACATTGCACTGTAGCATGCACAAACTCTAAGTCTGTACATTCGTTGCGTCTTGTGCATGCATCATTCAAAGTCTGTACAGCCTGTGTTCACAACACAAAGTCTGTACATCATTCTGCTTGCACAAACGCCAAGTCTATACATTGGCTTTGCTTGCACGAGCTGAAGCCTATACATTGTCCACTTGCAGCATTAGCACAAGTCTGTACAGCCTGTGTGCTTCATTCACAAAGTCTGTACATTGCTTCATGCATTGCACGAAGTCTGCACATTCCTCGCTAGCAAGTATGTCTAAGTCTATACATTGCTTCTTCATGCATTGCACGAAGTCTGCACATTGTGTGCTGCATGCTTACCAAGTCCATACACTGGCTAGTCTGCACAAGTCTGCAAGTCTATACATTGGCTGCCGCATGCTCATCGAGTCTGCACATTCGATAGTGGCAAGTATGTACATCGCCCAGTGTCATGCATTCAAAGTCCACACATGCACACACTTAGTTTGTGCATTCTGCTTTCATGCTTTAACACTAGGCATTGCAATGTCTATACACTATTGTCGAATGTACATCAAGTCCACACATCTGTAGACGGCACGTCTATGCATTCATCTTCAATGTACACACTTTGCTTGATGCATTCTGCATTACACACTACAAAGTCTACACACTGCATTACACACTTCAAAGCATGTACATTGTTCAGAACGTAAAGTCCATACAGCCATTGTGCATTCATTCTTGATGTACATACTTTGCTTACTTAAACTGATAATTCTCTCTGTCTGTCAGGTACTTTTCGTGAAGTTTCAAAACAGCACATGATCCGAGAAGGAAGGGCTGATAGGATGCTGCCACGTGGAGGAATTCTCTGGGCGGGAAATGTGGAAGCCACACGCCCTCTTGCTTGCTGATGCTATAAAAGGAAGTCTTCTTCCTCAGGAGAAGACCGATCGAAGAAGAAGCAGAGGAGAGCCTGCACGATCTAGTGTGAAGAGAAGAAGAAGAAATAGAGAAATAGAGATTGAGAGATTAGCAGAAGAAGATAGAGAGCTCGTGAAGAAGAGGAAGAGGAGATTACCTGAAGATCATTCCTACTGGATGTTGGATTAGATCCACTCCAGTCAGCTCCTTTGAGAGCCACATTGTGCTTTATTATTTACAGCTTTCAGTCGCTGTTACTACCTATTTTTGTTTTCTTTTCAAACTATTCTTCAAGCTGTTCATTAGCAGTGCAAGCTGTGATGCACAGCGGCGAGGTGGATACCTCGGACGGCTAAGCTGTATTGCCTAGCGGAGCAAGCTGTGATGCTCAGCGTTGCAGAGGTGGACTCCTCTGGACAGCAAGTTGTGATGCTCAGCGGGATGGCAAGCTGTGAGGCCCAGCGGTTGTAGGCAAGCTGTGAGGCCCAGCGGTTCAAGCTGTGAGTCAGCAGAATCCACACTCTGGTTTGAGTGTGGGGTGGACGTAGGTCTGCAGGACCGAACCACCTAAAAACCCTCTTGTCCACTGTGGTTTGAATTTCATATTTCTATCTTCGCTAGATGAATGCATAGGTGCGTTCCACATATTTGATTATTGGTTGAACAGAAGGTTTGATTCTTCTCTTGACAGAGTCTGTTTGTATTAGGAAGTTTTAATTGGGAGAAATTTTTAAAGGGGAGATTCATAAGCATGCTGAGTGCTGGCTTCTGCGATCTCTTCAGGCAATGCCTGATACAGAGAGGCCATGTTGACCGCGGCTCTTCTCAGAGGCGCTTCATGAGGTTGTGGAGGGTCAACTTTGTACTCCCCCAAGTCTATTTCTTCTTTCTTGACCATGCCCTCAATGATATCCTTGAAAACATAGCAGTCTTCAATCGGAGGCCCCAACATCTGGTGGTAAGGGAAACACCTTGGACTGTCTCTTCTTTTCAAGTCTTCTGACCTCTTCGGCTCGGGCAGGGTGACCTTGTCATATCGGGTTACCTAGTCAAACAAAACTTTGGTCTTTTCCTTTGGGAAAGAGTAGGCCTTCTTCATCTTATCCCTGAGTGAGGGACCCTCTTTGCCATCTCTGATTTTAGCAGGCTGAGGGGTAACTGCCTTCTTACCATTGTATTTTTGCTGTTCAAACGCCTTGATATCAAGGGCGTTTGCTTCTTTAGGTGCTTGGCATCATTCTGCTGCCTTATCTTTTTGTGTAGTGGTAGTAGCTGATGTCGGGGCTGGTCTTGCTAGGAAGGCTTCCACCTCGGCCACTACATTGTTCAAGCAGTCGAATGACCAGATTTCCATCCTAATCATCTTTTCTAGTACCTCTCTCATGAGGTTCTGCTTGCAGATTTTGTTGTGCCCCAGACTATTTTGACGGAGATCTTGTATGAAATGTCATGAGTTCTCATTGTGGTTGATTCACATTGATAAACATATTTGATGAATGATGAGGTTGATGAATTTCAGTCTGTGTTTGATTGATTTGGCGATACCAAGCAAAATGCTCAATATTTCTAAAGTCTGACTTGGACTAATTTGTTTGAATGAGTTGCTTTGGTTAAAGATTGAATGGATGGTTTGATTAATCTACTTCATCTGGATTGATATGAGAATTTCATTGCTTGGGTTGAGATTGAGTTTAATGGCAATCTGTGCTGTGCAGGTTCAATATGGATTTGTCTTGCAAATAATGGTAAGAACATTTTTGAAGATTGGTCACAAGGTAGATGGAAGAGCAATGGTTAAATCTGGAGAATATAGGTTTATTTGGTTTATTGTGAGACCTCGCTCACAATTTAAAGGCCAATGGTGAGAATGTTTGTACTAATTGGATCTGAGTTTGAATGGAATGATCCGGGTAAAAATTCATGTTTAACCATGTTTATCTGAGTTGTATGAACTCCCTTGATCAACATTGATATAAGTATTTGATTTGTAAAGGTTTCATTTGAAGTTATTTAAGATTTGCTGCTATCAGTAAAAGTGTCGACCTCAGGGGTCGACACTTATCTGTGGAGTTTCTGCCTTGCGTTGAAATATAGGACGCTGGCAGGAAGTGTCGACCTACAGGGTCGACACTTTCACCAAGAGTCTGCTGTTTTGCTAAGGCAGAACTCTCATGAAAAAGTGTCGACCCTGAAGGTCGACACTTTCAGGTAAGTATGTTCATTTATGTGAAAACAGAATGTTCGTGAAAAAGTGTCGACCTCGTGTGTCGACACTTTTCATCATGAATGTTTTGTTCTTTTAACAGGCCAGAACACTTCATAAGAAGTGTCGACACCAAGGGTCGACACTCGTGTCGCGGTTTTGATTTTATATATGTTATGGCAGAACTTTCAGGAAAAAGAGTCGACCACATGGGTCGACACTTTTTCTGAACGTTCGAACGTGATTTTTCGGATCTATTTCGAACCCTAATAAGGTGGATCCAAATGGCATGGCTTTTGACCCTAATGGCCTTAGGGCGACCTTTACATCTTGTTTGTGTTATGAAGGGGGTTTGGGAAGGGCTTTTAAGTCCCTTGGGGCTTCAATCCCCTTGGTTTATATAGCCGCCCCCCTCTTCCGATCGAACAATCCTTTTGAGCTTCTAACATTGGACTCTTTGCCTTGCAGGAGAAGAAGGTGCTCTCATCTGCTGGAGGTGAAGGAGAGCTGTGCCAAGGTCATTTTCCATCGAGCCCGAGCCAAGATTTGGAGGTCGTGGTCTGCATCCTCTTCATCTGGAGCCTTGGGCGACTACATCCTCTACACCGGCTTCATCCAACCTTCGGTTCATTTATTCTAAGTGCTACCTTCTCTATTCTCCTAGCTTGTTTAAGGTTTTGTGGGTAGATCATCTTGTCTATCATTTTCATAGTGATTTGTGCTTAGAACGATAGTCTCAGAACTGGGCTTGTAATTTTTCCATTCTATTTCACATATCTAGACGATTTCGGAGCTTGCTCCGAGTGTGTATGGGTTGTCTCGTCGTCGTACGAGAACCCACGTGTGTGGGCCGTCGAGCCTGTGTGTGTGTGGTTGCTGCCGTCGAGCAGCGTTTATAGTGAAATCCTCTCGAGGTGAGTGGGGTGGACGTAGGACGTCACTTGGTGCGTCCGAACCACCTAAAAATACTATGCCGTGGTTTGCTTGTCTGGTGGTTGTTGATATCTATTTCTCCGTTCACTATACGAGTGTGAGTCGGTGAGGCGTGAGTGTTCTCAACTGTCCGTCGAAATATTGAGTGAGTATACCTGTGCGCTGGAGAATTGTGAGAGCTTGCTTGATTTAATTTCAGTTTTTTTAATCAAGCCTCCGTCTTAGATTTTCTCCTCATATCTGTGGCTTGTGTGAGTTGTTTTTATATTTGTAGAAAGGGTGGGCAATCAATTCACCCCCCTCTCAATTGCCTCCTAATTGGGCCAACAATTGGTATCAGAGCCTCGGCTCTGCTTTTTAGAAAACTTAGCGGTTTTAGAGTGATCTGTTAGGAATGGCCAACAACCTCAACAAGGGGATGATGCCCGAAGGGCATTCTATTCAACGGCCACCCTTCTTCGATGGGAGTAATTATCCATACTGGAAGAATAGGATGACCGTATTTCTTAGAGCGCAAAGTCATGAAATATGGACTGTTATTAGGAATGGTCCGTATGCTGTAAACCCTGATGAGGATATGTGGGATGATGACGCTATAAAGAAAGCCACTGTGAATTTTAATGCTTTGAATATACCTCAGTGTGCTATTCACCCTAATGAGTATGCTCGTGTCTCCATGTGCAGTAGCGCCAAGGAAATGTGGGATAAGCTCAAGCTTATCTACGAAGGCACCACAGAAGTCAAGGAGACAAAGGCGAATATGCTGACCCGTGACTACGAGCTCTTTAAAATGAAAGATGAAGAAGATATCTCCCAGATGTTCGCACGACTTATGGAGATCACCAATGGACTGAAGTCACTCGGAAGAGAGTTCACCGACAAGGAGTTGGTGCGGAAGGTGTTGAGATCACTGTCACCGAGTTGGGACACCAAGGTGACAGTGATAGAAGACTCGAAGGATTTGACAACACTCACCGTGGATGCACTCATAGGGTCATTAATGACCTATGAGATCAATGTGATCAAAAGGACGGAAGAGGATCTGAAGAAGAAAGGGCCAATCGCTTTGAAAGCACTCCCGGAGAGTGTCTCGAGCCAAGAGGCATTGTTGGGAACCACCAACGATGAAGAGGTTGCTATGCTAACAAGAAAGGTAAGACACTTCTTGCGCCGAAGAAGAAGATTTGGCAGAAAGTTCAGGAAAGGGAAGAGGCAGCCAAGATAAAGAAATGAACCATTCAAGGCCACCGAAATCATTTGCTATGAATGCAAGAAAGCGGGGCACATGCGAGGAGAATGCCCCGAGCTCCAAAAGAAGAAAGGAAAGGTTGGCAAGGGCAAGAAGCCGAAAGCCATGAAGGCGACATGGAGCGACGAGGATAAGGATGATCCCACGACCGATGATGAGGAGCAGGACATTGAAGAACTCGTGAAGACTATGTGTCTGATGGCCAATAGTGACAGTGACCAGGTAACTTCTGACACTGAGGCCATTTCAAATGAACAGTGGGAACTTGCTTATGAAGAATTAGATGAGAAATATAGAAGAATGAAAAATGAAAATAGGACTTTAAAGAAAAAGATCCATGAAATTGTTCACTCATCTAATTCTTATGGAAAGTGTAATTTGCTTGAAATGTAACTTAAAAATCTAAAAAATGTTAATGATGCTTTGAATGGTAATTCTTGGGTTCTCGCCATGCAAGAAGAGCTACACCAATTCCAAAGGAATCGGGTGTGGTTCCTCGTGCCCCGGCCTGATGACCATCCTATTATTGGAACTAAGTAGGTTTTCCGAAACAAACTTAGTGAAGATGGGGTGGTTGTAAGGAATAAGGCAAGATTAGTAGCCAAGGGCTACTCTCAAGAATTTGGCATTGATTTTGATGAATCATTTGCACCTGTGGTTAGATTGGAAGCAGTTAGAATTTTACTTGCTTATGCTTATCACAGGAACATGAAACTATTTCAAATGGACGTGAAGAGTGCCTTCCTCAATGGAGTGATCAAGGAAGAAGTGTACGTGGAGCAACCATCGGGCTTTGAAGATGAAAGGTTTCCCGACCACGTATTCAAATTGGACAAGGCATTATACGGTTTGAAACAGGCTCCCCGGGCATGGTATGATAGATTAAGTTCATTTCTTATTGAAAATGGCTTCAAACGCGGTAACATAGACCAAACCTTATTTACAAAAACTTGTGATGATCATTCATTAATTGTTCAAGTTTATGTAGATGATATTATTTTTGGAGCCTCCAACACAAAAATGAATGATGAATTTGCCCAACTTATGCAGGGGGAGTTCGAGATGAGCCTGATGGGAGAGCTCAACTTGTTCTTGGGATTACAGATAAAGTAAATGGATGATGGCATTTTCATCAACCAGAAGAAGTATACACAAGAAATCGTGAAGAAATTTCAACTTGAGACTGCCAAGCCATTTGCAACACCAATGTCCACCTCACAAAAAATGGAGGAAGAAAAAGGTAACAAAATTGATCAAAAACTTTTTAGGGGTATGATAGGATCCTTGCTTTATTTGACTGCTAGTAGGCTTGATATACACTTCAGTGTTTGTCTCTGTGCAAGATACCAATCTTGTCCTAGGGACTCTCATTTAGCGACCGTGAAAAGGATCTTCAGGTATTTGAATGGAACTCTTGACCTTGGTTTGTGGTATCCAAAGAATAATTCATTTGATTTACATGCTTTCACTGACTCTGATTATGCTGGTTGCAAAATGGATCGAAAAAGCACAAGCGGTCACTGTCAGTTTCTTGGGGGCTGCATGGTTTCATGGGCCTCAAAGAAACAGCATTATGTGGCTTTATCAATTACTGAAGCCGAGTATGTGGCTGCCGGCAGTTGTGCGGCTCAGGTGCTTTGGATCCAACATCAGTTGCTGGATTTTGGTTTCTCTTTAAAGAAAACTCCCATAATGTGTGATAACACTTCTGCAATAAACTTGTCCAAGAATCCTGTCCAATATTCCCGCACTAAGCACATAGAAGTTAGACACCACTTTATAAGAGATCATATCAATAAAGGTGATTTTGAACTTATTTTTGTTGATACAAAACACCAACTTGCTGATATTTTTACAAAACCTTTGAATTCTGAACAATTTTACTTTCTAAGAAGAGAATTAGGAGTGTGCAGATTAGACACTTAGATATTTTAAGTTGAATTGTACATACACTCTTTTCATCTTTTTCATAAAGAAACTGTTCACATTGCCTTTTGATTTGCACATAAAAGTATTCATCGTCTTTACTCTTCAAACTTTGTCTTTTGTCCATATCACAGTGAATAACAACTTTGGTTAGTATACATGCTTTCATCCTTTTGCATCCGCATGTACATAAATACATATACTTCATCAATGTGTGCATGAATGCCATGATTTACCGGTATATCAAATAGTGTTTAGTGGAAAGGTGGATCAAGTCCACCTGGAAGCTTTCATCATGTGTGAGTGTGGTCTTTAGACCTAAGTACTCCATCAAGTACAGGTAATCAAATTGCTTGAAAACATCATCTTGAAATGCTTGAATGTATATATACTACACACCTTTCAGTTGAAATCTTCTAAGACCTTACGCCCTTGTTAAATAAAATGCTTTGACTAGGACATATTTTAACATGGCACATATTAAGGGGGAGGTTTTTGCTATAACGGTGCATACACTTAGGGGGAGACATCACCATGAATAGGCTAATTCATCTCTTACATTCTACGCAATCTCTCACACAATTTGCACATGTGAGTTAATGAATCTAACTGACAAGGATTTCACTTATTCCACTTAACACATTTTAGGACTCTGAAACCCCTACATGGAAATCACGTGACTTGTGAGAAAAAAGCTGTCAGCCCCGTTAAAAATAGTCAATAAGTGTGATTTGACATGAAGTAAATCGGGAATCCCCCCTGAGATAAAGGAGGAAACTCGCATTGAAAAGTGTCCTATCCACATAATCATAAGTGACGATGCCGAGTAACCGGAAAGTGCCCCTGAAATAAAGGGCATGACTCGTGTCAAAAGGTTAGTCATCTTGTCTTCCAAAAATCAAAATAATCTTGGGGTTGTGCGAAGCTACCAAAAGTCGAGCACGTTGTATGAAAGTATAGGGAAGAAAAGTTCCTATTTGTGTTCTTTAGAAAATCTGAAAATCCATGCTATCTAGATTTCATTGCTCATATTTTACATATTCATCTAGGGAGTGATTGTATGGATGTACACCTTGAATCAGACATATTTCATGAGTCTTGCAGTACCACTTCTTGTAAGCACTACCCTTTTACTATTGCACTTGAATTCATGTTCTTGGTCTATCGCATATTTCCTAACCCGTTCATTAAGAACATGTTTGCTATTTTATGGTATGATGAGTGCATATGTGCTTGACTAGTCATTACTTGCGTTTCATATGCATCTCATTGAGTTAATTGTGCATATTGAGGCTTAACTTTCATCCTTTACCGTTTTAATAATCCCCTATTTGACTCTGACAAAAAGGGGGAGAAATAACTTTGCATTGCTTGAATGAAGATTCATGACTTGCTTAGTTTTTGATTGAGTGATTGCTTAGTTTTTGATTGTGTGATTATGCTTTTGACAAAAAGGGTGAGTTGATCTCTACATGTTGCTTCAGCAAGTTATGAATTCCTGACTGAAAGTCATGCATCAGGAGTGCATGAGAAAATGGTTATTTTGATTCAAAAATTGTCATCCTTCATGCAAATATTATAGTTCTATCAACAGTTTTATCTTCGTCAAAAAGGGGGAGATTGTTGTGCCCCGGACTGTTTTGACGGAGATCTTGTATGAAATGTCATGAGCTCTCATTGTGGTTGATTCACATTGATAAACATATTTGATGAATGATGAGGTTGATGAATTTCAGCCTGTGTTTGATTGATTTGGCGATACCAAGCAAAATGCTCAATATTGCTAAAGTCTGACTTGGACTAATTTGTTTGAATGAGTTGCTTTGGTTAAAGATTGAATGGATGGTTTGATTAATCTACTTCATCTGGATTGATATGAGAATTTCATTGCTTGGGTTGAGATTGAGTTTAATGGCAATCTGTGCTGTGCAGGTTCAATATGGATTTGTCTTGCAAATAATGGTAAGAACATTTTTGAAGATTGGTCACAAGGTAGATGGAAGAGCAATGGTTAAATATGG
This sequence comes from Amorphophallus konjac, assembly GCA_022559845.1. Taxonomy (NCBI): domain Eukaryota; kingdom Viridiplantae; phylum Streptophyta; class Magnoliopsida; order Alismatales; family Araceae; genus Amorphophallus; species Amorphophallus konjac. The sequence goes on from CM040125.1 coordinate 94,890,112, forward strand.
AGAATACAGGTTTATTTGGTTTATTGTGAGACCTCGCTCATAATTTAAAGGCCAATGGTGAGAATGTTTGTACTAATTGGATCTGAGTTTGAATGGAATGATCCGGGTAAAAATTCATGTTTAACCATGTTTATCTGAGTTGTATGAACTCCCTTGATCAACATTGATATAAGTATTTGATTTGTGAAGGTTCCATTTGAAGTTATTTAAGATTTGCTGCTGTCAGTAAAAGTGTCGACCTCAGGGGTCGACACTTATCTGTGGAGTTTCTGCCTTGCGTTGAAATATAGGACGCTGGCAGGAAGTGTCGAGCTACGAGGTCGACACTTTCACCAAGAGTCTGCGGTTTTGCTAAGGTAGAACTCTCGTGAAAAAGTGTCGACCCTGAAGGTCGACACTTTCAGGTAAGTATGTTCATTTCTGTGAAAATAGAATGTTCGTGAAAAAGTGTCAACCTCGTGTGTCGACACTTTTCATCACGAATGTTTTATTCTTTTAATAGGCCAGAACACTTCGTAAGAAGTGTCGACCCCAAGGGTCGGGTCGACACTCTTGTCACGGTTTTGATTTTATATATGTTCTGGCAGAACTTTCAGGAAAAAGAGTCGACCACATGGGTCGACACTTTTTCTGAACGTTCGAACGCGGTTTTCTGAATCTGTTTCGAACCCTAATAAGGTGGATCCAAATGGCATGGATTTTGACCCTAATGGCCTTAGGGCGACCTTTACATCTTGTTTGTGTTATGAAGGGGGTTTGGGAAGGGCTTTTAAGTCCCTTGGGGCTTCAATCCCCTTGGTTTATATAGCCGCCCCCCTCTTCCGATCGAACAATCCTTTTGAGCTTCTAACGTTGGACTCTTTGCCTTGCAGGAGAAGAAGGTGCTCTCATCTGCTGGAGGTGAAGGAGAGCTGTGCCAAGGTCATTTTCCATCGAGCCCGAGCCAAGATTTGGAGGTCGCGGTCTGCATCCTCTTCATCCGGAGCCTTGGGCGACTACATCCTCTACACCGGCTTCATCCAACCTTCGATTCATTTGTTCTAAGTGCTACCTTCTCTATTCTTCTAGCTTGTTTAAGGTTTTGTGGGGTAGATCATCTTGTCTATCATTTTCATAGTGATTTGTGCTTAGAACGATACTCTCAGAACTGGGCTTGTAATTTTTCCATTCTATTTCACATATCTAGACGATTTCGGAGCTTGCTCCGAGTGTGTGTGGGTTGTCTCGTCGTCGTACGAGAACCCGCGTGTGTGGGCCGTCGAGCCGGTGTGTGTGTGGTTGCTGACATCGAGCAGCGTTTATAGTGAAATCCTTTCGAGGTGAGAGGGGTGGACGTAGGGCAGCACTTGGTGCGTCCGAACCACCTAAAAATACTGTGCCGTGGTTTGCTTGTCTGGTGGTTGTTGATATATATTTCTCCGTTCGCTATACGAGTGTGAGTCGGTGAGGCGTGAGTGTTCTCAACTGTCCGTCCAAATATTACTGTTCGAGTGAGTATACCTGTGCGCTGGAGAGTTGTGAGAGCTTGCTTGATTTAATTTCGGTTGTTTTAATCAAGCCTCTATCTTAGATTTTTACCTCATATCTGTGGCTTGTGTGAGTTGTTTTTATATTTGCAGAAAGGGTGGGCAATCAATTCACCCCCCTCTCAATTGCCTCCTAACCGGGCCAACAGATTTGTACATCATCCTCATGGTGCGAGGGCCGCTTGCATCTCATTCTGAGGTTTCTCTACCTCTTGATATATTCAAGGGCCGTCTCATCAACCCTTTTCCTTGTCGAGTAGAGCTCAGCCACCGTGACCTCCCGTTCGTTGACGTGAAACCTCTCACTGAATTTCTTGTACATATCCGGCCAGTCACTGATTGACCCGGCCGGAAGGCTGGAGCACCATTCAAATGCGAGTCCTGTTAGTGAGGACCTGAAAAAGTTTAGTAGGTACGACTTGTCGGTGGCCAGATTGCCCATGACGGTCATATTTTAAGCGACATGCTCCTTCGGGGATCCTTCCAGTTGAACTTGTTGAATTTTTGCGGCTTATTGATCCCAGGCGGGAGCCACTTGGCTGCATGATTTGGCGGGTATGGCACCCTATAGGCATCGAACGCGACATAGTCACCTTCACTTCGTTCAGCAAGCTTCAGCTCGATCATCCTCTCTACCATCATCTTATTCATGACGGTTGGATCAACCAGTTTTGGATAGAAATGCACTGGCTGCAGATAGGGAGTGACCAAGGTGGTCGCCTGCGGAAGAGGGCGCAGCAGCGGAGGTGTTTGGTGCACCTGTGGCAGCACTGGTGGCATCAACGACTGTGATGGGCGTTGCTGAGTTATCGCAAGGCTTGGTTCTGCCGGTTGAGGCGGGGTATAAAGTGGTGGGAAGTCACCCTGGTGGACGGCTCCCCGTGATGATTCGGCCTGCATCTTAGGCTGCTTGGAAGCTGAGGTTTACTTTGTCTTCTCCACAAGCTGCTTCTTCAGGGACTCTATCTCCTGCCGATATTTCTAGAGTAACATCCATACTGTTGGATCCATAGTTGCAGTGCTGGGAATGGCTTCTGTGGTTTCCCCTGACGCACCTTCAGGGAGGATGTCGAGCAAGACATCTTCTTCTTCCGCCGTCACCACATTGGCAGTTAGAATAATAGCTTCGTCATGTTGCAAGAGGTGGGCCAAGGTTTGCTTTCCCTTGGCCTCTGCCAGCATTTTTCTTATGGCTTCCGCCCTCCGAGTATTCGGCCTCGACCTTCCGGCCAACCGAGCCAACTCCTGAGGCTCCTCAGGTAATCTCCCATGGTGGCCAGACACCCCAGCCATGTTGCAGGTGAAGATCTGTGTTGTGCCCGGACTATTTTGACGAAGATCATGTGTGAAAAAGTCATGTATCAGTTAATATGATTTGCATTGATATATATATATATATTTGATGATTGTGGGCTTTAAAGGATAAACTGAATGTTCAATCAATTTGAGTCTTGTTAAGAAACAAATCGAAACTGAATGTTGATTCAAGCACATTCTGTTGGATGAGAAGATTTCATATTGAAATGTAGCTTTTACACTTGTGAATCTCGCTTACAAATGGGTTGAGTGATTCACATGATATGGATTGAGTTGGAAATTCCAATTGCTAACTTGAGGTTTTGAGTTGAATGATAATTTGAAAATGCAGGATATTTGTGGAGTTTTTCACTCAATTACTCAAGGCCATGGTATGAATATATGTCTAATTGTATTTCAATGTGGATGAATTGATTTGGGTAGAAATCAAGTTTTGTAATGTCTATCTGAGTTACAAGTCCATATATGATTGATCTTGTTACTTGGTTCATGAAATGTGGAGTTTCAATTGGTTTAATTGAAGTTTTTCTACTGTCAGGAAAAGTGTCGACCTCAGGGGTCGACACTTATTTTCATGCTCTCTGCCTTGCGTTAAATCTTAATAACTCTGGCAGAAAGTGTCGACCCATGAAGTCGACACTTTCACCAGGGTTCTGTTAACTTAGCAAAGTCAGAAGCGTCCAGAAAAAGTGTCGACCTCTGAAATTGACACTTTCAGGTAAGTTCATTCAATTATGTGAAAACAGAACCTTCGAAAAAAAGTGTCGACCTCAAGAGTCGACACTTTTTACCTCGAATGGTGTTTTGTTCATAGGCCAGAATGCTTGAGAAAAAGTTTATTCCATGCGTGTTGCTTTTATGTGTTCTGGCAGAACACTCGTGAAAAAGAGTCGACTCTATGAGTCGACACTTTTTCCGAGCGTCTCGATCGGGTTTATGCGGATCTGTTTCGAACCCACTTATCCTAGATCCGATTGCCCTGCTTGTTTACCATATTAACCTTAGGGCATCCACCATCTTTTGTATGTGGTTTGAAGAGGATTTAAAAGGGCTTTTATGTCTAAACAACATGCTCATTGCCTTGTATATATGGCCGCCTCTTTGGTCTGATCGAAATACACCTTGAGCTTCTAACGTGCTATCCGTTCTTGCAGGTTGAAGAGGAGAGAAAGGGGGCTTTTGCACTCTGCTGGAGGAGAAGGAAGGGAACACCGAGATCATCCCTCACGAGCCCGAGCCAAGATCTGGAGGCTGCATTCGTCATCCTCTACATCCACTGCTTCGGGCGCCATTATCTTCAACACCGGCTTCTTCCATCTCTCGGTTCTATTATTCTAGTGCTACCTTCTCGAATCTCCTTGTTTGTTTAAGGATTTATGGGGAAGATCATGTTTGTTATGACATCTTGTGCTTAGATTTCTATTCTCAGACTGGGCTTTGTATTTCCATCTTATTTTTGTCTTTAGACGATTTCGAAGCTTGCTCCGAGTATGTGTGGGCTTTCTCGTCATCGAGCGAGAACTCACGTGTGTGGGCCGTCGTGCCCGTGTGTGGTGGTTGCTGCCGTCGTGCAACGTGTTTTAGTGAAATCCTCTCGAGGTGAGAGGGGTGGACGTACGACGGCACTTGGTGCGTCCGAACCACCTAAAAATCACAGTTCCGTGGTTTGCTCTTTAACTAATTTTGCTAATGATGAGTAATATCGGCTTCATTTCCGAGAGGAGTTGAAATAACTAATTTTATCCATTCCGGTTCCATGAGTAATGGGTCAGCAAACTTCTTGGAAATAAAAGGATACGATGCACCAGTATCAAATAAGACATGTGCAGACTTGGAACAAACTTTCAATGTACCTTCCACTAGTACGCCTTCGTCTGGATCCGCCTCTTTAATAGCTTGGAGACGTGCACTCTTCGTCACTGGGCGCTTCTCGTCACCAGCTTGACCGTTGAGCAGGGGACAGTCGGGAATCCGATGATCACGGCTCCCACAACAAAGACAAGCTCCGAGTTTTCTCCAACATTCATCAGCCTTATGTCCGGCCTTATCACAATGTTTACACACCACTTTGGAAGGTGTGGTGGTGATGGAGAATGGCTTGTTGATCTTCTTGACTTTCTTCTCCTGAGAGGACTCTCCTCCATTGCTCAGCCTTTTCTTGTTGAAAGTGGGCTTGAAGGTTCCGGAGCTAGTGACATGCTCCTTCTTATCTCTCCCACGAATCCTATCAGATAGCTCCGTGGCATCTTCTAGAAACTGGGCTCGGCGCACTATCTCCGAATAGACTTGTATGTCCATCGGCGCCACTTGTGTGATAAATTGAGGTCTGAGTCCATTTAGAAATCTTCTAGCTTTCATCTTCTCGGTACTAACTAAGTGCTTAGCGTACCGTGATAACCTTGAGAATTATGCCTCGTACTCGGCCACCGATAAAGATCGTTGCTTGAGTGTGGTGAATTCGGCGGCCTTCTTCTCCTAGACTCGATCTAAGAAATACTTATCCTTGAAATGTTCAACAAATTCCGCCCATGTTACCTGAGCCTGGTCTAAGGTAGCTTCGACCGACTCCCATTAGCATCGGGCGTCCCTTTCTAGTTGAAATGTCGCTAACAAGATCTTCTCTTGGTCCGTGCATTGCATAACCCAAAAGATACGTTCGGTTTCTCTTATCCAATGTTCGGCATCATCTGGGTCGGTAGATCCCATGAACTTAGGAGGGTTCATGTTACGGACACTTTGATGGAGATTTCCGGCTCCACGATGTGCACCTCCTTGTGTGACTTGTTGGAGTGCTTGTGTGAGACCTTGAATGGTCCTCTGCATATCATGCCATTGCGCACGTTCTGTGGCCATGGTCCTACAATTATTAAGGCAACTATATTAATATGTGATTTTCATCCAAAGGTTTTAGTTTCTAAGTTAACTTAACCCTTGGTTCTACCCAATCTCACTGAGTAAAGGTTTAAACCTATCCTTGGACTTGGGTTTCCTAGGAGTTGAATATCGTAGACTCTGATACGACAAAAACTATCACGCCCCGAGTGCGGAAGGAACCCGGAGTGTGTGATGAGTTTATATATCGATCATGTCAATCAGAGCGTAAGTGTATTTGACACATATAGACAGAGTGCGTAAAAGTACAAATAACCCAATCTTTTATTGAATCACAATCTTAAAGTACTTCTATTACAACCACTTAATGAAAGTACTAGGACTCAATAAAAGGAAAGTACAATGGTTGACTCAATAAAGATAGAAAAGACAAGACTAGATAATTGCTTGGACGGTCGGAATGGCTCTAAACTCTTCACTCATTGTCATCCCCATCCGATTGTGTCTCATCATCAGACTTACCTGAAAAATAGGGGAAAACAGTAGGTGAGCGAACGCTCAGTAAGAATTATATCTCATGTCACGCCCCGAGCGCGGAAGGAACTCGGAGTGCGTGACAAGTTTATATCGATCATGTCAATCAGAGCGTTAGTGTATTCAACACAAAGATAGAGTGCACAAACGTAAAGATAACCCAGTCCTTTATTCAATCACAACCTCAAAGTACTTCTATTACAAATGAAAATGCCAAGACTCAATAAAAGGAAAAAGTACAATGATTGACTCAAGAAATTAGAAAGATGAGATTAGTAAACGCTTGGATAGACGGAGAGCTCTAATCTCTTCACTCTTGACCTTCCCCATCCGATTGAGTCTCATCATCGGACTTACCTGAAAAATAGGGGAAAACACTGGATGAGCGAACGCTCAGTAGGAATTATATCTCAAGAGCTTGCTTGCTTTAAGTAAATAACATGTTACATGAATGCAATAAAGCTATGCATGTTTGCGTAAAACGACAAGAGAGAGAGAGTATAACAAGAGATAATTGAGTGAACTAGCATGTCTTTCAAATATCAATAAATGTCAAGATATTCAAGCAAGAATATTCATCATGTCATGTCGGGAATTGGCTATCACGTTTCAAGCAAGTATATAAATACCCTTTCTGGGTCACGTAAGTCATGTCATGTCAAGTCGAGTATGAGATTGTGGAATGTCTAATCAAGCTAGTCATGCACTTCGGTACAATGCCATACCGTGATCATTACAACTCCCATGGGCACTAGTACTTTCGGGTGCTCCTCCCAAGACCAGATCGGGCCCTATATGCGCATGCATTGATCATGTATTTTTTTTCGACATCCACTAAAGTTATAGCCAATATGGAGTTTCAAAGAATAAACTTGTATAACTTTAAGGTAGATATTGTGGAATAGCATTTCAAGGATTTGAACATGTGGTATAATGACGATAATAACGGTATAATCATGATAAAACTAGGTGGAATCGGCTCCCTAACTCAGGGGCCATGACGATAGGAATAAGCGCCCACATGAACATGGTCGCTCGTTATGATAAGGTAGATAGAATTAGTGTACACAAGTACGGCACACTATTCTTAAAGGATATGGTATGGATTACCCATCCCATTATTTCAAGAACAGCATGTCGTGAGGGCCGGTATACCATGTTTCTTTAGAGTGACATGGCAATTAAGAAGTGTCATGGGTTTTAAGGGTACAACCAGCTCGGCTGCTTTGAGGGATTCCAAAGCTAGCGGAGTCTTACAGAGGTCTCTATGATAAAGTCACCAGTCCGAAGGAACGGAATGTCCCGCGGAGGGTTCATCTATCACCGAGAAATAGGGGGTAATCGAGAAAACACCGTGAAACATGGGACTATACTCACGGAATGGAACATAGTACCAACACGCATAACCCACTGTCAAAGGGTTACTAAAAAACACGAAAATAGAACTATCAGTAAATTGACGTCTGAGATGTGGGTCTTCATTTCATGAATTGACGCCCTTGTCAGGGTCGTCAGTTTATCAAATGACGGCTGTTCACTCAGTCATTACATATAGATTAATATCTTTAAACATTTCATATTTGTATTTATTATCAAAATGACGCCTCTCATGAAGGCTTTAATTCTGTAAATAGCGCCCTAGTCAGGGGCGTCATATATAAAATAAAAGGATAGTATGCACGTCGTCAATTATTTTGTCCAAGAATTTTATTCCCATTTTCACTATTTATTAAAATTTGACACCTATGTATAGGGGCGTCCATTCAAAATAACGACCTAGTCAGGGTCGCTAATTCTTTGTCATATGATTTGCACCGAGCAGGTACAATCACAGACACAAGGTTTATAAAATATGTCTGATCAGGAATCATTTGGCATGAACAGATAGAGAAAAATATCAGGAATTTATTAGTATGATCATGCATCATTTTTCATGTAGGGATTCATAGTTATTAATTTTGATCATGCATAATTATTAATTGACTGTTTCAATTGAGGACTATTGATAAGGGCGTCAAATTAAAATAACGCCTTAATTTGGGGCGTCATTTCAAGAAATACAGAAATCATCATAAAAACTGATAAACCTCTGTCAAGAATGAAATTGGTAATTCTTACAGACCTGTATGCATGTTTATAACTTACTAATTGTAGAGTTTTGCTAAGTCTTGAGAAAACCTACCTTGGTTGGGTGGTTTGGTTGACACACGCTGAAGAACGGTGAAGAAAATAACTGTGAACGATACTCTGTTTCAAACAGAGTTTCTGGAAGCAACTCTTTAGCCAAAGCAATAGCAGCACCCCTCGGAAGATGCAGTAGGATGATGAGGGTGATAATAGCTTCAGCAACGCAGTGGGAACAAGGAAGAAGAAGATGATTCTTCTACGTTCCCGGCAGGAAGATGATGGTAAGAGCAACAATTGCAGCAACTCCTTTGGTCCAGATTAGAACAGCAGGAGCCTCCCACGAACAACTAAAACCTTCAGAAGAAGAAGCAGAAGACAACTTCCTCCCTTCAAGGTATTGACAGCAAGAGGAAGATGCTGATGAAGAACTACTATGCAGCAGCACAATAGGAGCAGCAGACGAAGAGGAACTTCAAGGCAGAAGAGCAACAGCAGCAGCATGACGTCTTTGGCAATTAGTATTAACGTGAGTTCGATGGAAAGGGGATGGGTATTTATAGGAGAGGAATCCTAATAGGTTCTAAGAATTTTATTAGGATTAGAACTTCCTTCTTAGAATCCAATTAGCATTTAACTATTCCACGTATTGATCCTTTCCTTAATCTAAACTTACCCAGTTATCATCCTAGTTCGAACCGAACACAAATGGGTCCTTTTGTAATTGACGCCTTAGGTTGGGGCGTTTATTTGAAATTGACGCCTGTCTTCAATTCTTTATTTGACGCCTGTCATAGGGGCGTCAATTCTCTAATTCGCGTCTTCACGCCAGTCTTCAATTAATTAGAGCCTTGATCAGAGGCGTTATTTTGTTTTAAGTATTTATATAAGCTAGGACTCTTATCATTAGTGGATTTATCATCTTATCCCTTTTTCATTTACCAGGGTTGCTACACCCTCCCCCACTTAGAAGAATTTGGTCCCCAAAGTCAATTGCATGTTTTATGTGGAGAGTGTAGAGTACATACCCTTTGAAAACAAGTCTGGAAATCGCTGCCTCATAGACTCCTCGGTCTCCCATGTGGCTTCGTGTTCTGAGCTTTTACTCCATTGTACCTTGACCATGGGAATAACTTTGTTCCTTAATGTACGTACCTCATGATCGAGGATCTTCATGGGCTTTTGTTCATAAGTGAGATCCTTTTGAATCACCAGGTCACCATGATCAATGATATGTGACAGATCGTGCACATACTTCTTCAACATAGATATGTGGAATACATTATGAACTTCGGGCAATTGAGGTGGTAAGGTGACGTGGTAAGCAACCTCGCCAACTCTTTCTAGTATCTCAAAAGGTCCGATAAATCTCGGCGTAAGCTTGCCCTTAACACCAAATCTCCTTATTCCATGTCCAGGTGATATCTTGAGAAATACGTGGTCTCCGACTTGAAATTCGAGATCTCTTCTTCTTGTGTCAGCATAAGCCTTCTGTCTAGACTGAGCAGCTTGAAGTCTTTCTCTAATCAACTGAATCTTTTCAGTGGTATCCCTTACCATGTCTGGACCTAATAGTTATTTCTCGACAACTTCGTTCTAACATAAGGGTGATCGACAACTCCTTTCGTATAAGGCTTCAAAAGGTGCCATTTGTATACTTGCCTGGTAGCTATTATTGTATGCAAATTCAACCAAAGGCAAGTGATCATGCCAGCCTCCACCAAAATCAATGATGCAATCTCTGAGCATATCTTCAACCACCTGATTGGTTCTCTCGGTCTGACCATCCGTTTGAGGATGAAAAGCTGTACTAAAGTTAAGTCTCGTCCCTAGTGAATGTTGTAGACCCTTCCAAAAGTGAGAAGTAAAACGTGGGTCTCTGTCAGACACGATTGAGACATGTACTCCATGTAACCTGACTATCTCCTTAATGTATAATGCAACAAGAACATCAACTGACCATCGACTCTTGATTGGCAAGAAGTGTGCCGATTTGGTCAATCGGTCGATGATAACCCATATTCCATCATGTCATCCTTTTGATTTAGACAGACCCATAATGAAGTCCATACCCATATCCTCCCACTTCCATTTGGGAATTTCTAGAGGATGTAGCTTACCGGTAGGCTTTTGGTGTTCAGCCTTGACTTGTTGGCATGTGAGACAGCGAGACACAAAGTCCGCTACTTCTCTTTTCATATTAGGCCACCAGAAAGTCCTTTTCAAATCTTGGTACATTTTGGTAGACCCTGGATGAATCGTGTACCTTGATCTGTGAGCTTCATCTAAGATTTTCTTCTTTAGCTCTGGACAATCTGGTATACATGTTCTATTCCTGAACATCAATCTTCCATCTGATGCTAATTAGAACTCCGATTGTTCTTCAATTTTGTCCTTGATTTCCACTAATAATGGATCCTTATCTTGTAGTCCTTGTATTTCTGAGAGTAGATCTGGTAGTATGCTTATATGGGATAGTGTAACACACTTGTTCTCCTTGTCCAGGCTTATATCAAGTTTAGAGAATTGTTCTAGTAACTTCCACTCCTGAATCATACAATTTGCTAAAATCGCTCTTGGCTTTCGACTGAGGGCATCAGCTACAGGATTACCCTTTCCAGGATGATATTGTATTATGAAGTCGAAATCCTTGAGATATTCTAGCCAACGTCTTTGCCTCATATTTAATTCCTTCTGAGAAAAGAGATACTTGAGACTCTTATGGTCAGAATATACTGTAAACTACACTTCGTATAGGTAATGCCTCCATATTTTCAATGCAAATATTACCGCGGCCAACTCCAAGTCATGAACTGGGTAGTTCTCTTCATGCTTCTTCAATTGGCGAGAAGAGTAAGCTATAACTCTTCCTTGTTGCATTAAGACACATCCGAGGCCAATGCCAGATGCATCAGTGTATACCTCGAACTTCTCTCCTTTGACTGGTAGAGCTAAGACCGAGGCTGTAGTTAGGTGATCCTTGAGAGCTTGGAAGCTTCTTTCACATTCCTCACTCCATTCGTAACGGATCTCCTTGCGAGTTAGCCTAGTGAGTGGTACGGCGATCTTGGAGAAATCCTTGATGAATCACTGGTAGTAGCCCGCAAGACCCAAGAAACTACAAATCTCGCTAGCATTGGTCAGTCTTTCCCAATCCTTTACAGCTTCAACCTTCGATGGATCTATAGATAAACCATCTTTTGATATAACATGGCCCAAGAAAGATACTTCTTCTAACCAGAACTCACATTTACTGAGCTTTGCATATAACTGATTCATCCTCAATATCCGTAATGCAATCCTCAAATGCTCCTCGTGCTCTTCCTTGGTCTTTGAATAGATCAGTATATCATCAATGAAAATCACTATGAATTGATCTAGATGAGGCCTGAATATACTATTCATCAACTGCATAAAGGCAGCAGGGACATTTGTTAGTCCAAAAGGCATAACAACAAATTCATAGTGCCCATACCTGCTTCTGAATGCGGTCTTATAAATGTCCTCATCCTTGATCCTTAGTTGGTGATATCTCGACCTGAGATCAATCTTCGAAAAATACTTGGATCCAGATGTTTGATCAAATAACTCATCGATTCTCGGTAGTGGATACTTGTTCTTGATAGTGAGATAGTTCAACTATCGATAGTCGATGCATAACCTCATGGATCCATCTTTCTTCTTTACAAATAGCATAGGTGCTCCCCACGGGGAAGTGCTTGGTCTGATAAATCTTTTCTTGAGAAGTTCCATCAATTGCTTCTTTAGTTCCTTGAGTTCGGCAGGGGACATCCTATAAGGTGCCCTCGAAACTGGGCCAGCACCAGGGATCAAGTCGATGGTGAAGGCCACTTCTCTTTGTGGGGGTAATCCAGGCAAATCTTCCGGAAACACGTCCGGAAATTCTTGCACAACTGGGATGTCTTCTAGCTTAGTTTCCTTAATGGTGACAAACGCAAGGAAAGATACACATCCTTTCCTTATTAGCTTGCTAGCTTGGAGAGCCGAAATAAGAGGTGACTTGCTCCGACTCATAGGGCTAGTATAGACCAGTTCTGGAAAGTCTTTGAAAGTAACTTTGCTATTACGACAATCCACAATTGCCTAATACTTAGATAACCAATCTGCTCCCAATATGACATCATATTCCCTTAGGTCTAAACATATGAGGTCGATAGGAAGATTTCTTCCTTTTACCATTACTTCACAGTTTTGATAATGGTGAGTAAGGTCAACTTCGCTTCTGAGAGGAGTTGAAAGAACTAATTTCATCCATTCCGGTTCCATGGGTAATGGATTAGAAAACTTCTTAGAAATAAAAGAATGCGAGACACCAGTATCAAATAAGACATATGCAGACTTGGAACAAACTTTCAATGTACCTTCCACTAGACCGCCTTCATCTTGTTCCGCCTCCTTTATAGCCTGGAGACGTGCATTCTTTGTCACCGGGCGCTTTCCGTCACCAACTTGATCATTGAGTAGGGGACAGTCGGGAATCCGATGATCACGGCTCCCACAACGGAGACACGCTCCAAGTTTCCTCCAACATTCTTCGGCCTTGTGCCCGGCCTTATCACAATGCTTACATACCACCTTAGAGGGTGTAGTGGTGATGGAGAAAGGTTTGGTCTTCTTGAACTTTTGCTCTTGGGAGGGAGTGCCTCCATTACTCGGTCTCTTCTTGAAATTGGGTTTGAAAGTGCCGGAGCTGGTAACATGCTCCTTCTTGTCTCTCCCACGGATCCTATCAGATAGCTCCGTGGCATCTTCTAGTAACTGAGCTCGGCGTACCATCTCCGAATAGACCAGTATGTCCATCGGCACCAGCTGTGTGATATATTGGGGTCTGAGCCCATTTAGGAATCTCCTAGCTTTCATCTTCTCGGTACTAATTAGATGTTTAGCATATCAAGATAACCTGGAAAATTATGCCTCATACTCAGCCACCGATAAAGATCTTTGTTTAAGTGCGGTGAACTCGACGGCCTTCTTCTCCTGGACTCGGTCCGAAAAATATCTATTGTTGAAATGTTCAACAAACTCCTCCCAAGTAACTTGTCCTTGATCTAATGTGGCTTCTACCGACTCCCACCAGCATCGAGCGTCTCTCTCTAGTTGAAATGTGAATAACAAGACCTTCTCTTGGTCCGAACATTGCATGACTCTAAAAACACATTCCGTCTCTCGGATCCAGTGCTCGGCATCATCCAGATCAGTGGATCCCATGAACTTAGGAGGGTTCATGTTCTTGAAGCTTTGGTGGAGATTTCTTGCTCCACGATGTGCACCTCATTGTGCCACTTGTTGAAGTGCCTGGGTCATGCCTTGCAGAGTGCGTTGCATGTTGCGCCACTGGGCACGTTCGGCTGCCATTGTCCTATAATTACAATAACTATATTAATATGTGATGATGTTCAAAGGTTTTGATTCTAAGTTAACTTAACCCTTGGTTCTAACCAATCTCACCGGTTAAAGGTTTAAACCTATCCTTGGACTTGGGTTTCCTAGGAATTGAATATCCTAGGCTCTGATACCACAAAAACTGTCACCCCCCGAGCGCGGAAGGAACCCGGAGTGCGTGACAAGTTTATATCGATCATGTCAATCAGAGCGTTAGTGTATTCAACACAAAGACAGAGTGCGCAAAAGTAAAGATAACCCAGTCCTTTATTCAATCACAACCTCAAAGTACTGCTATTACAAATGAAAATGCCAAGACTCAATAAAAGGAAAAAGTACAATGATTGACTCAAGAAATTAGAAAGATGAGATTAGTAAACGCTTGGATAGACGAAGAGCTCTAATCTCTTCACTCTTGACCTTCCCCATCCGATTGAGTCTCATCATCGGACTTACCTGAAAAATAGGGGAAAACACTAGATGAGCAAACGCTCAGTAGGAATTATATCTCAAGAGCTAGCTTGCTTTAAGTAAATTACATGTTACATGAATGCAATAAAGCTATGCATGTTTGCGTAAAACGATAAGAGAGAGAGAGTATAACAAGAGATAATTGAGTGAACTAGCATGTCTTTCAAGAACTTATATCAATAAATGTCAAGATATTCAAGCAAGAATATTCATCATGTCATGTCGGGAATTGGCTATCACGTTTCAAGCAAGTATATAAATACCCTTTCCGGGTCACGCAAGTCATGTCATGTCAAGTCGACTATGAGATTGTGGAATGTCTAATCAAGCTAGTCATGCACTTCGGTACAATGCCATACCGTGATCATTACAACTCCCATGGACACTAGTACTTTCGGGTGCTCCTCCCAAGACCAGATCGGGCCCTATATGCGCATGCATTGATCATGTATTTTTTTTCGACATCCACTAAAGTTATAGCCAATATGGAGTTTCAAGGAATAAACTTGTATAACTTTAAGGTAGATCTTGTGGAATAGCATTTCAAGGATTTGAACATGTGGTATAATGACGATAATAATGGTATAATCATGATAAAACTAGGTGGAATCGGCTCCCTAACTCGGGGGCCATGACGATAGGAATAAGCGCCCACATGAACATGGTCGCTCGTTATGATAAGGTAGATAGAATTAGTGTACACAAGTACGGCACACTATTCTTAAAGGATATGGTATGGATTACCCATCCCATTATTTCAAGAACAGCATGTCGTGAGGGCCGGTATACCATGTTTCTTTAGAGTGACATGGCAATTAAGAAGTGTCATGGGTTTTAAGGGTACAATCAGCTCGGCTGCTTTGAGGGATTCCAAAGCTAGCGGAGTCTTACGGAGGTCTCTATGATAAAGTCACCAGTCCGAAAGAACGGAATGTCCCGCGGAGGGTTCATCTATCACCGAGAAATAGGGGGTAATCGAGAAAACACCGTGAAACATGGGACTATACTCACGGAATGGAACATAGTACCAACACGTATAACCCACTATCAAAGGGTTACTAAAAAACACGAAAATAGAACTATCAGTAAATTGACGTCTGAGATGTGGGTCTTCATTTCATGAATTGACGCCCTTGTCAGGGTCGTCAGTTTATCAAATGACGGCTGTTCACTCAGTCATTACATATAGATTAATATCTTTAAACATTTCATATTTGCATTTATTATCAAAATGACGCCTCTCATGAAGGCTTTAATTCTGTAAATAGCGCCCTAGTCAGGGGCGTCATATATAAAATAAAAGGGTAGTATGCACGTCGTCAATTATTTTGTCCAGGAATTTTATTCCCATTTTCACTATTTATTACAATTTGACGCCTATGTATAGGGGCATCCATTCAAAATAACGACCTAGTCAGGGTCGCTAATTCTTTGTCATATGATTTGCACCGGGTAGGTACAATCACAGACACAAGGTTTATAAAATATGTCTGATCAGGAATCATTTGGCATGAACAGATAGAGAAAAATATCAGAAATTTATTAGTATGATCATGCATCATTTTTCATGTAGGGATTCATAGTTATTAAATTTTGATCAAGCATAATTATTAATTGACTGTTTCAATTGACGACTATTGATAAGGGCGTCAAATTAAAATAACGCCTTAATCTGGGGCGTCATTTCAAGAAATACAGAAATCATCATAAAAACTGATAAACCTCTATCAAAAATGAAATCGGTAATTCTTACAGACCTATATGCATGTTTATAACTTACTAATTGCAGAGTTTTGCTAAGTCTTGAGAAAACCTACCTTGGTTGGGTGGTTTGGTTGACAGACGCTGAAGAACGGTGAAGAAAATAACTGTGAACGATACTCTGTTTCAAACAGAGTTTCTGGAAGCAACTCTTTAGCCAAAGCAATAGCAGCACCCCTCGGAAGATGCAGTAGGATGATGAGGGTGATAATAGCTTCAGCAACGCAGTGGGAAAAAGGAAGAAGAAGATGATTCTTCTACGTTCCCGGCAGGAAGATGATGGTAAGAGCAACAATTGCAGCAGCTCCTTTGGTCAAGATTAGAACAGCAGGAGCCTCCCACGAACAACTAAAACCTTCAGAAGAAGAAGCAGAAGACAGCTTCCTCCCTTCAAGGTATTGACAGCAAGAGGAAGATGCTGATGAAGAACTGCTATGCAGCAGCACAATAGGAGCAGCAAAACTAAGAGGAACTTCAAGACAGAAGAGCAGCAGCAGCAGCAGGACGTCTTTGGCAATTAGTTTTAACGTAAGTTCGATGGAAAGGGAATGGGTATTTATAGGAGAAGAATCCTAATAGGTTCTAAGAATTTTATTAGGATTAGAACTTCCTTCTTAGAATCCAATTAGCATTTAACTATTCCACGTATTGATCCTTTCCTTAATCTAAACTTACCCAGTTATCATCCTAGTTCGAACCGAACACAAACGGGTCATTTTGTAATTGACGCCTTAGGTTGGGGCGTTTATTTGAAATTGACGCCTGTCTTCAATTCTTTATTTGACGCCTGTCATAGGGGCGTCAATTCTCTAATTCGCGTCTTCACGCCAGTCTTCAATTAATTAGCGTCTTGATCAGAGGCGTTATTTTGTTTTAAGTATTTATATAAGCTAGGACTCTTATCATTAGTGGATTTATCATCTTATCCCTTTTTCATTTACCAGGGTTGCTACATCTCAAGTGCTAGCTTACTTTAAGTAAATTACATGTTACATGAATGTAACATAGCTATGCATGTTCGCGTAAAATGACAATAGAGAGTGTATATCAAAAGATAGTTGAATGAACTAGCATGTCTTTAAAGAACTCATGTCAATATATATCAAGATGATCAAGCACGTATATTTATCATGTCATGTCAAGAATTGGCTATCATGTTTCAAGCAAGTAAATAAATACCCATTCCGGGTCACGCAAGTCTTATCATGTCAAGTCAAGTACTGGATTGTGGAATGTCATCTAGAACGATGAGTACTTCGGTGCAATGTCACACTGCAATCATTACAACTCCCATGGGCACAAGTATTTTCGGGTGCTCCTCCCAGGACCAGATCGGGCCCCATATGTGCAAGCATTGAGTCATGTTTTCAACATCTACTATAGTTATAGCCAATATAGAATTCCAAAGGAACAAGCTTTGTAGGAATGTTTAAGGTAGATCTTATTATTATAATCACAAGGGTTGAACTTGTTGTGTAATGACGTACCATGATAATAACGGTATACTCACGATTAACGTTGAAAACTAGGTGGAATCGACTCCCTAATTGGGTGCCATGACATTAAGAATAAGCGCTCATATAGATATGGTCGCTCGTTCTTGTACATGATAAGGTAGATAGAATTAGTGTCCACAAGTATGGCACATAATTCTTAAGAAATATTAATGGCATGGTTTCCCATTCCATTAATTCAAGGATAGTCTTATGGCATCCAAATAGCATGTCATGAGGGCCGGTATACCATGTTTCTTTAGAGTGACATGGCAATTAAGTAGTGTCATGGGTTTTAAGGGTACAACTAGCTCAATCAGCCTTGAGGGAATCCAAGGCTACGAGGAGTCTTACGGAGGACTATATGATAAAATCACAAGTCCGAAGGAGCAGAATGTCCCGCGGAGGGTTCATCTATCTCTGAGAAATTATGAGGTAATCGATAAAACACCGAGAAACGTGGGACTATATTCACGGATTGGAATATAGTGCCATATACATATCCCACTGAAAGGAATCACGGAAAACCAGAAGATAGAAAATGGCGCCTTAGCCCAAGTCTTCATTTCAGAAAGTAGCGCCCTAGTCAGGGTCGCTATTTCACCAAATGAAGACTCTCCATTGAGTCGCTTTAATCAATTTCTATATATTTTAATATATGTTCATGTATCAAATTTCCAGAATTAAGTGAATGGTTCCTTGGCTTAAGTCTTCAATTCAGTAAGTAGCGCCCTAGTCAGGGGCGTCATATTTCAAATTAATGGCAGGGTGCATGTCGTTAATTTCAATATCCATGTAATTTGGTCATGAACAGTTCAATGTTCACAGGTTATTCACTAATTAGCGCCCGTGTGTGGGGGCGTTCATTAAATTGACGACTTGTAGATGTTCGTTATTTCTTTGTCATATGATACGCACTGGGCATGTACAATCATAGACACATGATTTTTGGAGTATGTCTAATCAAGAAACTAGAGACATGTACATGCAGAGAGAAATAGCAGGAATCTAGCAGTATACTCATGCATTAGATTAGATGTCATGGTTTACAGTTATTAAATTTTGAACATGTGTATTTATTAATTAACCAACTAATCTGACGACTGTTTGCACGATCGCTATATCAAATAGCACCCTAGAGGGAGGCGCCTTCTACTGAAACTTCGAGAAATACATTTAAACCTACTAAAAACAATCTAACAGACCTATATGCATGATCATGATCTAATAAGTATTAGATTGGGCTTGTACTTGAGAACACCTACCTCTTGTGGGGTTTGGTTGACAGAACTTGGAAAATTTTTGGAGAAAGATACGGTACTCTGCTTGCAACTGCGAAACAGAGGATGCAGCTTCAACAACGGATGGTGGCAACTTCCTTGGTTCAAGAAGGTGAAGAAGTAGCAGTTTAAGATGATAGTCTACTGCAGCTTCTGTTTATAGCCACAAGACGTTTCCTCCACGTACAGTAAAGGAATTAGATTAGCTATAGGCTTCTCCTCACGGAAGGAAGTAACAGGGAACGGCAACCTCCGCTCCGCTTCCAGAAATAAGAAGAATAGTAGTAGGGATGAAGAAGCCAACACTCTCGCACAGCTCCTGAGGAAGAAAGAAGCAACGATAGTAGGTTGCAGAAGTCTCAGAGGCAGTAACCTCTGAAGGTTTACGAGGGGTATATTTATAGGGAGAAAGAACCTACGGGGTGGATAGTTCGATTGGGATTAGTATTTCCCACGTAGAATCCGGTTAGCAATCAAGTTTCCCTAGTATTAATCGTACTGGGTGTTGTCTTTCTCGAATAGTATGTCCTCCCTAGTTCGAATTAGACACTGCTACGAGGTTTTCCTCAATTCAATCCTGCAGGTGGCGTTTTCCACTGAATATGTATTCATTTCTATTTGTTAACAATTGTTACAACGTTTTAAAATTTTATATTCAATGAACCATGTTAATAAAAATAGTAAATTACATATTTTTATGATCTCTAGATTTTTCAAATATTTTTCATAATTTTATTTTATTAAAAATATGCTAGAATAAAATTCAACCCGATTATTGGGTTAAAACTCCGCTTTTAACTTCAAGTATTTTTATCTTTAAAAATTGATGGAATCAATTTATGAAATTTCATAGCTAGGATCCTTACATTTTTCTCTTATTTATCATATATTTTGTTTCACAAAATTTCTTTTAAATAAAAAGTGACCCTATTCACCTTTATAGAAGTAACGACTTGATATACGACGTTGAATGCATGAATAACGACCATGCAAAGGGGCGTTATATCATTTGTAGTGTTTTCCACTCCTCCTCCAAAGACCAAAATTGCTTATATGCCCCTTATATATATATCATGTACCATGGCATATTTACTTTAACTAAATAATGACATAATATATGTCGTGTCATTGGTGAACAACGACCTCTTGAGTGGTCGTGACTTCTTTTTGAAGGTTTTCTTCCACCACCCTATATTAATCGAAATAGGATATATATCCATCCCACTTCCTTAATTTCTCAAAAATCTTATCTATTTATCCCTATTCCTTCAAATAAAGATATAATGTAATAAAGATGAAATATTAAAATATCTAAATTATTAAAAATATAAATTGACGTTTTCTCCAAGGTTTATTTATTATTAATAATAAAAAATGCAATATGAGTGAAATGCCTACTTAAAAATGACGTTCTATTCTTAATCCATTAGTATTTAAGGGTAGGGTCTATGAGATCCAAATGTAAGGCCCATTAGGGGATCATTGTTGTGTACAGAGTCTGGGCTTTGATTAATTGTTTGTTTTAATTTATTTCAGACTTTCTAGTCCTTTTAATTTATCAGGGTTGCTACACCCTCCCTCACTTAAAAGAATTTGATCCCCAAATTCACTCGTATATAGACGTGAAGGGTGCAGAGTACATACCATTTAGAATAAGTCCGAGAATCGCTTCCTCATGGACTCCTCGGTCTCCCATGTGGCTTCATGCTCTGAGCATTTACTCCATTGCACCTTTACCATGGGAATCATTTTGTTCCTTAGTGTACGAACCTCGCGATTGAGGATCTTCATGGGCTTTTACTCATATGTGAGATCTTTTTGAATCACCAGGTCTCCATGATCGATGATATGTGACGGATCGTGTACATATTTCTTCAATATGGATATGTGGAACACGTTATGAACTTCGGACAATTGAGGAGGCAAAGCGACGCGGTAAGCAACCTCGCCAACTCTTTTTAGTACCTCAAAAGGTTCGATAAATCTTGGTGTAAGCTTGCCCTTAACACCAAATCTCCTAATTCCTCGTCCAGGTGATATCTTGAGAAATACGTGATCTCCGACTTGGAATTCAAGATCTCTTCTTCTTGTGTCAGCATAAGCTTTCTGTCAAGACTGAGCCACTTGAAGTCTCTCTCTAATCAACTGAATCTTTTCGGTGGTATCCCTTACCATATCTGGGCCTAATTGTTGTTTCTCGCCAACTTCATCCCAGCGCAAGGGTGATCGGCAACTCCTTCCGTACAAGGCTTCGAAAGGTGCCATTTGTATGCTTGCCTGGTAACTATTGTTGTATGAAAACTCGACCAAAGGCAAGTGATCATGCCAGCTTCCACCAAAATCGATGATACAAGCTCTGAGCATATCTTCTACCACCTGATTCATCCTTTCGGTCTGACCATCTATTTGAGGATGAAAATCAGTACTAAAATTGAGTCTAGTCCCCAATGAATATTATAGACCCTTCCAAAAGTGAGAAGTAAAGTGTGGGTCTCGGTCAGACACGATTGATACAGGAACTCCATGTAATCTGACTATCTCTTTAATGTACAAAGCGGCAAGAACATCAATTGACCATCGACTCTTAATTGGCAAGAAGTGGGCTGATTTGGTCAAACGGTCGATGATGACCCATATTCCATCATGTCCTCCTTTAGATTTAGATAATCCCATAATGAAGTCCATACCGATATCCTCTCACATCCACTTGGGAATTTCAAGAGGATGTAGCTTACCAGCAGGCTTTTGGTGTTCCGCCTTGACTTGTTGGCATGTGAGATAGCGAGACACGAAGTCCGCTACTTCTCTTTTCATGTTGGGCCACCAAAAGGTCCTTTTCAAATCTTGGTACATTTTGGTAGATCTTGGATGAATGGTGTACCTTGATCTGTGAGCTTCATCTAAGATCTTCTTCTTTAGCTCTGGACAATCTGGTATGCAAGTTCTATCTCTGAACAACAACCTTCCATCTGAGGCTATCTTGAAATCATGTTGTTCTTCTATTTTGCCCTTGATTTCCACTAATACGGGGTCATTATCTTGAAGTCCTTGTATTTCAGAGAGTAGATCTGACTGTATGCTCATATGTGATAGTGTAACATACCTGCTCTCCTTGTCCATACTTATATCAAGTGTAGTGAACTGTTCTAGCAACTTCCACTCCTGAATCATACAATTGGCTAATATTTCTCTTGGCTTCCGACTGAGGGCATCAGCTACAGGATTACCCTTTCCAGGATGATAATGTATTATGAAGTCGAAGTCCTTGGGATATTCTAGCCAACGTCTCTGTCTCATATTCAATTCCTTTTGAGAGAAGAGATACTTGAGACTCTCGTGATCGGAGTATACAGTGAACTGCACTCCGTATAGGTAATGTCTCTAGATTTTCAATGCAAATACTACCGCAGCCAACTCCAAGTCATGAACTGGGTAGTTCTCTTCATGCTTCTTCAATTGGTGGGAAGAGTAAGCTATAACTCTCCCTTGTTGCATTAAGACACATCGGAGGTCAATTCCAGACGCATAGGTGTATACCTCGAATTTCTCTCCTTCAAATGGCAAAACTAAGACTGGGGCAGTAGTTAGGTGATCCTTGAGAGCTTGAAAGCTTCTTTCACTTTCCTTGCTCCATTCATAACGGATCTCCTTGCGAGTTAGCCTAGTGAGTGGTACGGCGATCTTGGAAAAATCCTTGATGAATCGCCTGTAACAGCCTGCAAGACCCAAGAAACTACAGATCTCGCTAGCATTGGTCGGCCTTTCCCAATTCTTTACAGCTTCAACTTTTGATGGATCTACGGATAGTCTGCCCTTTGAAATCACATGACCTAGGAAAGATACTTCTCCCAGCCAGAATTCACATTTACTGAGCTTTGCATATAATTGATTTATCCTCAATATCTGTAATGCAATCCTCAAATGCTCCTCATGCTCTTCCTTGGTCTTTGAATAAATCAATCTATCGTCAATGAAAACCACCACGAATTGATCTAGATGAGGCCTGAATATACTATTCATCAACTGCATAAAGGCTGCAAGGGCATTCGTTAGTCCAAAAGACATAACCACAAATTCATAGTGCCCGTACCTGCTCCTGAACGCGGTCTTATGAATGTCCTCATCTTTGATTCTTAGTTGGTGAAATCTCGACCTGAGATCAATCTTCGAGAAATACTTGGATCCAGATATTTGATCAAATAACTCATCGATTCTCGGTAGTGGATACTTGTTCTTGATAGTGAGATGATTCAACTGTCGATAGTCGATTCATAACCTCATGGATTCATCCTTCTTCTTTACAAATAGCACGGGTGCTCCCCACGGGGAAGTACTCGGCTTAATAAATCCCTTCTTTAGAAGTTCCATCAATTGTTCCTTTAATTTCTTGAGTTCAGCAGGGGACATCCTATATGGTGCCTTAGAAACTGGACCAGCACCAGGGACCAAGTCGATGGTGAAGGCCACTTCTCTTTGTGGGGGTAGTCTAGGCAAATCTTCCGAAAACACGTCCAGGAATTCTTGTACAACTGGAATGTCTTCTATCTTAGACTCCTTAGTCTCCTGAATGGTGACAAAAGCAAGGAAAGATATACATCCTTTCCTTATTAGCTTGCTAGCTCGAAGAGCCAAAATAAGAGGTGACTTGCTTCGACTCTTGAGGCTAGTATAGACCAGTTCCGGAAATTCCTTGAAGGTAACCTTGCTGTTACGGCAATCAACAGTTGCCTGGTATTTGGATAACCAATTGGGTCCCAATATGATATCATAGTCCCTCATTTCTAGGCATATTAGGTCGATAGGTAGATTTCTTCCTTTTACCAAGACTTCGCAATTTTGTTAATGATGAGTAATATCGGCTTCGTTTCCGAGAGGAGTTGAAATAACTAATTTTATCCATTCTGGTTCCATAGGTAATGGGTCAGCAAACTTCTTGGAAACAAAAGAATGTGATGCACCAGTATCAAATAAGACATGTGCAGACTTAGAACAAACTTTCAATGTACCTTCCACTAGTCCGCCTTCGTATTGATCTGCCTCCTTAATAGCTTGGAGACGTGCACTCTTCGTCACTAGGCGCTTCTCGTCACCGGCTTGATCGCTGAGCAGGGGACAGTCGGGAATCCGATGATCACGGCTCCCACAACGAAGACAAGCTCCGAGTTTTCTCCAACATTCGTCGGCCTTGTGTCCGCCTTATCACAATGTTTACACACCACTTTGGAAGGTGTGGTGGTGATAGAGAACGGCTTGTTGTTCTTCTTGACTTTCTTTTCTTGAGAGGACTCTCCTCCATTGCTCAGCCTTTTCTTATTGAAAGTGGGCTTGAAGGTACCAGAGCTAGTGACATGCTCCTTCTTATCTCTCCCACGAATCCTATCGGATAGCTCCGTGGCATCTCCTAGTAACGGGGCTCGGCGCACTATCTCCGAATAGACTTGTATGTCCGTCGGCGCCAGTTGTGTGATAAATTGAGGTCTGAGGCCATTTAGAAATCTTCTAGCTTTCATCTTCTCGGTACTAACTAAGTGCTTAGCGTACCGTGATAACCTTGAGAATTGCGCCTCGTACTCGGCCACCGATAAAGATCGTTGCTTGAGTGTGGCGAATTCGATGGCCTTCTTCTCCTGGACTCGATCTGAGAAATACTTATCGTTGAAATGTTCAACAAATTCTGCCCATGTTACCTGAGCCTGGTCTAAGGTAGCTTCGACCGACTCCCACCAGCATCGGGCGTCCCTTTCTAGCTGAAACGTCGCTAACAAGATCTTCTCTTGGTCCGTGCATTGCATAACCTAAAAGATACGTTCGGTTTCTCTTATCCAATGTTCGGCATCATTTGGGTCGGTAGATCCCATGAACTTAGGAGGGTTCATGTTACGGAAACTTTGATGGAGATTTCCGGCTCCACGATGTGCACCTCCTTGTGCGACTTGTTGGAGTGCTTGTGTGAGACCTTGAACGGTCCTCTGCATATCACGCCATTACGCACGTTCTGCGGCCATGGTCCTACAATTATTAAGGTAACTATATTAATATGTGATTTTTGTCCAAAGGTTTTGTTGGGTTCGGTGCGGTGGATTCAGAGGGGGGGTGAATGAATCTCCCCTTTAAAAACTTCGCTCAAATAAAATTTTGCTCTCTTAACAAATTAAAACACTCAAAACAAAAACTAATCAAGTCATCTACTGAACCTGTAAGCAAACACTTGGAGCGCACCTATGCATTCATCTAGCGGAAGCAGAATTAAACAAATCAAACCACAATGCAAGAGGAGTTTTTAGGTGGTTCAGTCCTCCAGACCTACATCCACCCCACACTCAACCCGAGTATGGATTACTGCTGACTCACAGCTTGAACCGCTGGGCATGACAACCTGCCTACAAACCGCTGAGCCTCACAGCTTGCTGTCCGAGGTATCCATCTCGCCCCGCTGAGCAACACAGCTTGCTGTCCAGGGGAATCCTCCTCTGCAAACCGCTGGGCAATACAGCTTAGCCGTCCAGTGGAATCCTCCACTGCAAATGCTGAGCAACACAGCTTGCTCCGCTGACAAATAGCTTGAAGAAAGGGTATAAAAGAAAACAAAAGCAAGAACAACATCGACTGAAAGTTGGAAAAGATAAAGCATAATGTGGCTCTCAAAAGAGCTGACTGGAGTGGATCTGATCCAACTTCCAGTAGGAACGATCTTCAGGTAAGCTCCTCTTCCTCTCTCTATCTGACTTTCTCTTTCTTCTTCTCAACTCACGCTCTCTCCCTCTTCCTTTTTCTTCTTCTTCTTTGCTCTCGATCTCTCACTCTCTTTTTCTTTCTCTTTCTTCTTCTTCTTCTTCTTCTTCTTCTTCTTCTCTGCTCTCTGGATCGTTCAGGCTATCTTCTCTCTGTTTCTGCCTCTTCTATTTCGATCAATCTTTTTCTGAGGAACAAGGCTTCATATATTTAGCAGCATCAAATAGATAGGGCGTGTGTCTTCCACATCTCCCGCCCAAACACCTTGACCACGTGGCAGCATCTCAGCCTGTTGCTGTACACGTGTCACGATCCTGGGCACCTCGTCCATCCTTGAATCACGTACCTTCTTAATCTCCTCGAGACAGTACCTGTCAGTCAGTCAAAGAGAATCATCAGCTTAAGACAACAAACCTTGTACATACTCTATAGTGAGTAATGCAGTGTGTAGACTTTGCAATGTATAGGCTTTGCAATGCAATAGCAATGTAAAGACTTTGCATGAGACACTGCATGAGACGCTGAACAGCCAAGAATGTATAGACTTAAGAAAAAGCTTGAAGCACACGATGTAATGGCTAAGGTTATGAGTGTATAGACTCTACATGCGTGCTACATCAATGTGCAGACTTGCTGAAAATGAGTGTGCAGACTCTGCGTGCAATGCATGAAGAAGCAATGTATAGACTTATAAGTGTGTGCGACCAGACAGTGTGCAGACTTGCTATGTGTCATGTATGCAGTATGCAAACGATGCACAGCCATAGCAGCATTGTACAGACTTGGACATTTATGTGCATGACAAAACCAATGTACAGACTTGAATGCTCGAGGCACACGATGTATAGACTTGAAAGACAATGCATGAGACGATGCATGCACAGACTTGGTCTTACAATGTATAGACTTGAAGGTATGCACAGAGACGCTAAGTAAGACGGTGGTGAACAGACTTAGTCTCAAGACGATGCAATGTATAGACTTCAATGTATGTGCAATGCAAAGGCTGCAATGTATAGACTTGAGTGAGACTGTGGATGTATAGTCTTGGCCAATGTACAGACTTACCACCAAGACGATGCATGAGCAGGCTGACGATGTGTAGACTTGACAATGTATGGACTATGCACATAGATGCTAAGAAAGACGATGCAATGTACAGACTTGAGCGCTATGTGAGACACACCGTGAGACGCAACATGAGATGGAAGACTGTATAGACTTTGAGTGAATGTGCCAGGTAATGTATGGACTTTAAATGAACGAGCATGCATTGTATAGACTTTGAGGATGTTGTATGCACAGTATAGACTTGCTGAGATGATGCACCTGAAGAATGTGTAGACTTGTGCACAAACAATGTATGGACTTCATGCAATGCATGAACAAGAAGACGATGTACAGACTTTGCCTGCATGCTGTGCAAGACAAAGTATAGACTTGATGTTCGTGTAGCAGTGTATAGACTTGCTCAGCCTGAAACAGGGCAATGTACAGACTTCTTAACAGACGCATGCAGCAACTGTTATTGCACTGATGCAGTGTATGCTAAACACAAAGACTATAGCAATGAATGCACGATGTATAAGCTTACGAGTGCAGCACAAATATATGCAATGTATAAACTTATATGCATTCTCCACAGAACAGATCAGACATAGCACACTCATGCATTCTCCATAGAACAGATCAGTCATATGCAATCATGTGAGCAAAACAATATGGTGACTCATTCATGTTGCTATCATTAAAACACCACATTATCATCAAAGCACAAGGGGCACAACAATCTCCCCCTTTTTGATGATGGCAACATAATGAGTCACACTGACTCGTCAAACTATTCTCCCCCTTTGACATAAGCAAAAAGGAGATGGTTTGAGAGACAAAATTCAGCACACAAATACACAGAATGAAACAAGGTTCACTGAAATGGAGTTCCCCCTTAGGACAATAAAACATCTCTCCCCCTATCAACATACATGATTGACTACTCTCCCCTTAAATGCAGATGACCCATAACTCCCCCTGAAGCGCAGAAATGAACTCTAGTTGTGGCACCTCACAAATGCATGAACAGAATGAAACAGGTAGAAAATCCACAGAACCAGAACTGGTTGCAAAACTGGATGGAAGATACCAACAGTGTGGAGAGTAAAATGATTGATGATAGGAAGGTAAAAGTAGACAGCAATAATCACAAGACATCTCAATGAATAATCAATAGCAAGATTTATGTTGATCATGCTGTCTGGAAAGAATCTGATCATGAGGGATTTTAAAGCATGCACAGCTACAATGAGTCTTAACATGAATAGACTCTCCTATCATAGAGGGTTATGAATTGGCAACTTAACCAATCTGATTTAGTTATGATGTATACCAAATTTGTCAAATTAAACTCAATACTCATATCTGAATTCAAGTTTTAATAAAGGTGAACCAAATATTCAGATAACACTCATGACCGCTCATCTTCATCTTACACACAAGATCTCAATGACTCTTTTAAGAGTTACACAGATTAGTATTGATGTTAATCAGTTTTTACAAGAATATGAGTTGACAGAATTTTCATTATATTTTCATTTGAAGCACATTATATTTTTCCTGAGCAATTTAAGTTGATCAACACCTTTTTACATGAGGCACAACACGTCTCAGGTGAAGTGACCCAGTTACTCAGTGTGATAACTGTCATTGCCTCTCAACATTGAGACCAGAGTTAGCAATAGAAATATCTTTTTACATGGGGAGACACCTTGATCAGAGGCCAGACTCCCTAGTTACTCGACACAAATATGCCATTGCTCTGTCAGATTTTTTGATAAATTTTTTATCAGAGATAACTATGGCACCTCATGACATAAGTTACTTTATTTCATTGATAAAAAAACCAGTTTCTCAGTAACCAAGTCATTGCTCTGAATTCACAATTTTTTATTTAGTCAACATTTTCAAGTTAATGTTTAACTACAGTACTCACTCTATGTATCTCTACCAAAGTAGCCTTGATTTCAAATTTTCAGAAATCAGATGAGAGAGTCTAAGGTTTTCATGACACATGTGGTTAAAGTTTATTAAACCTTATCATTCAGATATTTTCAATTCATTTAATTACAAATCTGAGAATACATTAATCTTATATCAGTCTGATTCAGTGGTAATTCTTAAACCTATATGATAGGAATTTCTACAAAATTCTCAGACTGAATTGCATGACATGCAGCTTAAGTTCCTCAGATCAGATCAATAAATTTAGCTGACCAACTAATCAACAGTAGAATCAAATCAGTCACACCAGCTAAGAGATATATGAAGGATGAGTATAAGCTGGTGGAAAAGTCAATCAGCAAGAGAGAATAAAAGTTTAAAGCCAATAGCAGAGATTGAATTTCAGTCAGACAAAATGAAACTCTCCTTCAACAGATTGAGGATTAGCAGCCAAATTCTCAGATTCAAGAAAGTATGAATTCAAAATAGTCAATTGATGATTTGAAAGAGTGTAGACAGTGAGAATTTCAGACAGTGTCAAAAATATTATAATGCTCCCCCTGTCTATATGCAGTGACTCACATAAGACTCAACAAACTCCCCCTAAATTTATGTAATTTATGCAAGATGATTATTCAAACATCAGAGCATTCTTTATTAAGAGAGCATAATGCGAGAGCAATCAACTTTTCAAGATAAATCAATTTAGCCCAGACAGATTATTATGATATGCATTACACTGCTCTATATGAAGACTTGACCCTTGGTACTTGGCGGAGAATCTGGTCTCAAGGACCATCTCACACATAGTAAGAACCTCCAGGCAGATTTCCCTGCCTTTTAGTAGCTTACCATTTAATATACCAGGGTTATGTGAAGAAATGCAGTGCAAAGCAGTCCTATATGCATTGATCAAAAATAGTTGGACTCCTCCTGACTATATGCATGAAATGTATTGAAAGCACATCAAATGATATCAAATTTTACATTCAGATATGATTCATGCAAATTAGACAGAAGAGAATTACCATAAGCATGATTGTGCAATTCACATTTCAGAGAGTTTCAATTTAACATCAACAAATCAACATGATATGCAATCATTTCAAGTTCACAATTTCATATGATGGAATTTAAGCAAAGTGTTCATAACTAACCTGAAAGGTAGGATCCTGGGGTTTCCATTTGAGTGCCTTGGTTTATTTACCCCTCTTATTCATCAGCTTCCAAGGCACACATGCAGCAAAACAATCATTTTGATCATGCAGGAACCCAAACAGCCTTGGGTCGTGCGTTAACCCTCACAGGTGTTCTGAATATTCTCTTTGCAGCATTATCATCATAATTAATCAGGTAACAATTATCCATGGAATGACAAGATTTTCCACAATATCTACATGAAGCAATAGGTTTTCTGGTCCTATAATGCATATTAACAGCAGTTTGAGACCCATGACCATACGCATGAAATGTTCTGTTATGTGCATGGATAGTTCGTTTCTTATTACCTGATGACCAACAATTTGCAAACTTATGACCTGGTTTATCACAGTTAAAACATGAAACATTTACAGGTCTTGTTTTAGGGAATTTAGCAGATTTGGAGTTAACATGATTTCCCTTAGCATACCAACAGAAAGCAGCAATGTGACCAAAATTACCACATCAATAACATTGAATTTTCTTTTTCTTATCAGTAAAAGGTTTCCTATGAAGATGATTTCTAGGATACTTTCTAACAACATTCCTTTCATCATTTATCAATGTAACACAGTCATGCATAATGTGTCCAAGCTTCCCACAATAGTGACATGCTACCACCCTTTTATTTACATTCATTTGTTTGACAAAATTGACATTCGCATGAGAATGTGAATATGTGTGGGAGCAGTTAGCAGCATGCGCATGTGAATCAATGATAGTTTTGAACTTATTTAAATCAACACTTTTCTTTTGTTTTTGAATCTTTTCCTGTTTCTTATCTGAATTTTCAGCCTTCTTAGCAGTGAATTGAAAGATAGAAGAACTAGATAGGTTAGCCTGTTCAGAGCTTTTCACAAACACAGTTGATTTCCTCTTATCATTGTCTTTCTTATTAACAGGCACATACCCAAGTCCTTCTTTCTGGAAATTTACCTTAGAGTCAAGCAATTTATTCAAATTGTCTTTGCCTTTGACAAATTTTGACAAAGAGTTTTTCAGATCTTCAATTTCAGAATTCAAGGAAGCAATACTCACTTCATACTTAGATAGCTCAGATTCACAAATGATTACTTGTTGTTGCAAAGCATCATTTAAACTTTTCAGTGTTTCATTTTCCCTTTGAAGCTTTATTTCATTATTTGTTTCCTTTTCTTTCAGAATTGATTTTCCCTTTTCAAAAGACAACCATCTTTCAGAGAAGACAGTATTAAGAACCATTAGCTTTTTATTTTGATCTTTAAGATACATGTTTTCTTCTTCTAGGGATTTGATTAATTCCTTTTGCGAATTATCATCATGGTCTATATCATTAATCAAATCTTGGAGAATGGCACATGCTTTGCAAGAATTATCTTCACTGATGAGTTTGTTTCTAAGGTTCTCATTTTCAGATTTCAACTTGTTCAACTCATCTTTTTCTTTATTCATGTCAGATTTCAAGTTTTCATTCTCTGCCTTCAAACGAGTGACTTCATGAGTCATTTCTTTTCTCATTTTTCTCTTTTCAGATTCGACTCTATCGTATTTAATCAATAAATGCTCATTTAAGGCAACTAAATCATTATAGTTGATATTCTCTATTTCAGAGTTTACCTGAGAGGATGAATCCTCGGACTGATCTCTGACCATGAAGCACATTTCCGCATCTCTCCATGATCTTTCCAATATTCGATTGATGATTTCCGTTGCGCTCCTGCACTCATCAACAAATGGAAAGCAATGAGAGTCTATTGCCCTTTTTGTTAGATCTAGGGAGTTTTGATTTGCTTCAGATTTTAGTCTATCTGAGGACTTCCATTTGGATTTATCATCAGGAACTTCATATGGACTGTGAGCTATGAGTATCCATAAATCAGAATTCATATGGATCACATAGTCTCTAAAACGATTGTACCAGCCATAGACATCTAAACCAGTGAATACAGGAATTTCAGCCATAAGTGCAAGATGAAACAGATCAACTCAAATCGCACCAAATCCAAATACGGATCAGATCTGTAGGTCGCTGGACCCTCTGTGCAGACACCCGCTCTGATACCAAGTGTTGGGTTCGGTGCGGTGGATTCAGAGGGGGGGTGAATGAATCTCCCCTTTAAAAATTTCGCTCAAATAAAATTTCGCTCTCTTAACAAATTAAAACACTCAAAACAAAAACTGATCAAGTCATCTACTGAACCTGTAAGCAAACACTTGGAGTGCACCTATGCATTCATCTAGCGGAAGCAGAATTAAACAAATCAAACCACAATGCAGAGGAGTTTTTAGGTGGTTCGGTCCTCCAGACCTACATCCACCCCACACTCAACCCGAGTATGGATTACTGCTGACTCACAGCTTGAACCGCTGGGCATCACAGCTTGCCTACAAACCGCTGAGCCTCACAGCTTGCTGTCCGAGATATCCACCTCGGCCCGCTGAGCAACACAGCTTGCTGTCCAGAGGAATCCTCCTCTGCAAACTGCTGGGCAATACAGCTTAGCCGTCCAGTGGAATCCTCCACTATAAATGCTGAGCAACACAGCTTGCTCCGCTGACAAACAGCTTGAAGAAAGGGTATAAAAGAAAAAAAAAGTAAGAACAACAGCGACTGAAAGGTGGAAAAGATAAAGCATAATGTGGCTCTCAAAAGAGCTGACTAGAGTGGATCTGATCCAACTTCCAGTAGGAACGATCTTCAGGTAAGCTCCTCTTCCTCTCTCTATCTGACTTTCTCTTTCTTCTTCTCAACTCACGCTCTCTCCCTCTTCCTTTTTCTTCTTATTCTCTGCTCTCGATCTCTCACTCTCTTTTTCTTTCTCTTTCTTCTTCTTCTTCTTCTTCTCTGCTCTCTGGATCGTTCAGGCTATCTTCTCTCTGTTTCTACCTCTTCTATTTCGATCAATCTTCTTCTGAGGAACAAGGCTTCATATATATAGCAGCAGCAAACAGATAGGGCGTGTGTCTTCCACATCTCCCGCCCAAACGCCTTGACCACGTGGCAGCATCTGAGCCTGTTGCTGTACATGTGTCACGATCCTGGCCACCTCGTCCATCCTTGGATCACATGCCTTCTTAATCTCCTCGAGACAGTACCTGTCAGTCAGTCGAAGAGAATCATCAGCTTAAGACAACAAACCTTGTACAGACTCTGTAGGGAGTAATGCAGTGTGTAGACTTTGCAATGTATAGGCTTTGTAATGCAATAGCAATGTAAAGACTTTGCATGAGACACTGCATGAGACGCTGAACAACCAAGAATGTATAGACTTAAGAAAAAGCTTGAAGCACACGATGTAATGGCTAAGGTTATGAGTGTATAGACTCTACATGCGTGCTACATCAATGTGCAGACTTGCTGACAATGAGTGTGCAGACTCTGCGTGCAATGCATGAAGAAGCAATGTATAGACTTATAAGTGTGTGCGACCAGATAGTGTGCAGACTTGCTATGTGTCATGTATGCAGTATGCAAACGATGCACAGCCATAGCAGCATTGTACAGACTTGGACATTTATGTGCATGACAAAACCAATGTACAGACTTGAATGCTCGAGGCACACGATGTATAGACTTGAAAGACAATGCATGAGACGATGCATGCACAGACTTGGTCTTACAATGTATAGAATTGAAGGTATGCACAGAGATGGTGAATAGACTTAGTCTCAAGACGATGCAATGTATAGACTTCAATGTATGTGCAATGCAAAGGCTGCAATGTATAGACTTGAGTGAGACTGTGGATGTATAGACTTGGCCAAAGTACAGACTTACCACCAAGACGATGCATGAGCAGGCTGGCGATGTGTAGACTTGACAATGTATGGACTATGCACCTAGACGCTAAGAAAGATGATGCAATGTACAGACTTGAGCGCTATGTGAGACACACTGTGAGACGCAACATGAGACGGAAGACTGTACAGACTTTGAGTGAATGTGCCAGGCAATGTATGGACTTTAAATGAATGAGCATGCATTGTATAGACTTTGAGGATGTTGTATGCACAGTATAGACTTGCTGAGATGAAGCACCTGAAGAATGTGTAGACTTGTGCACAAACAATGTATGGACTTGATGCAATGCATGAACAAGAAGACGATGTACATACTTTGCCTGCATGCTGTGCAAGACAAAGTATAGACTTGATGTTCGTGCAGCAGTGTATAGACTTGCTCAGCCTGAAGCAGGGCAATGTACAGACTTCTTAACAGACGCATGCATCAACTGTTATTGCACTGATGCAGTGTATGCTAAACATAAAGACTATAGCAATGAATGCATGATGTATAGACTTACGAGTGCAGCACAAATATATGCAATGTATAAACTTATGCATTCTCCACAGAACAGATCAGACATAGCACACTCATACATTCTCCACAGAACAGATCAGTCATATGCAATCATGTGAGCAAAACAATATGGTGACTCATTCATGTTGCTATCATTAAAACACCACATTATCATCAAAGCACAAGGAGCACAACAGGTTTTAGTTTCTAAGTTAACTTAACCCTTGGTTCTACCCAATCTCACTGAGTAAAGGTTTAAACCTATCCTTGGACTTGGGTTTCCTAGGAGTTGAATATCCTAGGCTCTGATACCACAAAAACTGTCACGTCCCGAGCGCGGAAGGAACCCGGAGTGCCTGACGAGTTTATATATCGATCATGTCAATCAGAGCGTAAGTGTATTTGACACATATAGACAGAGTGCGCAAAAGTACAGATAACCCAATCCTTTATTCAATCACAATCTTAAAGTACTTCTATTACAACCACTTAATGAAAGTACTAGGACTCAATAAAAGGAAAGTACAATGGTTGACTCAATAAAGATAGAAAAGACAAGACTAGATAATTGCTTGGATGGTCAGAATGGCTCTAAACTCTTCACTCATTGTAATCCCCATCCGATTGTGTCTCATCATCGGACTTACCTGAAAAATTGGGAAACACACTAGGTGAGTGAACACTCAGTAGGAATTATATCTCAAGTGCTAGCTTGCTTTAAGTAAATTACATGTTACATGAATGCAACATAGCTATGCATGTTCGCGTAAAACAACAACAGAGAGCGTATATCAAAAGATAGTTGAATGAACTAGCATGTCTTTCAAGAACTCATGTCAATATATATCAAGATGATCAAGCACGTATATTTATCATGTCATGTCAAGAATTGGCTATCATGTTTCAAGCAAGTAAATAAATATCCATTCCGGGTCACGCAAGTCATGTCATGTCAAGTCAAGTACTGGATTGTGGAATGTCATCTAGAATGACGAGTACTTCGGTGCAATGCCACACCGTGATCATTACAACTCCCATGGGCACAAGTACTTTCGAGTGCTCCTCCCAGGACCAGATCGGGTCCCATATGCGCAAGCATTGAGTCATGTTTTTGACATCCACTATAGTTATAGCCAATATAGAATTCCAAAGGAACAAGCTTTGTAGGAATGTTTAAAGTAGATCTTATGAATAGAATCACAAGGGTTGAACTTGTTGTGTAAGGACGTATCATGATAATAACGGTATACTCACGATTAACGTTGAAAACTAAGTGGAATCGACTCCCTAATTGGGTGCCATGACATTAAGAATAAGTGCTCATATAGATATGGTCGCTCGTTCTTGTACATGATAAGGTAGATAGAATTAGTGTCCGCAAGTATGGCACATAATTCTTAAGAAATATTAATGGCTAATCTCTGATAATCTTTGATAGATTCATTATATTTTCTTGCTAATCTCTGAGTCCACAGCCTGTGTGGTCCGGAGTATGGTAGCTCTGCTTTGCAGACTTATGATGTACATTTACTTTTTCATTTAATACAAGCTCTATACCTTTAACTACCAAAAAAAATAGAAATATTAATGGCATAGTTTCCCATTCCATTAATTCAAGGATATTCTTATGACATCCAAATAGCATGTCATGAGAGCCGGTATACCATGTTTCTTTAGAGTGACATGGCAATTAAGTAGTGTCATGGGTTTTAAGGGTACAACCAGCTCAATCGGCCTTGAGAGAATCTAAGGCTACGAGGAGTCTTACGGAGGTCTCTATGATAAAATCACCAGTCCGAAGGAACGGAATGTCCCGCGGAGGGTTCATCTATCACAGAGAAATAGTGGGGTAATCGATAAAACACCAAGAAATGTGGGACTATATTCACGAACTGGAATATAGTGCCATATACATATCCCACTGAAAGGGATCACGGAAAACCAGAAGACAGAAAATGGCGCCTTAGCCCAAGTCTTCATTTCAGTAAGTAGCGCCCTAGTCAGGGTCGTTATTTCACCAAATGAAGACTCTCCATTGAGTCGCTATAATCAAGTTCTATATATTTTAATATATGTTCATGTATCAAATTTCCAGAATTAAGTGAATGGCGCCTTGGCTTAAGTCTTCAATTCAGTAAGTAGCGCCCTAGTCAGGGGCGTCATATTTCAAATTAATGGTAGGGTGCATGTCGTTAATTTCAATATCCATGTAATTTGGTCAAGAACAGTTCAATGTTCACAGGTTATTCACTAATTAGCGCCCGTGTGTGGGGGCGTTCATTAAATTGACGACTTGTAGATGTTCATTATTTCTTTGTCATATGATACGCACTGGGCATGTACAATCATAGACACATGATTTTTGGAGTATGTCTAATCAAGAAACTAGAGACATGTACATGCAGAGAGAAATAGCAGGAATCTAGCAGTATACTCATGCATTAGATTAGATGTCATGGTTTACAGTTATTAAATTTTGAACATGTGTATTTATTAATTAACCAACTAATCTGACGACTGTTTGCACGATCGCTATATCAAATAGCGCCCTAGAGGGAGGTGCCTTCTACTGAAACTTCGAGAAATACATTTAAACCTACTGAAAACAATCTAACAGACCTATATGCATGATCATGATCTAATAAGTATTAGATTGGGCTTGTACTTGAGAACACCTACCTCTTGTGGGGTTTGGTTGACAGAACTTGGAAAATTTTTGGAGAAAGATACGGTACTCTGCTTGCAACTGCGAAATAGAGGATGCAGCTTCAACAACGGATGGTGGCAACTTCCTTAGTTCAAGAAGGTGAAGAAGTAGCAGTTTAAGATGATAGTCTACTGCAGCTTCTGTTTATAGCCACAAGACGTTTCCTCCATGTACAGTAAAGGAATTAGATTAGCTATAGGCTTCTCCTCACGGAAGGAAGTAACAGGGAACGGCAACCTCCGCTCCGCTTCCAGAAATAAGAAGAATAGTAGTAGGGATGTAGAAGCCAACACTCTCGCACAGCTCCTGAGGAAGAAAGAAGCAACGATAGTAGGTTGCATAAGTCTCAGAGGCAGTAACCTCTGAAGGTTTACGGAGGGGTATATTTATAGGGAGAAAGAACCTACGGGGTGGATAGTTCGATTGGGATTAGTATTTCCCACGTAGAATCTGGTTAGCAATCAAGTTTCCCTAGTATTAATCGTACTGGGTGTTGTCTTTCTCGAATAGTATGTCCTCCCTAGTTCGAATCAGACACTGCTACGAGGTTTTCCTCAATTCAATCCTGCAGGTGGCGTTTTCCACTGAATATGTATTCATTTCTATTTGTTAACAATTGTTACAACATTTTAAAATTTTATATTCAATGAACCATGTTAATAAAAATAGTAAATTACATATTTTTATGATCTCTAGATTTTTCAAATATTTTTCATAATTTTATTTTATTAAAAATATGCTAGAATAAAATTCAACCCGATTATTGGGTTAAAACTCCGCTTTTAACTTCAAGGATTTTTATCTTTAAAAATTGATGGAATCAATTTATGAAATTTCATGGCTAGGATCCTTACATTTTTCTCTTATTTATCATATATTTTATTTCATAATTTTTTTTAAAATAAAAAGTGGCACTATTCACGTTTATAGAAGTAACGACTTGATATATGTCGTTGAATGCATGAATAACGACCATGCAAAGGGGCGTTATATCATTTGTAGTGTTTTCCAGTCCTCCTCCAAAGATCGAAATTGCTTATATGCCCCTTATATATATAATATACCATGGCATATTTACTTTAACTAAATAACGACATAATATATGTCGTGACATTGGTGAACAACGACCTCGTGAGTGGTCGTGACTTATTTTTGAAGGTTTTCTTCCACCACCCTATATTAACCAAAATAGAATATATATCCATCCCACTTCCTTAATTTCTCAAAAATCTTATCTATTTATCCCTATTCTTTCAAATAAAGATATAATGTAATAAAGATGAAATATTAAAATTTCTAAATTATTAAAAATATAAATTGACGTTTTCTCCAAGGTTTATTTATTAATAATAATAAAAAATACATTATGAGTGAAATGCCTACTTAAAAATGACGTTCTATTCTTAATCCATTAGTATTTAAGGGTAGGGTCTATGAGATCCAAATGTAAGGCCCATTAGGGGATCATGGCTGTGCATAGAGTCTTTGATTAATTGTTTGTTTTAATTTATTTCAGATTTTCTAGTCCTTTTAATTTTCCAGGGTGGCTACAAACTAAGTAGTGGCTCGACGATGAATAGCTTTCCCGTTAGAAACACGGGTGGCTCGGGCTGAGGTGGCTCCAAATGAGGTGACTCCGAATAAAGATCGGACATAGATGGCAATGGAGCTCTAGGGGAGGGGTTCTGATGGGAATTGACGCCGAGCATGTATATTTTATTTTTCATTTATGTCATTTAGTTTATTTTTATATCCATGGGAAAGTATATGCGCAATTGTAAGGCTTTGCAAGCCAATGCGTTATTCCCTTGGATTGTGTGGGTTTCTATGTAATTTGCCTGTAGGTCCAGCAAGGGGGCTCCCAGCCCTTTCCCATTGGTCCATGTCACCCATGTGGGACTCGTCAAACTTGCCTAGGTGGCATCTAGGAGGGTTGAATGTCAATATGCACATGGGAGACAATTGGACTTCAAAGTCCAAGGTAGGCTACCTACCATTTCAACCATGTCCCCCCCTTGGTCAAGGGGGCGCCCTCCCCTTGAATTTTTTTATTTCTTTTGTGTGTTGGCCACATTTAATCCAGGCCATCCCTTCCCCATCCCTAGATCCAATGGTGGAGATTGGATTTGATGTGTAGCATATAAAAACTTGTATTTTCCATTTGAAAATT
This sequence comes from Amorphophallus konjac, assembly GCA_022559845.1. NCBI lineage: Eukaryota > Viridiplantae > Streptophyta > Magnoliopsida > Alismatales > Araceae > Amorphophallus > Amorphophallus konjac. The sequence continues at coordinate 94,928,935 of CM040125.1, forward strand.
ATGAAGAAAGAAAAAAATCCATTTGGAACCAAGAGCATTTGTGCCCCCCCTCTCTCTCCTGGAATTCTCCCCCTATCCCTCTGAAATTCTAGAGTGATTCCCTCTTCTATCATCCCTTCTCCACCTCTGATCATCATCTGTGCCGCCGCCGCCGCCGTTCGTGCCGCCGTTGCGTCGCCGCGAAGCCGCCTCTGCAGTTCTGTCCACTCAAGACAGTACCTACTTCTCCGAATTTCTGCTCTCCACCACATGATCATCTTGAGCTGAAAATTTTAAGGTGTGTTCCAGAGGTTCCCAGCACCCTCCATAAAAATTGGTTTGATCTATAGATCCCGTTTCATATTTTCCCATTTTCGTTCATCATCTCCTTCCAATTCGGTCCAGTTTCTGTTCACTGTTATAGCCAGCTGAAGAACACCTTCTTCGACCCACCTTTTGATTTTCCCAGGAGCCTCAATTTTATTAGAGATTCTGTCCACCTTCCCCTATCTCCATGAATTTTCTTGATTTTTGTTCAGCCCTTCACATATTTTTATAAATTCGCCCAAGTTTCCGAACCTGTTCTGTCTGCCTCATTCTAGATCCGACCCACCGCCAGTATAAACTCTCTAGAAACTCCAAACGTCCATATTTTCTAGATCTAAAAATATCCCTGGTTTCCTTTCTTGAATCTCTACGACTTTTCTGAAGAACCCAACTTCAGATTCGGAGGTATAACTATCGGTCAACGGCAGTTCTCTGGAAAACAACTTATTGTTCTGAGATTTTGGGTACTGTGCAACAGCAACTTGAAAAATAGTTAAAGTTCAGATCCGTGCAGATCCAGCTTCTCTCTCTAGTCCTATCTTGAAGTACTTCGAGATAGCTTTCCAACGGTACCTCATGATCGCCGATCTGACGTCGGGATTGGCCGCAGCAAGTAATCTCGTGGGTCGCGTGCTGTGAAACAGCAAGTGCAGATCCGTGGCCAGCTAAGCCGGCGGGTGACGATGGGAGTCGCCCGGCATCCGACCGGCAAACCAGCAGGGCCGCTTGCCCAGGGAGCGCTTCCCCAAGCATCCCCACCATAGTGGTGCCACCGGGCCCCACACGGCCCCTCCGACCAGCACGTGGGCCCCACGGTCGTGAGTACGTGTGCTGCCGAAGCTACGCGAGAAGCCGCCCGTCAACCCGGAATCGGTCCTCCCGGACCCACTTGTGTAGCCCTTTACCTCCCTGCGTGGAGTGGGCAGAAATATTCACTTCTGTAATTATTGTGTATTAACTGTCCGGGAGTACGAGTTCGGCCGGGTCCGTCTTCCCCACGCCGAGAGCGTGGAGGTATCGTGTCCGCTCCTTCACTTGGCATTTGCATTATTCATATATATCTTTTTATGCCGCTGCTAGAGAGCATGTTGTAGGGTCGTTAGCTCGATATATATTGTTGTATCACCGCTGCTGCGAGAGAGAGAGTGACCGTCCCATGACCCGATCCGGGCACGAGAGAGAGCCGACCACCCTAGCTCACTGCCGGTTTCTCAACCACGCACGTCCGACGCTTCCCTCGCTAAGGAACAATCACGAGCTCGTCTAGAGTCCAAGGATCGCATTCCTAATTCGAGTCGTGTCCGTGGTCCGTCCCGCATCAGGTTCCCTGACTAGGGTGGGGGAGGCCGTGGAGTAGGCTGTCCGATCGGGTCGGCACTCGACTGAGAGGTAGATGCTCGCCGAAGGGCTGCATCAAACCTTGCCTCGAAAGGCTCAACCTCTAGAGTGACTAGATAAGACTGCGCCAGAGTGAACACGTCACGGTAAAGACATTCAAACGGGAAGTGAAGCCACAAACTTCTCCGGAATTGAAATGCGGTCATGGTGCTCTCCTCTCCAACTCTATATTCCAACCGGTACTTATCATACTCCCGAATGTACTCAAACACGGACTTGTTGCCTTGGATGGGTCTGATCGGGGTACATGGGTTGGCCATAGTTGCACATAAGATGGGAATCGGTTCCCCTAGGAGTGGGCATGCATTGGAACACCTTTTTATTTTTTTTATTTTTTTATGTAAAAATTTTATGCAAGACTAATGCAAGCACCTAGACACGACTCTAAACACTAATGCAAAGTTGGAATGCAGACTCGCCTACAAAACTAGACTCAACCCATATCCGGTACTAGGCAGAGCTCCGGGATTCGAAGATCCTCTCACGCAAATGTGCGACCTTCCCGATAGGCGTAACCTAACGTTCAGGCAACACCTTTTGATATACCGAATAAAGGAATGTAAATGAAACACTTAGACTTAGACACTCTCTAGATGACTATTTTTTTGTTTTTAAGCAAATACTACCTTAGACTCAACCTTCCGCTCTGATACCAATTTGATGCGGGACGGACTGCGAACCTGGGATTCTAGCTCGCGGGCGTCCCTAAGCGAGGGAAACATGGGATCGTGCGCGGTTGAGAAACTGGCAATGAGTCAAGGGTACTCGGCTCTTCCGTGTGTACTCGGATTGAGTCACAGGACGTGTCACGCTCACTCTCTCGCAGCGGTGATAAAAATAAATATTGAGCTAGTAATACTATCACTCTAGCAGCGGCATTCAAAAATATACGAGATAAGCAAATGCGATAAAGGGGGAGGCGAGTTTACCTCCATGCTCCGGGCATGGGGAAGATGACCCCGGCCGAAGCTCGTACTCCCGGTGTACAAATATTAAAAATAATTACAGAAATGAATTTAAGGCCCACTCCACGTAAGGAGGTAAAGGGCTACAATGTGGGACCCGAAAGTAGCAAACTCGGGTTGACGGGCAGCAATTTGGACGGTTCTCGGGCCGGAGACGGGCTGCTGCTTGGCACGATTTTGCGGGGCCCGCGAGATAGCAGGTGGGTCCGACTACTGGGACGGCGGTGTCCGGGCACATCCTTGCTACTGCAACTTGCTGGGGCACTGCTGGAAGGTTGCTGATGGTTCCCCGGGAGCGGAGATGCCTGAGTGTGCGCCGGCGTATTTTCGGAGGAATTAATTCCAGGACTGAGTTGCTGGCTGGGCTCGGATCTGCTCTACGCGCCTTCACGAAAGGATTTCTTGCGGCCAGATCCGGTGTCGGATCGATGCAAATTTGGTACCGATGGATAGAGGACTCAGAGGGCTACAACATATAAGTTTTTCAGATCCATCAAGGGAATAAATTGAAAATGAAAATGACTGTTCCACAAAGATTTTCTGCTGGCTCAGACTAACAGACACACAGGACAGACTGAGTTTTCCCTGAAAATGAATTTTGACCGATAGGAAAATGAGAGATCTAGACTCTAAAAAAGTAATGGGTGGAAGAGGGGGATGTGAGGAACATGTGTGATATTTTTGGGGATTTTGGAAGGTATATAAGGGGGTGGGAAAAATAGAAGAACAGACTCCTATCCTGCAGATCTGCAAACTGGCAGACCGTCAAGGGTGGAACTAAAAATCAGGGAAAAATACCAAACGACCTCTGATTGACACGAAATTTAAAATAGAGACCGGGGATAACAAGAAGAACAAACACTCAAAATTTCAGCTCGATCAGATCTCCTGATGTGGAGATAAAATTCGGGCTTCAACCCTTTGTCCTGATCTTGACATAACTCCGACGCGGTGGCGATGGCGACGCGACGGCGGCTCGATGGCGGCGGTGGCAGCGGGGGTGAGCTTCTTACTCAGAGAGGAGGATGGGAGGAGGCTTCACACCTCAAGAAATTTGTAGAAATCCATCTGCAAGGGGGTGGGAGAGAGAGAGGGGTGCCCTTGGGCTTGCTCTTGGCAAAAATGCTTAATTCTTCATTAAAATCTCCAATGACACTATACATAGGCTTATATAGAGAATGGCAAGGGGTGGGGGCTGAGAATTTCGTGGGAGAGAGGGGAGGGGTAAAATAGGGATATCATTTTCTTCCACCATGTGGTCAAATGACCAAATTAAATAAGAATATAACTTGGAATAAACTATATTATAAGGGGGAAGCATCTTGGACTTTGCTTGGTCCAAGTTTGAATTTTCTTTCACCTTGTCCCCCCTTGGTCCAAGTCCAATCTTGGACTTTGAACCAGCCCCACATGGGCCCTAGGACCTAGGTAGACCAATGGGAAAGAGGGTGGGGGACCCTGCTGGATCCACTGGCAATTTACATAGAAACCCAATGACTTTAAAGACTAACCCTTTGGCTTATAAAGCCTTACAATTGTAAATCCAATTAGCCAAGGGTATAAATACAAACAAAAAGACATACATATAAAATAAAAAAGTTAGTGCTTGGTGTTGATTCCCATCAATTCTCCCAGGGTGGGAAGAACTCGACCCCGTCGAGAAAGGGGTGCGGCTGCTCGTGTGGCTCCTGCGGATCCGTCATCGAACCAGGAAGCGCGGAGTACGCTCTACTCCAAGTATTCGTCACCCGCTTATCCCGTATATATTTGATATGCTCACGCTGCTGTGGGAATGAGGCTAGAGGTGGACACTCCGGGGTGGGGTCACTCTCAAAGGGGAGGAGGAGGCTCAAAGACTCACTAGGAATCACCGCTGGATCCCTTTATGTGACTAGATCCGATATGTTGAGGTAGAGATGATCCCAAATTTCAGTAAGTCGACAACGTACGCATTAGATCCGACTTGCCTCACACTCGAAAGGGGCTAACAACGCGAGTGTACAAAAGACCGACTCGACTCGATGCATGTAGACTCACTATGCACTCGACAATCTTGACAAACTTGACAAAATAAAGAAAACACGGACTCACACATGACCCTAGACAAACCTACTGTTAGACCGACCCATACATATGCAATGGTGGACCAGGACATCCGAACGTGTGCCATGCATACACAAGATGCAACCAAATGTCGATAGAATCATGGATTCCTAGACATCCCAAAATGCACCACTCATGCACTGACAGCCTATTGGATTTGGGTGGTTTGGGTGGGCCAGGATAGCTGAATTCATCTTCTACATCACCCCTATAAGATGGTAATGTGTGTGTCTCTTCCCGAGGAACGGGCTCCTGGCTATGCATAGGTTGACTGGCCCGAGTGGTAGGGGTGTGATAATGGACTCCCTCAAAGAAGTGGAGTAGATGTGGTGGGTCAAGGGGTTCACTAGGGAAGGGGTCGAAGGGATCAAAGAATGTGTGACCCCTCGAGCTGGGTTCCCATAGGTCATGGTCCATTGTTTGGAATTCTTGAAGGTGTAAATGGTCACCTTCATGCACGAGGGTATATGGGACGGTGGTCTCATGTAGAAGGTATGGTTCCTCCCTCAGGATAAAGGGAATAAAGTTTGGATCGGCCATCATGGGGAAGAATAAAAGAACCTTCATGGTGACATGACCCACGGTGCACACGGAGGTAATGGACCCTAAGGCCGGATGGGTGAAGCTACGACTATTGAGTTGGTCGAAGCCTCGGGCCAATAAGTGCGTCAACTTTCATTGCCAGTCTAAACCCTTAGTAAGGTCATCCAATGTATCAACATGGTGACTAGATCGGAATGTGATATGGAATGAGTTGACCGGCACTAATGGTAGTGTAGGGTCCATGGATGGATAGGAAGGTGGACTAGGGACCAAGTTGATCTTGAGCCAACTAAGTAGTGGCTCGGCGATGAATAGCTTTCCTGTAAGAAACATGGGTGGCTCGGGCTGATGTGGCTCCAAATGAGGTGACTCCGAATAAATATCGGACGTAGATGGCAATGAAGCTCTAGGGGAGGGGTTCCCTGACTGGGGTGGGGGAGGCCGTGGAGTAGGCTGTCCGACCGGCTCGGGAATCGGCTGAGTGGTAGATGCTCGCCGAAGGGGGGCATCAAACCTTGCCTCGAAAGGCTCAACCTCTAGAGTGACTAGATAAGACTACGCCAGAGTGAACGCGTCACCGCAAAGACATTCAAACTGGAAGTGAAGCCGCAAACCTCTCCGGAACTGAAATGCGGTCGTGGTGCTCTCCTCTCTCCTCTCCAACTCTATATTCCAACCGGTACTTATCATACTCCCGAATGTACTCAAACACGGACTTGTTGCCTTGGATGGGTCTGATCGGGGTACATGGGTTGACCATAGTTGCACATAAGATGGGAATTGGTTCCCCTAGGAGTGGGCATGCATTGGAACACCTTTTTTTATTATTTTTATTTTTTTATGCAAAACTTTTATGCAAGACTAATGCAAGCACCTAGACACGACTCTAAACACTAATGCAAAGTTGGAATGCAGACTCGCCTACAAACCTAGACTCAACCCATATCCGGTACTAGGCGGAGCTCCGGGATCCGAAGATCCTCTCACGCAAATGTGTGACCTTCCCGATAGGCGTAACCTAACATTTGGGCAACACCATTTGATATACCGAATAAAGGAATGCAAATGAGACACTTAGACTTAGACACTCTCTAGATGACTCTTTTTTTTTATTTTTAAGCAAATACTACCCTAGACTTAACCTTCCGCTCTGATGCCAATTTGATGTGGGACGGACTGTGAACCTGGGACTCTAGCTCGCGGGCATCCCTAAGCAAGCGAAACGCGGGATCGTGCGCGGTTGAGAAACCGGTAATGAGTCAAAGGTAGTCGGCTGTTCTGCGTGTACTCGGATTGAGTCACGGGACGGGTCACGCTCACTCTCTCGTGGCGGTGATAACAATAAATATTGAGCTAGTAATCCTATCACTCTAGCAGCGGCATTCAAAAATATACGAGATAAGCAAATGCGATAAAGAGGGAGGCGAGTTTACCTCCACGCTCTGGGCGTGGGGAAGACGATCCCGGCCGAAGCTCGTACTCCCGGTGTACAAATATTAACAATAATTACAGAAATGAATTTAAGGCCCACTCTAGGCAGGGAGGTAAAGGGCTATAATGTGGGACCCGGGAGTAGCAAACTCGGGTTGACGGGTAGCAATTTGGACGGTTCTCGGGCCAGAGACGGGCTACTGCTCGGCACGGTTCTGCGGGGCCCGCGGGATAGCAGGTGGGTCCGGCTACTAGGATGGCGGTGTCTGGGCGCCTCCTTGCTGCTGCGACTTGCTGGGGTGCTACTGGAAGGTTGCTGATGGTTCCTCGGGAGTGGCGGCACCCGAGTGTGCGTCGACATATTTTCGGAGGAATTAATTCCCAGACTGAGTTGCTGGCTGGGCTCGGATCTGCTCTATGCGCCTTCACGAAAAGATTTCTTGCGGCCAGATCCGATGTCAGATCGATGCAAATTTGGTACAGATGGATAGAGGACTCAGAGGGCTACACCATCTAAAGTTATCAGATTCATCAAGTGAATGGATTGAAAATGAAAATGACTGTTCCACAAAGATTTTCTGCTGGCTCGGACTGACAGACACATAGGATAGACTGAGTTTTCCTTGAAAATGAATTTTGACCGATAGGAAAACGAGAGATCTAGACTCTAGAAAAATTATGGGTAGAAGAGGGGGGTGTGAGGAACACGTGTGATTTTTTGGGTATTTTGAAAGGTGTATAAGGGGGTGGGAAAAATATAAGAACAGACTCCTATCCTGCAGATCTGTAAACTGGCAGACTGTCAGGGGTGGAACTAAAAATCGGGGAAAAATACCAAATGACTTTTGATTGACACGAAATTTAAAATGGATACTAAGGATAACAAGAAGAACAAACACCCAAAATTGCAGCTCTATCATAGCTCCTAATGTGGAGATAAAATTCGGGCTTCAACCCTTTGTCTTGATCTGGACAGAACTCCGACAAGGTGGCGGTGGCGGCACGACGGCGGCTCGATGGCTGCGGCGGTGGCGGGGCTGAGCTTCTCACTCAGAGAGGGGGATGGGAGGAGGCTTCACAACTCAAGAAATTCACAGAAATCCATATGCAAGGGGGTGGGGGAGAGAGAGGGTTGCCCTTGGGCTTGCTCTTGGCAAAAATGCTTAATTCTTCATTAAAATCTCTAATGGCACTATACATAGGCTTATATAGAGAATGGCAAGGGGTGGGGGGCTGGGAATTTCATGGGAGAGAGGGGAGGGGTAAACTAGGGATATAATTTTCTTCCCCCATGTGGTCTAATGACCAAATTAAATAAAAATACTATACAGAATAAACTATATTATAAGGGGGAAGCATCTTGGACTTTGCTTGGTCCAAGTTTGAATTTTCTTCCACCTTGTCCCCCCTTGGTCCAAGTCCAATCTTGGACTTTGAACCAGCCCCACATGGGCCCTAGGACCTAGGTAGACCAATGGGAAAGAGGGTGGGAGACCCTGCTGGATCCACTAGCAATTTACATAGAAACCCAATGACTTTAAAGACTAATAGTTTGGCTTATAAAGCCTTACAATTGCAAACCTAGGATAAAATTTCAATATTTCTTGCATTAATTATGATGAAAATGGTAAAATACAACCTTTTATATGAAATGACCTCCCATGGTAAATGACTAAGCCTACCCTTAGATCTAGCGTGGGTGAGGGGCACCTTGGGAAAGCCAAAAATACATATTTCCCATGTGGTCAAACACAATAAATAAATCTAGCCTAATAATGCCAAAAGAGGGGGCGCCCCCCTTAAAGAAGTAAAAAAGAATTTGTCTTCTTTGGTCCATTGGTCCAATATCCTAGGTGGATAATGGGCTAGCCCCTATGGGTCCTAGAAGTTAGGTGGCCTAATGGGGAAGGGGGTGAGGGGGCCCGCGGGACCTAGGTGGCCTTGTTTTGCAAGAAAACCCATTTATTTATCCTAATTACACTCAATTCAACCCAAATAAATACAAATAAACACACATTACCCACAAATAAAATCCCAATAAATACTAAAAATACTAGGACTCAAGACGGAGATGCCAGGCTGTCTCCAAGCCAAAGAGAAGCCGATGTAGCTCGGGTGGTGCTGCGCGTACGGTACCGACGGTTCGCCGGTTCATGCTTCTCGCTCGCTTTGGTGTCCACACCAATTCTCCCCGGGTGGGAGAAACTCGACCTTGTCGCGTAAGGGTCTACATTGCTCTGGTAGAGCTCCAGTAGGTCCGGATCTATCCTCTACAACTCTGCCCTGCTGATCCACGTATCCTCGGTGACGGGTCACCCTCTCCATCGCACTAGGTAGCGCGGGTAGGATCCACTCCTGGTAACAATCACCTGCTCATCCAGTATATGATCTATATGCTCTTGCTACCGTGGAAATAAGGCTGGAGGTGGGCACTCAGGTGTGGGGTCACTCTCAAGAGGGGGAGACGGCTCAAAAGGCTCACTGGAGATTACCGCTGGGTCCCTATAAGCAACTAGATCTGACACATTAAAAGTAGAGCTTATACCATATTCCTCGGGCAGGTCCACAACATATGCATTGGATCCGACGCATTTCAACACTCGAAATGGACTGGCTCTGCGAGCTTGCAATTTCTTTACAGTTCTAGAGGGAAACCGTTCAGGTCTGACCCTGATCATGACATAATCACCCTCTTGGAACTCATGGTGGTGTCGGTGGGCTGTGAACGCACTTTTCGACACGCTCATTTGTTTGTTTCTTTAAGTCAGTTTATTCAGTGGGTTTATTCATTTATTAAGTGCGTGGGCGTGCCAGTCACATAGTGACGATTTATTCAGGCTTCACGGAAGCCCATGGTGCGCTCGATCTGATTAATCAGACGATTGTGTGGTTCGTGTCGGGACCAAAACCCGCCGCGCCATAAAGGTCACAGCGTCATTTACATCCCCTCGAAGAGGGGAACACCCTTGATTAATCACCGGGAATCAGGGCCTCATGGCCAGGAAACTATATCGAGAGAAACAAGCCGATAGCGGTCTCGAATCAGTCAAAAAACCCGATGTCTAGGGAAGCAAGCATTCGAAATATGTCGGTCACTCAAGGGACCATTTTGATATTCGGACGAGCGTCCGGCCTCAGAAAATCATGATCGTCACAGAGAAAATCGGAGCATATGTATGCCGGGGTATGGCAAATTTATTGTTCAAAGGGATATGAGACATTCAGTTGAATCCCGATTAGAGTGGTCAGGAATCAGTGAGTTTATTGGCCGGGTGCGAGATCGAGTCAGGACTATTCCGGGGGCGCCTCCCGCGGTCCAAACGAGGCTTGCGTGGGCATCGTTAATATTTCCGGTGCCGAAGGGCAGTGGGAAAGTGTCCCGGGACTAGATTCCAAAACAAAGACGTATACAGAGATAGCTGGCTATAGGCCTAGATGTGGGTCAGGTAATGACCATGGTTGGGGCGAACCCGAGGTCCAGACGTGACTCACGAAGGTCTTATTGATATTCCCACACGTATGGTTGGGGGAAGACGAGAGCCGTCTCGTTCCATTCAGATTTTGTTGGTCATTCATGGACCATGTTTTGTTCGGACAAAGATCCGTATTGAAGGCGTAAACAGAAATAAACCCGTACAAATGTCTGCCGTGAGTACGGCAAGTTTAATGCAAGCGCGGGATTAGATCCCGGGATATATGTCGGTCACTAACGGACCATACACTGTTCGGACGAGAGTCCACATTTGAAGCATCGAAGATAACGACAAAGCTGTACGGATGTCTGCCGTGGGTATGTCAAGTTTAATGTGGATGCGGGATTGGATCCCGATAAAGGTGGGTCAAGCTGATGAACTATCGGCCCGAGATGGTTTCGGACTATGGCCATAACGGGGTTCCCGAGGTCCACGTCTGATGCCATGGGGCGTCATTGCTTTTCTCTTCGCACACAGTTCAGGGAAACGAAGGTTCCAAGGTATGCGTGCATGTCGGTCACGGTCGGACCATTCATTATTCGGACGCGAGTCCACGTTTGAAGCATCGAAGACGATGATAAAACTGTGTAAATGTCTGCCGTAGACACGACAAGTTTAATGTGGGGTTGCGGGATTAGATCCCGGGAGAAGCGGGTCGAGTTAACGAACTATTGGCCCGAGATGTGTTCGGATCATGACCATGTCGGGGGTTCCGAGGTCCACGTCCGATACCATAAGGCATCATTGATTTTCTCTTTGCACCCAGTCTGGGGGAGTGAATTGTCAAGTGTGAAGCCCAAACTCGCCAACGTGCGGCCTCTCACGCGGATCGACCTGCGTGGTCAGGTCGCGGGGTTTGACCTGCCCGGTCAGGTCGCAGGGGTCAAGGGGGCAGCGCCCCTGGAACAAAAATTTAATTATAGAAAGGTTATGGTGTTTGTTCTCATGAGAGTGGTTCATAGTCTTTTATTTCATTCATTGGTTTGGGTCCTTTCTTTTAATTTATTTATGAGTTTTAAGCTTTTCTTCCATTTAGTTAATTGTGTTTTTTTTTACAGGAGGCACGCCGGATTAGGATGGCAAGGGAGCGTGTCGGGTATGGAACTTCAAGGAGGGCACCGTATTAAGAATGGGCAAGGGGCGCGCCGTGTTAAGAAGACTATAGGGGCCACGCCGTTTTAATGCAACAAGATGGAGATGGGCGCGCCAGAATAGACTCAAGAAGAGGAGGCGAGCCGGTTATGGGTTGCAAAAGAGGGGCACGCCGGTTTAATGGTGTTCAGGGGGGGCGCGCTGATTTAAGAAGAATACCATGGGGGGCGAGATGGGCGCGCCGGTTAAGGGTGCAAAGAGGAGGGGTGCACCGGTTATGTGCCAAGGAAATCAGGAAGATTTTGAGTGTGAAGCTAAACCGGCGCGGGGAGGGGGGGGGTACCGCGCCGGATTAGCCCACGCCGGATTAAGAGCACGCCGGGCTATGTTCTGTGGGGTTTATTTCATTCTTCTGGCTTCTCTTATTCTTTCTTTCAACTGCAAGTTAATTTTTGATTGGTTTGTTTATCCAATTGGTGGATTAAGTTTGTGGAGGGGAAGCTTAAGCATTTAATCATTTGTTAAGGCAAATTATCGTGAAGGTTCAAGTGTTTTGTTCCGAGGGGTTTGTGCAGGAGCTTAGAAGTTCGATTTGTTTCAGTGGCTTCAAACACGTGCTATTCTTATCCTCAGAGAATGGTTTGTTTGTTCATCCTTGTTGCTTGTGTTCCTGGCGAAAATTGGGCAGCGTCTCCCCCGGACTGAGGCTTACCAGAGAAGAAAAGAGGAACACCAAACGGATTGCTCCGGGGTGAGCCTCAAAATGCAGACCTCATGGCGGTCCGATAACCCAAATGTGAGTGTGGAAAAGCTCGAGGACTAGCCTTCAAGAACTCTCACGACTCACGGGTGATGATTCCTCAAAGTGGGATGAATGTTTGCCACGAGGGCCACGAATGTTCATCCGATGACGAACTCCTTCGAAGGCCGTGCTATGGAGAAGCAAGCTTCGAAGGGTCTTGGATGAGGAGGAGGAGGAGAGAAGAAGAAGGAACCGGGGATTAAAGCAGAGGATACTAAGATTGCAAAAGGCCCTTTTCTTTTTATTCATCCACATAACCGGGGAAGATTTTAAAACAGAAGGGATTCATCTCTTGATAAAGAAGAAATACATCGCGAGGGGGAAAGAATACATTGACGAGGGAGGGGGAGAGAGCACATGCTCTTCCCCCTCCGACTCACCTCTCCTCTCTCACACTCACTCTCTTCTTCTTCTTCACCTTACCGGCGCGAGCAGGTGGACCCTCTCCTTCTCTCTTTTTCTTCTTCTCTTCACTGCACACAGCCGAGAGCCATTTCTTCTCCTTGATGGCCAGCCGGGGGAGTTCCAGCTTTTCTCTTCTCTTTTCAATAGCCCATCATCTTCTCTCTGTCGAACATGCAGAATATATATAGCCGGTTGCCCTTTCTTCACTCGGACGGAAGGAACTCCCGCCATCTTCCTCCTCGTTCGTTGAGGCATCCGGAGTTGACATGCCATGGTGTCGTCCGTTGATTTACGCAGTACGCTGGCATTTATCCGAGGAAGGGATGTTTGCGAGTTTGTCGGGAGATCTGCTGCTGCTACTCCCCCCATCGATGCTTGCCTTCGCCATTGATGCTACTGTGTTGTCGAACGGAGGTGGAGACAGGGCTTCAGAGCATTGAATGCCCATGGAGACGGGGCTTCAGAGCATTGAATGCCCTCTAGGCACCAGGCTGATGCGAAAATAGGGTATCAGCCGGCAGATGGGATGGCTTTTGAGTTAAACCGGTGCGGTGTTGAGCACGCCGGATTAACCACATACAAAGTGGCGCGCCGGTTTGCAGCCAAGAGGCACCGGATTAAGGCCCCTTGGAGGGGCGCGCCTGTTTAAGGCTATGCCGCGCTGATTTAAGCATCAAAGGGCTTCCTCGCAGCTTAGTGGCTATTCAGACGGATGCTTGCCCTCCTGTGGTGCTTCAGTTGTAATGAACCGCCTCCGAGGTGTTTGATTTGAGGCCTCCAAACCCCGATTCAGGACCTTGAGTAATTTTCGACGTATGCCAAGCATGCGTTCGAATTCTTGAGTTTCTTTTGATTCGGCCATCGGCACTGCCGACTTGGGAGCCGGGGCTGTCTCTTCTACCCGAAGGGCTTCTCGTTGGGTGGCAGAGCGCCGAGCATATATATATTCGTCCTACTTGGAGGAGGTATGGGGTTTTTTCGGCCTTTCCGTCTTCGACTTGCTATTGAGATGTGGAGACGTCCAGGCCGCAAGAACATTCTTTCTCTTCTCTCTTTTTTGACGTCCACATGGGCATCAGCTAACTCTTTGTACCATGCATTACTGGCCTTAATGTGACGACGGATGTCGTCATGCAGACTCCTAACATGCCTAGCAAATGACTCGGCAGACTCTTGTTGTGCCCCTGGTTTTGATGATGACAACCATGAAATATGAATGATGTATTCAATTCAATGATGAATTAAAGTTTGATTCAATAAATGCTTTCACTTGATTTCATCCTTGTGCTAGAAAGGAACAGGGTCGACGCTGGGAGCTAACAGCGTCCACGCAGCAGTCGAAGAAGCCTTCACCAATATCTTCACAAGTTGCTCCACTGCGTCAACGCCAAGATAGAGCTACGTCGACGCAGCAGTTACAAAGGGAGAAGCAATGGCTTACTGGTATATTCTGATGCGTCAACGCCTTGATCAAGCAGCGTGAACGCAGCAGTTCAAGCATTCTTTGTCGTAGCCTCTGGAGGACCTTGGCAGCGTCGACGCTGCAGTTCGATGAGTCGACACTGCAGTACGATGGATTGCCACAACTGTATGAAGCGCAACTAATGAGTGGACGCAGCTGCTTCTTGCGTCAACGCACTCAGCATGAAACCTGAAGCTTGAAGAAGGGTGCGTTAACTCCTTGGGGCAAGAGGGTCGACGCCATCTAATCCAAGTTGCAGAGCACGATAAGTGGATCCCACCTTTGGTCACTATCTGCCACATCAGCCAACAGTGGATAAGGTCTCGTAGCTTCTACCACTCCAGAAAGTTCCCCACGTGAGCAATCATAAGGATAACCTGAAAATCAGGGTGGGGGCCCACCTGCCTCACGTGAACTATGTTGTGCGCGGGAAGACCAAAAAATAGGATCACCCGAGAAGAAAAGAAAACATACGTGAGAGGAAAATGTAGTAGGAGAATGAAATAGGCGAAGAGCAGAACAAAAGAGGTGTATCACAGAATGAGAGAGGCTGAGAGAAGAACTGGACGAAGGCTGCTGAAGAACCAGATCAGAAGATCATCGCGCCACCAAGACTTCTACATTCCAGACGGAGAAGATTCAAGGATCGAAGCTCATGCGTATGGACATGGATCTCTCCGTTGGTGATATAAATTCCGCTGCGTCCAAGTGCTGAAGTTTGATTTCTTATCTTTTAGTTTTCCTATTGTTTTTGAACATTGTATTCCTCTCCTTCACTGGATTTAGTGAAGAGAGGGTGATTCTGATTCAGCGGGCTGTGCTGAGATCAGGGGTGTTAAGGCTGTGTGCCTTCAAGCTGTTTGACAGCGGATCTGAGGATTTGTTCCTCGTTATTTTCTGTTGGGGTAGTCAACAGTGTAGAGGAATTACTTCCTCGGTTTAGCAAAGCTGTGAAGCTCAGCAGGGTTCCTCACTAGTTGAGTGGGGAGGTGGACGTAGGTCTCCATTCTGTGACCGAACCACCTTAAAATTGCGGTCTCTTGTGTGGTCTGGTTTTATCTTCGCAATCTGTTCCTCGCTAGATGCATGATAGGCACGCCCTCTGATTGACTTGACTCAGTAATTCAATTAATCATCTAGGTGTGGTGCTTCTGATTCAAATTGCTTTATTATAATTTTTATAAGGTCAACCTATTCACCCCCTCCCCCTCTAGCTTGACAGTCCTCTCGATCCAACACGTGGTATCAGAGCGCCAGGCTCTCTTGCAAAGGTTTCACAGCCTAGAGAGAACTAATGGAGAACAGAGGACTCATGCCTGAGGGGTACGCAGTGAATAGGCCACCATTTTTTGATGGGACTAATTACTCGTACTGGAAAAATCGCATGCAAGTATTTTTAAGAGAGCATGATCATGAAATCTGGAGAGTAGTGAGCAAAGGGCCATACCAAATTGAAGGCGATGAAGAACTATGGGTGAAGGAGCAAATTCGAAAGTCAAACGTAAATTGGCAAGCCATGAACATTATGCAGTGCTCACTCCATCCCAAGGAATTCTCGCGTGTATCCTCATGCTCCAGCGCAAAAGAAATGTGGGATAGACTCGAGGTAATCTACGAAGGTACCTCAGAGGTAAGAGAGACAAAAGCTAACATGTTAATTTCAGAATATGAATCTTTTCGGATGAAACCTGAGGAAAGTGTATCTGAAATGTATGCCAGACTAACTCTTCTTGTGAATGGTCTTAAAGGTTTGGGAAAGATCTACAGTGACTATGAGGTAGTTAGGAAGATTTTTAGATCCCTAACCCCAATCTGGCATACCAAAGCCACGGTCGTTGAGGAATCAAGGAACCTTCCCACCACCAAACCAGACGAGCTAATAGGTTCTCTTATGGTTTATGAACTGAACTTAAAAAGAGCAGATGAGGACATGAAGAAGAAAAAACCTCTTGCATTGAAGGCTGGTTCCAGCAGTAAGGAAAGCTCAGATGAGAGTCAGTCACCTTCATCTGATGATGACTCAAGTGAAATAGCCATGCTTACTAGAAAATTCAAAAAATTCTTAAGAAAGGGAGGTAAGACTGATAGATATAAAGGATATCAGGTAAGAAATAGCTCAAAACTCAAGCCAGATAATCCTAAGAAATCTGATAAAGTTGTTTGCTACAAATGCAGGAAACAAGGACACATCAAGTCAGAGTGTCCTGAGAATGTGAAAAAGACACAGTCAAAGTGGAGAAATAAAAAGCCCAAGGCCATGGTAAGCACTTGGAGTGATGAAGAAAAAGATGAAGATGAAGAAAGCACCTCTGAAGAAGAAAGCGAGGTGAAAATGTGCTTCATGGCAAATGGTGATGATCAAGTCGAGGTAACCTCTCCCTTTGCAGACTTCTCCTGTGATGATTGGGAAGAAGCTTTTAACGAATTGTTGGATAAGTATGAAGATGTTAAAAAGGAAAATAAGTATCTAAAGAAAAAGAAAACTCAAACCAGTCCAGAAGATGATTTGAATGAAAGAGTCAAAACACTAGATGCTGAAATCGTGTGTCTAAAAAGGGACTTGGAAGAAAAAGATGAGTATAAGAGACAGCTAATTGAAATAAAGAGAGAAAATGATTTTCTATTGAAGATGCATGATGAATTGAAATTAAGAATGCAGAAATTGGAAAAAGAAGTGAAAATTGCTGAAGAGAAATATGAGGCCATTTATGGAGTCAATGCAAAACTTCAAGAAAATCTGAAGAAATTAGAGGAAGAGAACCTAAGCAAACAAGCATCCCTCGAAAAAATGACACAGGGTAAAGACAACCTTGATGCTGTTATAGGAATTAAGTGCAACTTTGGAAAAGAAGGCCTTGGATTCAATCCTACTAAAAAGAAAGAACTGGGAGCTAGATTGGTGACATTTGTCTCTGGGAAGGACATATCTGAAGAGAGGCAAATGGATGAAAATAAAAAGGATAAGAAGAATGAGAAAGGATCAAAACAATCTAATGAAATAAGAAAAGAAAAAGGAAATGAGAAAGGGAAGGCAACATTGAATGTTATCAAACAGAAAAGCACATTCATGTTCAAATATGCCTCTTCAGGTCAATATAGGAATCCTAGATTTGATTCATCAACCCAACAGTAATCCTATAGAAGATCAGAAGGATTAAGGCGTGGTAGAAGTCAACCGCGTCAACGCACTGCTCACATGGCGTCAACGCACCTAGCCTTCCAGAAAGGGCATTCGGTTAGAAATACTCAGATGCGTCGACGCAGTCACTACCATGAGTCAACGCAGGACATGTACCAGAACCCTCATGATAGTTATGGCAGGTGGATGAGTCAACGCAGCAACACTAAAGGGTCTACGCACTCAACTCTCAATCAACCAAGAAGCATGCATTCATCTAGAGTCCTTAAGTCAAATTTCCCTAATACTTCATGGAGTCATCACTATCAATGGCACAGGAATAATCACAAGTCTGTCAAATCATTGAACTCACCATATCAAAGACCTTCTCAACAGCAACTATGGATCCCCAAGAGCTTGATATCCTACCTGAACACATCCTATGGTTTGAAGGGACCCAAGTATATCTGGGTTCCAAAATCTCTTGTGTAATGTGTTTGGCAGGAGTGTCTTGTAGCTGTACATAATAGGTGGTATCTCGACAGCGGCTGCTCAAGGCACATGACGGGGGATAAAGCAAAATTTTGTGTCTTGATAGAGAAAGACGGGGGTCATGTTACATTTGGTGGAAACAATAAAGGGAAAATTATTGGAAAAGGTAAGGTAGGTAAAAATCCTTCGAATTTCATTGATGATGTGTTACTTGTTGATGGCTTAGAATATAATCTACTTAGCATAAGCCAGCTGTGCGATAAAGGAAATAAAGTTGTGTTTGATGATCACACTTGCACCATTTTAGAGACAAGTTCTGAAAAAGTTAAATTCATTGGAAAAAGAATAAACAACATGTATGTGGTAGATTTAGATGACCCTGCTCACAACAATCTGTGTCTTACTGTGAATAAAAGTGAACTTGCTTGGCTGTGTCACCGCAGACTAGGGCATGCTAGCTATAGTGTCTTGCATAAGTTAGCAAAGTTTAACATGGTGAAAGGTCTGCCAGATGTATCATTTAAACGAAATGACAAAGTCTGTAGCACATGCACTCAAGGTAAACACACCAGAAAATCATTTAAGTCCAGACTTGAAACTCAATCATCTAAACCTTTTGAACTCATTCATATGGATTTGTTTGGACCAACTAGAACAGCTAGTGTGAGTGGAAATAAATATGGATTTGTTCTAGTGGATGATTTCTCTAGATTTACTTGGGTGTTCTTTCTAACTCACAAGAATGATGCATTTGAAGAATTTCAAGCATTCTTCAAGAATGTGCAACAGGATGGTAAGTTTGCCATTTCATCTATCTTGTCAGATCATGGAGGAGAATTTGACAACTCTGAATTTGATGATTTTTGCAGAGTCACAGGAATTACACACAAGTTCTCATCTCCAAGAACTCCTGAACAAAATGGGATTGTAGAAAGAAGAAATATAACCCTTGTGGAGATGGCAAGAACTATGCTAATTGAAGGACAACTCCCAAGGAAGTTCTGGGCAGAGGCGATAAATACAGCTTGTTATATTGTGAATAGGGCAATGGTAAGACCTCAGTCCAAAAAGACTCCATATGATTTAATGAAGGGTAAGAAACCTTCTGTTGCTTATTTTAGAGCCTTTGGATCAAAATGCTTTGTTCAAAATAATGACAAACAGATGTTGGACAAATTTGAACCTAAAAGTGAACCTGCCATCCTTCTAGGATATTCTAGTCACTCTAGGGCCTACAGAGTCCTAAATCTAAAAACACATGCTGTTGAAGAATCACCTCATATTGTGTTTGATGAAATAAATGAAAATTCTAAGATTGAGGAATCATGTAGGGATGAAGATGAAGGGAATTTCCTTAAAGAAAAAGAAGAACAGAATCTCCAAGATGAAGAGACAAGGCCAAATGATGATCATGCAGAATCAACCCACCATGGTGATGCAGGTATAAATGAAGGTAACTCTCTAACCGATGTCAGGATGCTAAGGGATAATCCTTTATCCAATGTCATTGGTAACTTGCATGAACATGTTAGAACTAGATTTCATTTTAGAGGTGTTGAGGAAATGGATAATCTAGCCCTTGTCTCTCAAATTGAACCAAAAAATGTTGCTGAAGCATTGAAAGATAGTAATTGGATAAACGCAATGCATGAGGAATTACATCAATTCAAAAGAAAAAAGGTGTGGTATCTTGTGCCAAGACCCAAAGAGCTTGCTGTAATTGGAACTAAATGGGTCTTCAGAAATAAACAAAATGAAAATGGAATGGTAGTTAGGAATAAAGCTAGGCTGGTAGCACAAGGTTATAATCAAGAATTTGGCATTGACTTTGAGGAATCCTTTGCTCCAGTAGCTAGATTAGAAGCCATTAGATTATTACTTGCTTATGCTTGCTGTCATGGAATAATGTTACATCAAATGGATGTAAAGAGTGCTTTTCTAAATGGGTCAATAAAGGAAGAAGTTTATGTTGAACAACCCCCAGGTTTTGAATGCACAGAAAATCCTAACCATGTGTACAGATTGGACAAAGCTCTATATGGACTCAAACAGGCACCTCGAGCGTGGTATGATAGACTCAGCTCGTACCTCACAGAGAAAGGCTACTCTAGAGGTAAAGTGGACCAAACTCTGTTCACCAAGGTAAGAAATTTAGATATTATTATGGTTCAAATTTATGTTGATGATATAGTTTTTGGTTCCACTAAAATCAGCATGTGTGAGGAGTTTACCAGCTTAATGACCACTGAATTTGAAATGAGTCTAATGGGTGAGCTTAAATTCTTTCTAGGTCTGCAAATCACTCAGAGCAAGGAAGGGTGTTTTATCAACCAGGTAAAGTACATCTCTGAGTTGCTTAAGAAATACAAAATGGAAAATCTGAAAGCAATCAGCACACCTATGAGCACCACTACAAACTTGGATGCAGATTTGACAAGTAAACAGGTTGATGCAAAAACATATCGAGGTATGATTGGATCACTCCTCTATCTTACTGCATCTAGGACAGATATTCAATTTTGTGTATGCATGTGTGCTAGTTTTTAATCTGATCCTAGAGAATCCCACTTAAGTTCTGTCAAGCGTATCTTTCGATACCTTGCTGGAACTCGAGATTTAGGGATTTGGTACCCTGCGTCTTGTTCTTTTGATGTATCCTATTCAGATGCAGACTATGCTGGATGCAAACTGGACAGGAAAAGCACGAGTGGCTATTGCCAATTTTTGGGAGGATGTTTGATTTCTTGGGCTTCCAAGAAACAGCACTCAGTGGCACTATCCACTGCAGAGGCAGAATATGTCACTGCAGGGAGTTGTGGTACTCAAGTGTTGTGGATCAAACACCAACTCCAAGATTATCAAACTGATCTTGGGTGTGTCCCCATATTGTGTGATAACACAAGTGCCATAAACCTGGCCAAAAATCCTATCCAGCACTCTAGGACCAAACACATAGAAATTAGACATCATTTCTTAAGAGATGAAGTGATAAAAGGAAATTTTAAACTCATATTTGTTGAATCACAATCTCAATTGGCCGATATTTTTACCAAGCCTCTGAACAATGATAAATTCTCTTATCTTAGAAGAGAGCTTGGTCTGTGCAATTATAATATGGATGCCTGATTTGTGTGCCTGACTTATCTTCTAGAATATGAATGATTAAATTTATCTTGGTTTGAAGTGTATCTGTCACAAACTCAGGGGGAGCTTAGTCTTCTGTGCTTGATATGTCTATCTTTTCATCAATAAATTCATAATGAATATAGTTTCAGCATGATTCCCATTTTATTGGCTGCTATACTTTCATTCATGCATGGTCTGAGGGGGAGTCAGCTTCAGATTACCTTCTTGGTGTCAAAATGATAAACAAAGTGCAGAGTTGCTATTGCTGGTTGGTTGGTTGAGTTAACGCAGTGTGGAAATAGGGTTAACGCACCAGACAGCTTGTTCTTTGAGAATCTGGTGTGAAGTGTCTCTGGCTGGTTGAATGAGTTGACGCAGCAATGAGACTGAGTTGACGCTGTGCTCAGTATTTTCGGAAACAGAACCCATCTATGAGCGGCCTTGATGGATGAGTTAACGCAGTTATAAGGCTGGGTCAACGCAGTAGTGTTATATGCTCTACTTTTGAAGACTTCCCTATCTCAAAACAACTTGCTCTGTTCATTTATCTCGTCCCTTCCGTTCTTATCTCTCAATAAAGCCTCCTTGACATTCTTGTATGAGGGAAAAACTCTAGATAACTGAGACATGTAGACGATGTCTTAAATTCAGGGGGAGTTACAGTGAAAATTCCTATTGAGTTGAGATATGTTCTGAACAGCTCTATGAAAAGCTAATGATAGGAGATCCATAATTCTTATGGTGTTTGAATTCAAGAACTTTTGAACCCAATAATGCACTATGTATGGAATAAAAGCTGAACAATTTAATAAAACTAGGACCTTGTCATCTCTCAAACCTTATATTGTTCAACAGTAAAGAAACCACTGTGTGTAGAGGAATTTAATATTTGTATTGGTAATAAAACCAAGATATTGAGTATAAAAGCTGTAGAAACAATCTCTTACACATGTTATAAAATGCAGAGCAATGGTGGCTATTCACTGAGAAACTAGCCCTATGCACCAAAGAAGTGCTAAAGAGCAAGTCATGAGGTGCGCCACTATCTCTGTCTACAAGTGAAAAATAAATCATTTCAGAGCAATGGTAACTATTGACTGAGAAACTACCTTCAAGCACCTATGAAGTGATGATAGGCATGTCATGACGTAAGTTGCCAACTCTGATCCATCTATGCAGAATAGTTTGCTATGCTGAGTAACCGGGGACTCGGGTGTCTAATAAACATGTGTACCAGTGTCAAAAGGCTAGCCATACTTGACTGCAAATGAAAACATAAAAATAAGTTGAAAATGCTGCAAATGTGAAAAATAATGAAAATATGTGAGTGTGATTGATCTGAAGCTAGTTATTCAACTTGGTCTGTTATCAATGCCAGTTAAATTTCTCTCTCTCCACAAGGCAACTTGAAATTGACAAATATAAGGAACAGAAATGAAAATGGTTCTAGTGTGAAAAAAGTTCCTCTTTTTTCTCCAGGCAGGTGCCTTTGGTGGTTCATATTTTTTTTAATTCAATGCTTTAAGATTATTTCTTCTCTTTATCATTAATTGAATTGGAGCCTATTTACACATCTCTCTCATGGGAACTCGATCTGCAATACTTAAAAATTCTTGACTATGAGCATCTCTACTCCATATCTCAGTATCTTAAGAAAAAATCCCAGTACAGATGACCTTCTTGCTACTCTTCTTGCATATATTCATTTGTTTCTGCTTCACTGCGTCGATGCTGTATCCCTTGGCGTCAATGCAACGTTTCCAGAACCACTTTTACTTTTTTCGGTTCGCGGACTTGAACCGGGTGAACCGCTCATAGAAAAGGGTTTCGAAACTCCTTTAAAAGCGGAACGTGACCGCCGTTCGTCTTCATTTCCTTTGAAAGCCTTTGTCGTTCTATCTTCCGAGCTCTCCCAAATCCTTTCCTGTTTCATTCTTCCTCCTCCCGCTGCCATGGCTCCTCCGACATCTACTCACAAGGGAAAGAAGAAGGTAGAGGATCATCCAAGAAGCTCAGCATCAGCAGAAGACAATCTGGAGCCCCGCTCCAAAGCTGCTCACGATAAAGGGAAGCGGAAAGTGATGCGTCCACGCGCTCCGAGCCCGCCAACCAAAAAGAGAAGGGAATCTGATGTCAGGTCAGACAAGAAGGGTTCATCTGCAAGTGCAGCAACAGGACAGAAAGGTGCGGCCAGCTCACTTACCGTCACTGTTGACGAACCTCTGAAGGTTCTTATTTCCCGGTATATTGCTGCCACCGACCATCAAATGCTTGACGTTTTTCCGGAACTGTTTCGTACCTTGGACTATCAGGGATGGTGGTCCTTTGTTACAACCCACAAGGTATATTACCCCACCCTGGTCAGAGAGTTCTACAAAAATTTGAAATATGAACCTCAAGTTCCAAAACTCACATCAACGGTCCGGAATGTCAGTTTTGAGTTATCCAATAAATTGTTTGCCAAAGCCTAGAAAATCCCCAAGAATGGAGTTCAACTACATAGCTTTGAGTATGATGAGCATGAAGCTTATGCTCTCCTGACTGGTAAACCGAGTGATCCTTCCGATGACAGGGAAACTTATTTGTCCAGTCTCAAAGCAAATCAATTCCCTCCATTGAATAGACTGCTCCACCACATTTGCACATCAATGGTCACACCACAGAGCAGTGGTAGGGAAAGGGTGACTGAGATGTAGAGATTTCTACTTTACTGTATGCTGAAGAGTATACATATTTCCATGTCGGATGTAGTTATTCAAACCATGGGGTCATGCTTGACACAATCCAGAACACTTCCATATGCTGCTCCCTTGACTGCTATTTTTCGAAAAGTGGGAGTAGACTTTGTTTCTGAGAAGAAAATAATCATTCCTCAAGGGAATGTTTACACACTTTCTTATATTCAGAAATTTATGGGTTTTAAAGTTATTGATGGTAAGCCAGTTCGAACTCTTCCTAGTCAGCAAACAGCTCCATTAGAAACATGCACTGCGGATGCTAGTCATGCACACAGGACAGAGGTACCAATTCCTCCTGTGGTGAGAGAAGAAAGACAAGAGGGTAGTTCAGCAAGAGAAGAGCATGAATTTGAGGAACCATTTGCTCCATCCTCAAGCCCTCAGCTGGAAACTGGGCAAGCTAGTGGCACTGCACCTTCATTGGAACCCCTTATGACTGGAGCTATTGGAATTTATAGAAGACCTTTTCCCACTTCTGATGAAGTTCCACCTCCAGCCACTGTTGAAGAGATGTTTGCACACATGACAATGATGCTGCAACGTCAGGATGCCAAAATGGATAAGTTAATGGAGTTTACAAGCTATCATCTCAACAAACTGACTTCTCGGATTATCCAATTTGAAGTCTCTATCTTATCCGAGTGGCAAAAATTCTTACTAACCAAGATGCTATCTGACCAAGCTACAAGGAAAGTCCTGCAGAACATATCAACTCTTCTTGACAAGCTATCTACACTGGTGACTGATATGCACAGTAATCAAGCTTCATTTTTTCAATCCCTTGCCAAGATTACTGACTTATGCTTTGATGTGAGGATAGCTGTTGAAACCATCAAAGGTCCTATCAATGCAGTTCCCCAATGCCTCAAGGCAATGTTAGAAAAGATTGACAAAGTGATTGCAGCAATTCAGTCAATTGGGGAACTCTCTAAGTCATCAGCTGAACTTCCTTCTGCCATTGACAGTGTACGCTCCACTTTAAGTCATCAACTGGGTGAATTATCTCAGGATATCCGAGATTTACTAGCCAGAGATCTAGCTGGCCAGCAGCAGCCTCGCCAGCCAACTACTCAAGGGCAATCCTCTCGGCAGCAACAACAACCTCCTTCTGCCAGAAGATACAATCGCTTCTTCCACCCTTAAGATAGCTATTCCACGTTTACTCCCCTTCTTGATGAGGTCAAAGGGGGAGAATGTTTATGAATGCATCAATCATGAAGTCAAGCTGCATCTGCATCAATAATATTGACTAACTTGAATGAATGTTTTTCTCTTTGTCTGGTTCTATAATGTAAAATCTTGAACTTGAATGAATGACAAAATTATACTTTGATTTAGTCAATGATTTGATTTCCTGTTTATCTGAAGCTTTTTACTTGATTTGAATAACCTTGACTGTTTAGATGCAATGTTATGAATGGCATTCAACTCATAGTTGCCATCATCAAAAAGGGGGAGATTGTTGTGCCCCTGGTTTTGATGATGACAACCATGAAATATGAATGATGTATTCAATTCAATGATGAATTAAAGTTTGATTCAATAAATGCTTTCACTTGATTTCATCCTTGTGCTAGAAAGGAACAGGGTCGACGCTGGGAGCTAACAGCGTCCACGCAGCAGTCGAAGAAGCCTTCACCAATATCTTCACAAGTTGCTCCACTGCGTCAACGCCAAGATAGAGCTGCGTCGACGCAGCAGTTACAAAGGGAGAAGCAATGGCTTACTGGTATATTCTGATGCGTCAATGCCTTGATCAAGCAGCGTGAACGCAACAGTTCAAGCATTCCTTGTCGTAGCCTCTGGAGGACCTTGGCAGCGTCGACGCTGCAATTCGATGAGTCGACGCTGCAGTACGATGGATTGCCACAACTGTATGAAGCGCAACTAATGAGTGGACGCAGCTGCTTCTTGCGTCAACGCACTCAGCATGAAACCTGAAGCTTGAAGAAGGGTGCGTTAACTCCTTGGGGCAAGAGGGTCGACGCCATCTAATCCAAGTTGCAGAGCACGATAAGTGGATCCCACCTTTGGTCACTATCTGCCACATCAGCCAACAACGGATAAGGTCTCGTAGCTTCTACCACTCCAGAAGGTTCCCTACGTGAGCAATCATAAGGATAACCTGAAAATCAGGGTGGTGGCCCACCTGCCTCACGTGAACTATGTTGTGCGCGGGAAGACCAAAAAATAGGATCACCCGAGAAGAAAAGAAAACATACGTGAGAGGAAAAAGTGCAGGAGAATGAAATAGGCGAAGAGCAGAACAAAAGAGGTGTATCGCAGAACGAGAGAGGCTGAGAGAAGAACTGGACGAAGGCTGCTGAAGAACCAGATCAGAAGATCATCGCGCCACCAAGACTTCTACATTCCAGACGGAGAAGATTCAAGGATCGAAGCTCATGCGTATGGACATGGATCTCTCCGTTGGTGATCTAAATTCCGCTGCGTCCAAGTGCTGAAGTTTGATTTCTTATCTTTTAGTTTTCCTATTATTTTTGAACATTGTATTCCTCTCCTTCACTGGATTTAGTGAAGAGAGGGTGATTCTGATTCAGCGGGCTGTGCTGAGATCAGAGGTGTTAAGGCTGTGTGCCTTCAAGCTGTTTGACAGCGGATCTGAGGATTTGTTCCTCGTTGTTTTCTGTTGGGGTAGTCAATAGTGTAGAGGAATTACTTCCTCGGTTTAGCAAAGCTGTGAAGCTCAGCAGGGTTCCTCACTAGTTGAGTGGGGAGGTGGACGTAGGTCTCCATTGGGTGACCGAACCGCCTTAAAATTGCGGTCTCTTGTGTGGTCTGGTTTTATCTTCGCAATCTGTTCCTCGCTAGATGCATGATAGGCACGCACTCTGATTGACTTGACTCAGTAATTCAATTAATCATCTAGGTGTGGTGCTTCTGATTCAAATTGCTTTATTATAATTTTTATAAGGTCAACCTATTCACCCCCTCCCCCTCTAGCTTGACAGTCCTCTCGATCCAACAACTCTGACACTCGAGCATGAATGGGCATGGGAACAAGATCCACTGGTTTCCTAGGCCTACGGCATGTGACAATCTCAAAAGGACTCTTACCAGTAGACTTGTTAACCGAATCGTTATATGCAAACTCAGCTAGTGGTAACATGAGATCCCAATCCCATACACGGCCCCTAACAAGACACCTCAACAGATCACCCAAACTCCTATTGACCACCTTGGTCTGACCATCTATCTGGGGATGGTATGCAGTGGAGAACTTGAGGTGAGTACTGTGAGTGACGTCACGCGGTTCGGGGAGTAGAGAAGACGCGGAGCGTGCGGGCTCCTCTTTTGTTTGCTGCAACACAGAAATAAGAGAAAAGAGAAGGGGCCACCACGGGAGATTACTCCGGCGGGGCGAGCGGGACAAATGTAATATAGCAAGATATGGGGGTTAAACGGCCATAGCGGGAAGTGACTCGCCGCGGCCTCGGGGGGATGGAAATGGTGCAGAAATTAAATAGCAAGAATTGAAACGGCCATTGGGGAAGTGACTCGCCGCGGCCTCGAGAATATGAGCAGATAAGAATATAACAGAATATAAGGAGAATATAAAGAGCGAGAATTTAAACGGCCATTGGGGAAGTGACTCACCGCGGCCTCGAGAATATGAATAGATAAGAATATAACAAAATATAAAGAGAATATAAGAGCGGGAATTTAAACGGCCATTGGGGAAGTGACTCGCCGCGGCCTCGAGAATATGAATAGATAAGAATACAACATATAAGAACGGGAATTTAAACGACCATTCGGGAAGTGACTCGCCGCGGCCTCAAGAATATGAGCAGAATACAACAGAATATAAAGAGAATATAAGAACGAAAATTTAAACGGCCATTGGGGAAGTGACTCGCCGCGGCCTCGAGAACAAGATGTGATCGCCAGGGGCCAAAAGACCCCAAAATAAAGAAAGTGATCGCGCCTACCTCAAGAGCGGGAGATGGCGGGTTGCTTCTTCCTCCCCCTTCGGCCGGCTGACGGAGAGGACTTTCCTTGATTACCCTTGCAAAACAGTAGACAATAAACGAACGGAATTAGAAAATGACAGTGTAGTAACAATTCCTTGCAATAAAAGTAACGAGATCGTGACCTGACACACACCTAGTTGGTGTGGTTTTAAACCCCTCTCGGACTCGAGTAGGAGGAAAATGTGATGATGAATGCAAGAAGTATGCAAGAGACGGCGCCCTTATGTAGGGAGATAGAGGATGCAGTATGATGAATGTAAAGAACTATGGAGAAAAAGGGGAAGAAAAGGCTTATTGGATAAGCCGAGGGTGAGATCCGGCGGAGCTCCGGCAGCGTAGGGACAACGTGGAAGCGCGGTGGACGAAGATAGCCTTCCTCTCTCGAGCTTGGACACCCGAGAAGCCGGCAGAATCTCCACCTACAAAAGACCCCACGGGTTAGAAATGACTCCGGTAGCCTCTGGGCTCCGGCAGCCTATCGGATCTCTGCTTGGCTCTCTCAGAACTGAGGGGGTGGGCCTCTATTTATAGGGCTCCGGAGGGTGGAGGCGTCCAGGACCCTGGACACCTCCATCAAGGCCAAACTAATATTTTATTCTATTTTTATTTATTTTTTCAGAATATTTTTGTGGAGGCGTCCAGGGCCCCGGACGCCTCCAACAGGTCCACCGAACCCCACCGACGGCCGCACGCGGTTTGGCACAACGCGTGGTTTCGTGAGCGGCGCCTCGTGATTTTGAAATGGGCGCGTCCAGCTGTCTGGACGTCTCTATAATTTGGATCTTTTCACACATGACAAACCGTCGTTCGGTGGGCGGCGCCCGTGATGGAGTTGATGGAGGCGTCCAGGGTCCTGGACGCCTCCAATAAAATATATTTTTGTTTTTGTTTTTTTTCTATGCCAAAGTTGGCATTTTATATTTTATATTTTTATTTTTATGGAGGCGTCCAGGGTCCTGGATGCCTCCATTAATATATTATTTTTATTAGGCTTTTGGTTTATTTGAAAATAAATTAAAAGAATGGGGGCGTCCAGGGGCCTGGACGCCCCCAAAAAGACCCACCCGGATCCTCGAACAAGGTGTTGGCGGCTGCCCGGCAGACACCATTCTTGGTTCCGGAACCTCTTGATGCGTCTGACTGGTGTTGATGCCGTCCGAATGCCGTGACGAGATGATTCCGGATGCCGAAAAGGGCGGAAGAAGACTCTAAGAAAAAGAAGCACTCAAGTGATTCAAAACGCGTAAGCCGTCGCGGGGCGTTGTATAGTGATATGATACTTTCTCAGGAGACGTCAGGAATAGCGTGTCTACAGCTGCCCCGCCTTGGCGTCTGCTTTGCAAGGGAGTGACGCGTAATGCAATGGAGCGGGAGTGGACTGATAAGTTGATGCCAAGGTGTGATGAGACACGCTTTTGACGTTACTGTTTGGAATCTTTCCTGAAGTTTCAATGAGGCGACCTTGAAGAAGGTCTTTCAAATATTGACGATTGCTTGGACGGAGATCAAATAAGGGAGGGTGAGATGTGTGCTCAGGCATGAAAAAGAGACCAACTTCTCGGTGTGGAAGTACCTGGGTCATAAACCGGAGGTTTCACCTTTGGGGAGCAGTTACCAGCCAATGTGGAAGTGCTACGGCTAAGGTGGGTCAAACAAGGTAAAAAGTAAAGGAATATCTGAGGGTCTGTCCAAACAAGGGTCTCCTTTGGAAGAGCAACGTAGGGCCGTTTCAAGGAAACTCAGTATTTCATTCGGAGTGGAATATCTCATATTTGTAAGAATTGAAGCACAGCGGCTTTCGCAATCGAATCACTTGAATGATCTTCCGCAATAAATCAAAGTCCTATATGAATGCATGCTGGGCTTAAAGAAAAATTTAAAACAAATTAAAATAGAAAATAGCCAAGGATAATATTGTCAACTTGTTAAGAATGGGTCAGGATACCGATCCGGTGAGCCGACACTGGGTTGGGGCCCGTTTATCCGCGCACCAACTCACTGAATGGAACCGTCGTCCCTATGCTACCACAAGTTAACGGCCTATCCGTACAACCCAAATTCTTCCGGGATCATCACTGTTTTTGTTGAAGGGGAACTCAAATCCCAGATTTGTTCGGGCCGCAAGGTCCTTGACATGTTCTAGTAGCGTAGGTATCATATATTACAATGTATGACATGGTGGGACCAACCATTGAAAGGTGGGACAGGAGATAGGACAAAGACGTCCGTTAGTAAAACCTGCACAGGCCAGCATGGATTAATAACATCAGAAAGTAACAGAATCGTAACAGAATCGCACCACAATGGAAAGGAGATCTACCCAAAATCCTGACATTGACCGTTGATGTGACATGTTCCGTCCTGTAGCGCCCTACCCTTCCTATAAGAACTCCCCCTTAGGCTAGTTAATTCAAAAGCATCAAGGTGGGTTTTGGAAGCTCAGGAGAGGAAAGAGAGGAGAATCTAGAGATTTCAGGATGGAAGGAGAGTCTTCCCGCGTTATGAAGAGGAGCAGGCCTAGCAGCGAGATCAGGCGACTCTCCGACCTCGAGGGTCATTTGAGTGGGACGATCATGTCGCATATGGTAAGCTGATTCTTTTCAAATTTCTCCACGTGAACCTTCTTCTTACTTCCTTCATTTCTTCTTCTTTCTTTTCTCTTCCAGCCATATCCACTCTTCCAAGGCCCGAGGAAGTTTTCCAAACTGCCATGGCTTTCAAAGCTAACTTCCAACATCTCCATCGGCATGAGGGCCATACTCTCGAAGTGGCATCTGCAGGGGCTCCTTATTCACGCCAAACACTACGAGAAGATTCGTATGGACTGGGCGGCTATGGGCGCATTAGTGGAGATCTGGCATCCCCAGACCCACACTTTTATCTTCCCGACCTTCGAGATGACCATCCTCCTCGAGGAGGTGGAACTTCTGCTCGGATTGAAGAAATTCAAGAGTGACGGGAAGGTGAAGGCTATGTGGATGCTGACACGGGGGACTTCCGAAAGCGTCCTTGGAAGCTTCATGCCGCCCGACGCAGCCCGAAAGGTTCGTACTCAAAAGGGAATTGATTTGTAAAAGCTCGCGGAATGGGTCATGGAGGCCCTGAGAGGGTTACCAGGCGATGACTATTTGGAGGGAATCATGAAAGTGTTCACCATTTGTCTGGCGGGTGCTCTCTTGTTTCCTTATACCGACAACATGGTGGAGGAAGACCAACTGAGTGCTATCTGCGGGATCTGGCGTGGAAAGAGGGTGGGACCCGCTGTCCTTGCCTACCTATATAGTGGCCTTACTGCCTCGAGCATGGGTAAGCCTCCTTTTGGTTGCGCACTTGTCCTGAATTG
Source organism: Amorphophallus konjac (assembly GCA_022559845.1). NCBI lineage: Eukaryota > Viridiplantae > Streptophyta > Magnoliopsida > Alismatales > Araceae > Amorphophallus > Amorphophallus konjac. The sequence continues at coordinate 94,959,724 of CM040125.1, forward strand.
CTGGCTAGATTTGCATTTCAAATTCGACCACCGTGAGGGAATGCCAACTGCTTCGAAGCTTTTCCAACAAAGCCCCCTTTATCATATAGCCGACGTGTTAGGCTTTGGTGGCACCGTGGCGAACCGTGTTCCGTGGCTGAAGAAACGTGAAGACTGGCGGTCTCACTTTCGCACCGTGACACAATGCTTCTTTACTTGCGCACCGGCATGTTTGCTTTCGCTTGATCTCCTCATGAGGCCTTCCCCCGAAGTTGATCTTCAACTGATCGGCGCGACCGAGTTCATCCTTTATAATGCGCATCGGTGCTGCCTCCAGATTGGCATCCCACGCCATTCGTTCCCGCTACCGACTGGCATCATTCCTTTGAAGAAGAGGGAGTTGGGCACTGAAGCGGACGCGAAGGAAGCGAAGGCCGTCAAAGCACCCTGGAAGATAAGTGTTGCGGGAAAGGCCTTAGCGCATGTGGGGGAAGAGTGCGAGCTGTGGAGGGCTTATATAACCGAACTGGGGATGTTAAGGCCTAAGGCGCCTAAACCCCTGATGTAGCTCGTTCTGCTTTCTGATGGAATAAAATCTGGCATTTTGATATTTTTGGACCAGTTCCCTTTGTTATGATTTTTATTTTTCCGTTTTTCTATTTTTGTGTTTTCTTTCTTTTTATGTACCTATTTATTCACAATATGATCATATATATATATATTAAAAAAATATTTTTAATGGGGGCGTCCAGGGGCCTGGACACCTCCAATTTTTTTATTTTATTTATTTATTTTTTTTTATTTTGGGGGCGTCCAGGCGCTTGGACGCCCCTATATTTTCTTTTTATTATTTTTTTTTGAATTTTGTTTGGGGGAGTCCAGGCACCTGGACGCCCCTAAATTTTTTGAATTTTTGAAAAAAAAGAAAAAAGTGGGGGCGTCCAGGCGCCTGGATGCCCCCAAAAAGGGGTTTTTCTTATATAAGGGGGGCCTCACCCCCCTTTCACTTCTACTGTTCATTCTGACGACTCGTTCACTGTAAACGACCCATTCCCAATTCCAATGGAGCAAGGAGGCCCGAGCCAGGGTGGGGAGAAGCGGAAACGATGGGCTCGTCGTCCGAGGAGGCTGAGAGATGTCGCCGAGGAGGCTGCCGTGGCGGAGGAGATTGCCGTGGAGGAGGAGGCTCCTCTTTTGGCTGTGGAGGACCCTGCGGGCGCTGGTGACGCGGGAGAGGACGAGCACGATCCGGTAAGCCCCTTAGACTTCCATTCTATTGGTTCACTGGGCTAAACGGGCGGACGAGAGGCTGTGTGGAGAACGCCGGGGAGTGAGGGAAGGAGGCGTCCAGGGGCCTGGACGCCTCCATATTTTCTTTTTTTCTTTTTTTTATTATTTTATTTACGTAAATAATAAAAATAGAATTAAAAATAAGGAGGCGTCCAGGGCTTGGGACGCCTCCATGATAATATATATATATATATATATTTTTTATTTATTTTTGTTTTGGTTTTTGGGTTTTTCTAAAAATAAAATAAAGAAAATGTAAAGGAGGCGTCCAAGGTGTTAGACGCCTCCAAAAAAAGCATAAATATTTTTTAAAAATAAAAATAAAATAAATAAGTAGTATATACAGTGTTATTGTTTATTACTATTCATGATGCTGATGTGTTCTTTGTTGGTTTTGTGGTGTGCAGGGCGTGATGAAGGGCCGGATCAGCTGATCCCTAGTGGTGGCAGCATACCGTGGGCTGCCAGACTTTCAGAGAGCGCGTGTGGACGCCATGGGCTTTGGAGCCTTCCTCAGGATCGAGCCCTTTCGGCTCGACCTTCCTCTTATCCAGGTATTGAGGGAGCGGTGGCACGCACCGAGCCGGGCGTTTCTGATGCCCTGGGGGCACATGGTGCCGACACTCGAGGACGTGGCTCGGATCACCGGGCTACGGGTTGACGGAGAGGCGGTGAGCGGGGTCACCTACCCCGACTACCGAGAGAGTATCCTGGACCTGCTGTGGTTAGAGACGAGCGTGACTGACAGGGACAGCAGGGTAGTTGGCCGAGTGGAGATCATGGAGGCGCTCGGATTCGTCGACCCGCGCCAGCGGGTTTGTGAGACTGGAGCGGAGTTTCTGGCACGACTCGAGGGAGATGCTCGTGCAGCTTTCACCCAGGACCCGAGCGAGCGGGAGCTGGTGGATCTAGACCTCCGGAGGTTTCTTTTCTTCTTCTTGGGCCGCCTTCTGCTGGGGACGAAGGGGGATGGCATCCACTGCCGTTTCCTCAGGATCTTGGCAGATCTGGACAGAGTGGGACACTACGCGTGGGGAGCGGCTCTGCTTGCCCATCTGATTGTCGATCTCTCCCAAACTTCGGAGAAGGAGACGACAGTCAGTGGCTTCACACCTTTTCTCCAGGTAAACATTTCATTTATGCATTTTACCGTAGTTAAATATGCAATCACTCGTGCTAATGATGTATGATGGATGCAGGTGTGGAGTTATTACTACTTCCCGATGGGGAGGGCCAGGCAGGGGAACAGGAGAGCCGTTCCTCTAGCGCGACAGTGGAGGCCGGTCGTGGTAGCGGCACCACACAGCTACCAGCTGGCGTCACTTCGTCGGGAGCTGAGCGAGTATCCCGAGACCATGGTATGATGCGTATGATTTTTTATGTTTTTATGCATGTGACTGAATGGTAACTAACATGATGTATGTATGGTGATGCAGGTGGTGTGGAGACCCTACCTGGGCATGGGCGATGCTGGCCAGCCTTGGGTTGTAGCGGGTCTTCCTCGTTTCGGGTGGGACGTGTGGGTCCATTGTCTGAACGAGATCGAGCCGCTTCAGCTGAGGCTGGTTATGAGGACGTTGGGGCTAGCCCAGGAGTGGGTTGATGTAGATGAGTCGGCCCGCATCGGGCAGAAGACCAAGGGGAAGGCGAAGATTGTGGACTGGCGTACGCGCTTCCTGGCACAGTACCAGGACTGGCAGTAGGGCGGGGTCCCAGTGGTGTCCCATGTACAGGACAGTACTGATTACCTGAGACGGTACCGGGCTACGTACGGGGACCGCCTCTTCTTTGGTGGTATGGCAGGGGTAAGTGAAATGAAAATACTTCACCCTTCTATATGTATATGCATGTGGCACTAACTTATGTGCAATGTAGGATGCTCGTGACAACATGATTGCTGACCTGCGGGCCCAGCTGGCAGACGCCAGGTGGCAGTTAGTGGCCATCCGACAGGAGTTGGTGATCCTGGTGAGTCTATGCAATGCATTTTTTGTGACCTGGATTTTTGATGCTTAGCCTTTGACCGACGTTTGCTCTGTGTTTCAGTGGGCCCACCTGGCAGCGACAGCCGGGATGGCTGGTGGAGCGGGTTCCAGTTCGCGGGGCCCTCCTCCGGAGGTTTCTGCCCTCCAGGAGCAGCTGGCATATGTGGTGGCTCGGGCTGAGGAGGCCGAGCGTGACCGCGAGGCTCGAGTGAGTGTTTGCCTGACCTCGACTCTCCTTCTAGCTGCTCTCCTTCTATCACTGTTCTCTTATGGTGCATGCGTGCTTTGACAGGTGGTCGATATTCGGGAGGCCCTGGCCCGTGCTGTTCGTGCTGAGCAGGAGCTCGATGCCTGGGTGGCAGAGCGTGACGCCCGGATTGCGGAGCTAGAGGAGGAGCGGCGACGGGAGGCTGAGGAGCTTCCTCGCGACGTAGTGGATCTGCGGATCGCCCTCGAGCTGTCGAGGAGAGAGGCGATGAGGGAGAGAGAGGAGAGGGAGAGGGATAGGGAGAGCGTGGAGAGAGAGAGGGAGAGGGATAGGGAGACCATAGAGAAAGAGAGGGAGTACAAGATGGCAGAGCGACATCGAGATTGGGACGAGAGGAGAGCTCTGGTGGCCTTGGTGTCGAAGCTCTGGCTGAGTCTTGGCACGGCGGAGGGGAGACTTCGGGAGAGTGAGGAGCGGTATCAGAGGGCGAAGGAGCGCGGGGTGCGACTTCGTCAGTCTGGTTCCTTTTCTGTGGGCAGCTTTCTAATTTCTTCGGCCGAGGAGCGTCGCCGCACCTTGGAGGCCGGCATGGTGCCCCCTAGAGAGGCGAGCACGGCTTCTCAGGGTTCGCAGAGGTCACAGAGGCCCCCTAGGGATCCCCGTCTGAGGAGGGAGGAGAGAGATGACCAGGAGGGTGATGGTGAGAGTTAGAGAGTTGCTTGTACACTCCACCCTCCTTACTGCATGATGTACTTTCGGCTATTATATGAAATGAAAATGACTTTCTTGTGTTGTGTGTACTTTTCTCTCTCCCACACTTTCTTCTTTGCACTGAGTTGTCCTTCGAGGCACGCTCCACGAGACCTTACCCTAAACAGCGGGGAACTACGCTTTGCACGGGGGGATTCTGTTTCCTTTCTCCCTTTTTTTTGGGCGCGTCCAGGCGCGAGGACGCGTCTTAATCCTCGAATTCAAATTTAAAGCGACGGGTGGCCTTTCTTCTCCCGTGCCTTACCCACAAACGAGCCCGCCTTCCACCGAAACTCGCTCTCCCGTCTTTGTCTTCTTCCCCTCGATCGATGGAGTTCGACGGTCTGGACCACGGCGAAGGTGGAGAGAGACGCGGGACCCCTCGCCCAAGGAGGGACGCGCCAGAGCACGGAACGGCGTCTATGGAGGAGGAAGGGCCGCTTCGGGCCCCCGAGGGACCCGAGGGGCCCGATGTCGTGGAGGGAGGTGAACACGGTCTGGTAGGTCCTCCGATCTCTTCCTCTTTTGATCCACTTTGAGTTTTGAAGTGAGGCGTACGAGGGGGGAAAGGGTTCGGCGAGTGTTGCACTCAAATAATGGACGCGTCCTAGACAGGGGACGCGTTCTTTGTTATGATGCGAAGTCCTTCTTTCTTGGTGCAGGACATGGTGAGGACCCTGGGCCTGGCCGATGAGTGGGCGAGTGCAGACGACCAGAGCCGCGTCAGGAAGGAGAGTCGCGGCAAGGCGAAGCTTGAAGATTGGCGCATACGTCTCCCTGGGCAGCAAGGGAGCGTACTGGTGCAGGATAGTGTCGACTTCCTGCGGCGGCAGAGAGAGAGTTATGTGGGGCTTCCCCAAGTCGGGGATACGCGCGACGTCGATGGGTCGCATGCCCAATTAGCCGAGGTCAGGCGGCAGCTGGCCGCCACTCAACAGGAACTGTCACTCTTGGTAAGCTAAGTGCTGCATTTTCTATTTTTAAATGTAGAGCTTAGCTGACGGCTATTGTTTGTTCGTTCCAGCGTGCCCAGCAGACAGCGATGGTGGGAGTGACTAGCGGCGCATCTTCCAGTTCCTCGGCCCCTTTTCTCGAGATTGCCTCCCTTCGGGAGCAACTTGCTGGTGCGGTGGCTCGGGCTGCCCGGGCGGAAGAGGAGCGTGATGCCTGGGTGGCGACTGTAGCAGAGCTGTGACATCGCGGTGAGGAGAGACCTTCTCCAGACATCCTGGAGTTAAGGGTTCTTCTACAGATGATGAGGAGAGAGGCAGAGAGAGAGAAAGTCGAGAGAAGATCCGAGCGACAGCGGGATCAGACCGAGAGGAGGGCCTTGGAGGCCCAAGTGAGGGAGCTCCAGCTGGGCCTTCAGGCCGTCGTGCAGAGGCTAGGAGGGATGGAGACGCGCTATGAGAGAGCGCGAGAGTTCAGGGAGCAACTGCGCCAGTCTGGTCGCTTTGCCGCTAGTGGCTTCTTTGCCACGCCAGGGGAGGAGCAGCGAGTCATTGCTGTGGAGCCGGCGCCACGAGGCGAGGCAGGTGCTACTGCACGGGGATCCCGGAGGCTTCTGAGGGACCCTCACCTCAGGGGAGAGGAGAGGGACGCCTAGAGGGACGAGCATGAAAATAATGGCAAGAGTTGGCGAGCTAGTGGACCCGCCACCTCTCTATGATTGTAGTGTTTATGACAGCTTATGTAGAATTATGAATGGAGTGTTTTAATTTTCTGCTACTCATTTGTTCTCTTGTACGTTCCTTCTTCCCTACACTTCTTCTCCTTTGCACTGTTCCCATGTGATAGGTCTGCCGAGACTCCACCCCAAGCGGAGAATCACGTCTTGTTGTGACTATTTTCCACGGGAATCTGCCGTCGAAGTCAATAATGACGGCCCAAGTCCCTTTTCCCGGATGTTGTGTCAAATTTTGCGGACGTCCTCCAAAACATGATAGGGTATCCCTAGACAACATAGGGGGCTAGTCGTCATATTCTTCGTCCAATCAATCATCCTGTGCGAGCGGTGAAGTGACACACGGGACCGCATGGCAGGTGCCTCATCGCGAGGGCTATCATAAAAGGTGATGGAGGTAATCTTGGCCTGTACTCCTTCCATTTCTATAAATTCTTGTCCCTTTTATCCTCCCAGGTATATCGAGAGCTAACTCGAGGAGCACAAGTTCTCACGGGAGAGGAGGAGTTCAAAATTTCGAGAGTTGGATGGAGGGCGAATCTTCCCACTCCTCGAAGAGAAGCAGGTCCAGTGGTAGTAGTTCCAGGAGGCTTTCAGACCTCGAAGGGCACTTTAGCGAAAGGGCCCAATCATAACTCGTAAGCTGAGCTTTCCTGCCCTTTTCTCATTCTTTCTCCCTTCCTCTCTTTCTGACCAAACCTCCTCTCCATTTCTTATGCACGCACAGAGTGTGATGAAATCACACATTTCATGGGAGTTAGCAGTGGCCGCATACAGGGGTCTCCCAGATTTTCAGAAGGCCAGGCTAGACGTGATGAGATTTGGTGCCTTTCTTCCGATCGAGCCGATCCAGCTCGACCTGGTCCTGATCCAAGCCTTGTGTGAGAGATGGGACTCAGTGAGCCGGGCATTCTTGATGCCCTGGGGGCACATGGTGCCCAGCTTGGAGGATGTGGTCCGGATCACAAGCCTAAAGGTGGAGGGCGAGGCAGTGACCGGGGTCACTTATGCGGATTACCGAGAAGGTGCCCAGAAGCTACTGGGTTTGGACCTAGATGGTCGGAAAAACAGGTCGGTAGCTAGGGCGTCCCTCATGGATGCATTAGGGCTCACCGACACTCGTCGGCGGGATGATGAATTCTTAGAAGAGTTCATGGAAAGGATGGAAATAGGATGCCGTGCCATGTACTGCACAGATTTCGGCAACTGGGAAAGATGCAACATAGATTTGAGGAGATTTCTCCTCTTCCTTTTGGGGAGATTGGTACTGAGCTCGAAAGGGGACGGTATCCAATGTCGCTTCTTGGAGTTGCTGTCAGACCTTGAAAGAGTAGGATACTATGCCTGGGGAGCTGCCATGCTGGCGCACTTGTTTGCAGGTCTGTTCCAAGAAGTGGACCGTGAGATGACTGTGAGTGGTTTTACACCATTTATCCAGGTATTTTTGGTTTTGCTTGTTTTGTATTTTTTTTGTGTTTTTGCAAGGTACTGATGACCTACGCCGAGCAGCTGTGGAGCTATTATTACCTCCCCATGGGGAGAGCTCGGCATTGGGGACCCGCGATGGTGCCGCTAGCCAGGCGGTGGGAACCCATCATGAGTGCGGCACCCCTAACCTATCAATTGATGGTGCTAAGGCGGGAGCTACATGAGTTCCCTGCAGCGATGGTAAACTGGAGACCCTACTCAGACATGGTCGATGCTGACCAGTCGTGGGTTCTAGCAAGTCGTGCCCGGTTCGGACGGGAATTGTGGATGCACTGCCTGAATGAAATCGAGCCGCTTCGGCTACGATCGGTTATGAGGACTTTAGGACTGGCTCAGGAATGGGTGGATACGGCTGCGCCACCTCGTGTCGGGAGAAAGACGCGAGGACCGGCGACCTGCATTGACTGGCGCGTGCGGTTCCCTGAACAGTATGAAGACTGGCAACGGGGTGGCACGATTGTAGAATCACATGCGCGGGATAGCGAGGACTACTTGCGTCTATATATGATAAAGTACGCAGAGCGGCTCCAACCCCGGGGACTTGTGGAGGTAGGTTTCCCCTTTTTCTCTTTTCTTCTTTCTCCTTTTTTTGGTTTTCTGGTGGAAATGTTGACTCGTATGGCTGCAGGATATCCGTGATACGATGATAGCGACTTTACGAACTCGCTTGGCAGAGATGGAGCAACGGTTGGGCGATGCCCGCGGAGCTACGAGCGCCTTGGTAGGTGTACAATGCGTTCCTAATTAGAACCGCAGATTCCAGATGTTGGCTGCTAATTCACGCGGTCGTAGCATGCTCAGATTGGCGCGGCTTCCCCAGCGATGGGAGTAGGTGGTGCCTCTTCCAGCTTGTGGATTCCCACCTCAGAACTTGACTTACTTCATGAGCAACTTGCTCACGTCACGCAGCGTGCTGCGGAGGCAGAAGGGATGCTCTGTATACAGGTAAAAGTTTTAGTGTTGAGTTCTCTTTGTTTACGTCTTATCGCGTATCTGAGATGGTACACTCGGCAGGAAAAGGAGACGAAAGAAGCGCTTGCCCAAGCTGCGCAGAAGGAGGCTAGGATAGCAGAACTGGAGAGGGAACTGCGGCGTCATCCTGATGACGACTCCTCTAGGGATGCCGTGGAACTGAGGATCACTCTCCAGTTGGAGAGGGAAGACCGCGAGAGAGAACGTGCAGAGAAAGAAAGAGACGCAGAGAGAGAAAGAGCCAACATATTGACTGAAAGGGAGGAACGAAGGGCCATGGAGGCCCAACTATTCGAACTCCAAATCAGCCTTGGTCTTGCTGAACAGTGGCTGAGAGATGGTGAGGAGCGCTACCGAAGAGCACGAGAGCGTGGCTTTCGTGTTGGTAGCTTCTCTGCTGCTTCCGTGGATCAATGTCGGGATGTGGGAATAGGAAGTGGAGTACAGAGCGGTAGGAGTACCGCTTTTCGTAGTTGGGTAGCACCTTTGAGAGCGTTTTGCCCGGAGAGTAGTGGGACGAGTAATGCAGAGAGAGAGGGCGGAACTTGATGTAATTTTTTTTAGTTTTTTGGAATAAAATACAAGGTTTGGTTTGTTTGGTTTTCACCTTTACTTCTGTTGCCTGAATCCCTGCACGTATCACTGAAACAAACAAATCAGAATTTCTGTTCTGACTTGGCCCCTTGCTCAATAAGCAAATGGTCACTGACTGTCCTTGATAATTGGTCAAGGAGCCAAGCCTTTATTTAACGAAGGCAAGGGAAAGATGCGGTGATGATAAATGCGACAGGCAAGCACACGAATGCAAGCGGTATTAAAAGTGAGATGTTGCACGCAAATGTAATCATGCAAAATTAAATTTTTTTTTATATTTGGCATTTTTTTTTATTTTATCATAAAAAAGATTTTTTTGTTTGCAAATATGTACATTTTCTCTTTTCCATTTTTTGTTGTTTTTATCATTTCAATTTTTTTTCTTGCTAACGCCTGGCAAGCACCCGAATGGCACCTAACCTACGTGAGACATGGGTTTCTTACTAACCTCCCAGGTATCCTAAGTGTACATCTAGGTTGATTTGGGCCTCTAGACCCCTCGAATGATGATCCCGTCGGCTAAGACTTACCCTGATGATAATACCGTCATGCCATGCTTAGGCTCCCAGTCGCTTCCGACCACAGAGATTCACCCAAAAGGTGTTTGAGGTAAGAGATTTGTCCGACCCGGGTCTGTTTCCTCACAACTCTAGATGGTATATGATGGAACACCCTGGAACCCCAATAACCAACCGCGCGACGCTGACCCGGAATCAGACGCCGTCGCACCCATAGGTGACGCGCTTGCATTGGCCTAAGCCCGAGGTTAAATAAGAAGACATCAAGGTGGTAAACAGGGGTCTTGACCAGCCAGAAACACGGAGACTCCTTCGCAGCGATAGCTTTTACTTTTCAAAGTAGGCAACCAAATGTGTATATTAAAATAAGGTCGCAGACCCTGGGTAGTTTTCACCTTTCAGAAGCTTCATCGAACCTTCATCTTTAGAGGAAGAAGGAAGAGCGTGGGGGGATAAACCTCCTGAGAGGATCGGCAAAACCGTTAACCCGGCGAGCGAATAAGGGCCCATTAACTCTTTCCTTTCGGACAACTTGGGACCAAATCTCGAGCATTTACATTCCACGGCCCCTTTTGTGGATTTAGACTTTTTCTTTGAGGGGTTCCATTTATCGCAACAGGCACGGTCACGACCAGGCTTTTCTCTTGATTTTGACTTTGTATTTCTTTTTGTGAGGGAGATATAGTCGTTTGACGTTTGTGGGCTCCCTTTTCGTATGCCTGCGGGGACACTGCCCTCTTCTCGTGCTCTGATCGATGCTCAAGGAAATGGATCCTACTCTTGCCTTTGGGGTTTGAGTTTCGGTTTCTCATGCTCAGCGTTTTAAGGGCGCCGACTGTCTCATTTGGTCGAAGAGAAAAGAATAAAGATTACAGCTTCCGGAGATCTTCTGGGTGGGGCCCGACCGTAGGTGATGCTACCGACTTTTTTGAATAAAATACATAAGTGAGCACATGTTAGCTTCCTTCGAGCTAGCATAGGCCGACGTGGCCGGACAGGGATCTCCACGGTTCTGGCAAACCAAGACCCGGTGCCTACCAAGCCTTAATGGGCCTTATGCTAACATGAAGGTTAGATGCAGGGACTTAACTACATGGTGACTGCCAGGCATCGGCATTTTAAATTTTCCATATTTTTAATGGTTTTCGGTATTTCTTTGTTTTTGATGTTTTTTTATCTTTTCATCATTTTTTTTTGTTTGTTTTGTGCTAAGGGTAGTATTTCTTAAGATAAAGCCCATTCCAGGGGTGGGATAACTCGGTCCCTTCGGCGTTGACTAGCTTGTAGGCGTTGCCAGGGTACACGGCTTGAATTACAAATGGTCCTTCCCAATTGGGTTGGAGCTTAGAACGCGGCCCTCCAGGTTTGACAAAAATTCTTTTTACGACCATCTCACCGACTTTAAATTTTCTCTCAACGACTTTCTTTTGGTAAAAGCGAGCGAGTCTATTTTGATACACACGTGCGTGTTCGACAGCGGCCAACCGCTTCTCATCCAAGAGTTCCAACTGGGCGAGGAGTGAATTACGACGATCGTCGAGGGGAAATTCCTCGTCCAATTGTACCCTGAGAGAAGGAATCAGAGTCTCGTACGGGACTACCGCTTCCATATCATAAGTAAGGGCAAATGGAGTCTGCCCGGTGGGGGTATGGATTGAAGTGCGATAGGCCCATAGGGCTTCGATAAGTTTTTCTGGCCAGTCTGAAAACTTACTAGACTCGCAGGTTTTTTTGATGATTTTGAGCAATATTTTATTGGTGGCCTCCGCTTGGCCGTTACCTTGTGGGTAATAAGGCGATGAATGATGCAATGCAATTGCGTACCTTTTGCAGAGGTCCTGTAGGTCCTGAGAAATGAACTGTGGCCCATTGTCGGTGACGATTGTGCTTGGGACACCGAATCTGGCGAGGATGTTCTTCATGATGAACTTGCAGACTGTTGACGCCTTGATTTCCGCGTAAGCTTCGGCTTTGGCCCATTTGGTGAAGTATTCCGTCGCAGTAAGGATGAAAGATTTCTGCTTGGTGAGGGAATTGGGATCACCTAGGGGACCAATGATGTCGAATGCCCACATGGAGAAAGGCCACGGGGAGGATATTGGATGAAGTGAGGAAGATGGTGAATGGATTTTATCGGCGTGAAGTTGACACTTGACACACCTACAGACATAGACAGCACAATCATCTTCCATAGTGGGCCAGTAAAAGCTTTGTCGAATGATCTTTTTGGCGAACATCTGACTATTCACGTGGCCACCGCACACACCCGAGTGCGTCTCCTCTACACATTTCCAAACCTCATCGTCACCAAGACATCTTAACAGAATACCAGTAAGGCTCCTCTTATAGAGTAGACCTCCAACCAATGTGTATTTCTGAGCCACCCTTCTTATGGCTTTCTTATCCTCTGTGGTGGCCCCTTCAGGATAAGACTGATCTTGGCAGTATTTGACGATTTCATAGAACCATAATTTCTCTTCATCAGCCAGTTCTTCTTCAACCTCTGCCAACATGATCTCCCTCTTCTCAAGGATATCTTCCTGCAGGATCTTCCTTGCTATCCTGTCTTTGATATTTACGTAGGAAGCATCATCGATTGCAGGGGCGTGAAGTTTGTAGATGGAGATGGACTCAAACCATCTTCCTAGAGGGAACCTTATGGATGATGCCAACGAGGCGAGGGCATCGGCGAGAATATTCTGATGATGAGGGACATGAACAAAGATCAGTTTGGTGAACAGTTTGGCAAAGGTAGCAGTGAGTTCTTGGTATGGCTTGAGTTTGGGATCGCGAGTGCAATATTTAGTGAGCACCTGGCGAAGGATGAGTTGACTATCACCTACGACTCACAACTCAGTGATACGAAAAGAATGAGCGAGTTCTAGGCTAGCTAGAAGAGCTTCATATTCGGCTATATTGTTGGTAACTGGAAATTTGAGCTGGTATGCCAATGGGAATGTGAGGCCTTCAGGCGACAGGAGGGCGACGCCGATTCCTCTCCCTTGAGAATTCAGAGCTCCATCAAAATATAGCGTCCACATTGGCTCATCTGATTGGTTGATGGACATTACTTCCTCATCTGGAAACTCTGATTGAACGGGATCAAACTTGGGAAGAGGATGGTGAGCGAGATGCTCGGCTATGGCATAGCCTTTAATCGCCTTTTGCTGGATGTAGGTGATGTCGAACTAAGAGAGAAAACTTTTCAGCGTGCTAGCCTATCCGTAAGGACGGCTTTCTCCCGAAGGAATTTGATAGGATTCATTCGAGCAATCAAGTGGACCTCATGAGCCAAGAAGTAGTGCTTCAATTTTTGCACTACCCAAACGAGGGAAGCACAGGTTTTCTCCATGACGGTGTACTTCTGCTCACAGGGATTGAGAAGTTTGGACAAGTAATAGGTTGCCCGTTCCTTGCCTTCTTCATCAGCTTGTGCGAGGACGGCTCCCACGGAGTCATCCAAGACTGAGACGTAAAGGATCAGAGGTTTTTCTGGTTTGGGTGGAATGAGAACGGGTGGACTAGCCAGATATTCCTTCAACCCTTCAAAAGCTTTCTGACATTTAGAATTCCAGTGGAATTCTACTCCTGGCTTGGTCAACTCGTAGAGAGGTCTACACCTTTGTGAATGTTGGGACACGAACCGACGAATGAACTGCAACCTCCCGATTAAACCTCAGACTTCCCTCAAATTCTTGGGAGGCGGCATATCTTTGATAGCCTTGGCTTTGTCGGGATCTATCTCGATCCCTCTTTTACTCACAATGAAACCCAGCAATTTACCCGACGACACACCAAACACACACTTTTTCGGGTTCATTTTCAGTTGGAACTCCCTTGACCTCTGCAAGACCTTAGCCAAAACTTCTGGATGTTCCATCCTGGTCCTTGATTTCACCAATAAGTCATCCACATACACTTGCAGATATATGTGCATCATGTCATGAAATATGGCCATCATAGCTCTTTGGTAAGTAGCTCCAGCATGCTTTAACCCAAACGGCATGACCACGTAATAGTATGTTCCCCAAGGGGTAGTAAATGACGTCTTCTCCTGATCCTCTTCTGCCAAACGAATTTGATTATATCCTGAAAATCCATCCATGAATGAGAGGGTCTCATATCCTGCTGTGTTATCGATCAACACATCAATGTGAGGCAAGGGAAAATCATTCTTTGGACACGCGCGGTTAAGGTCCCGGAAGTCGATGCAAATCCTGACTTTCCCATCTTTCTTCATGACTGGGACAATGTTCGCCACCCATTGAGGATAAAGGACTACTCTAATGAATCTGGCTTTGTGGAGCTTATCGACCTCTTCTTTCATTTTCAAAGCCATCTGAGGGTGGAAACGCCTTAACCTTTGTTTTACCGAGACGGCCCCTGGTTTTAGGGTTAAACGGTGTTCGACCAAGGTTGAATCTAGACCCGACATATCCTCGTAGCTCCATGCAAACGTGTCCTTATATTCCTTGAGAACCTCAATTAATGCCTCTTCTTCAGAGGGTGGTAGGTTGTCACTTATGAGGATGATCCTAGGGTCTTCCTCAGTTCCCAAGTTGACTTCTTTGATGGATTCTTCTACGGCGGTTGACGGCTCGTCGAATCTCCTCATTCCACTAGCATATGCGCCCGCCGCATCCTCATATTCTTCACCCTCATCTTCAGTGGGGCATTCTTCATCCGTGATCTCGTAGACTCCATACCCTTCATCAAATGCACAGTCGCCCTCACATTCTATTTTCGGTAGCCAGATGGGATTTTCTAACAATTGGGGGATGGCAAGGAGGGCTTGACACCTGGTGGCTAAATCCAGAAGGAATCGACGAGGGATCTGCCTACCCTTGGATTTCTTCCTAGGTACTACCCTTGGCCTATCATTCCTAGATTGACTGACAATATTTATAGAAGAAGAGGAAGACGAAGAGGATGGTGTAGAATGTACAGGAGAAGACCCCTCAGAGGAGGGGTAGAAAAGGTCGCTCATCGGACCTTGGACGGGTGGTCTGCAGGGCGGTACGCACCCGTGGGAGATGTAGGACGTTTCCTCAACGAAGATGTGTTGTTGGGGAGTTTAAAAATTAACGTTTTTTTTCTCATTTTCATTTTTAATGATAAAGCAGTGAAAAGAGATTGGAGGAGAGAGAAAAGTGGTTATGGCTAGAGGATTGTGATGCTCATAGAGCAGATCATGGTTGAAGACCTGGCGCGGGTTGAGAAGCCCGCGTAGGTATGTAAGCAAAGAAGGGGATCTGAGAAGATCATCAGACAATTGTCTGGCCCAGGAAGAAGATATCAGCAAAGGCTGAGACGAGCGGATGGAGAAGATGGCGGCTAATGAGCCGTCGACGGCAATGTTGAGGACGGATGAAGATCCGTCAATGACAGGGTCCTTCTGGCGAGGACGAGGATAGTTTGGAACCTTGGCAAGAGTGGTAATATTCTCTGGTATTCTGGAGATCAATGGCGGTCCTTCAAGCTGCAGAGACGAGAACATCCTTTCCAGTGCAACGGAAATGTCCCGTATGTCGAACCATTTGTTCCACTCGCATTCCGGATCTTTGATCTTGCCTCTTTTGGTGATCCTCGGACATTTTTCAGCCAAATATACAGCATGTGATCTCCCATATGCTTCTCGTGGGTAATCTCCCATCTGAACAACGGGCCCTCTGTTGAAATGGTTCGATAGAGTCCATGTGAGGGGCTTCCAATCCACCTTGAACGGTCCTTTGAAGCCTAGGCCAAACCTGCGGTTCGGCCTAATTTCCTTTGGCGGTTTGAGTCTACCCTGTAACTGTGCGCCCAGACCTTTACCCTATTGGTAGCCGATGTTCCTCATAATCTCCCACCCTTTAGAGTGAAAAGGGAGATATAAGTTGAAAATGCTGCAAATGTGAAAAATAATGAAAATATGTGAGTGTGATTGATCTGAAGCTAGTTATTCAACTTGGTCTGTTATCAATGCCAGTTAAATTTCTCTCTCTCCACAAGGCAACTTGAAATTGACAAATATAAGGAACAGAAATGAAAATGGTTCTAGTGTGAAAAAAGTTCCTCTTTTTTCTCCAGGCAGGTGCCTTTGGTGGTTCATATTTTTTTTAATTCAATGCTTTAAGATTATTTCTTCTCTTTATCATTAATTGAATTGGAGCCTATTTACACATCTCTCTCATGGGAACTCGATCTGCAATACTTAAAAATTCTTGACTATGAGCATCTCTACTCCATATCTCAGTATCTTAAGAAAAAATCCCAGTACAGATGACCTTCTTGCTACTCTTCTTGCATATATTCATTTGTTTCTGCTTCACTGCGTCGATGCTGTATCCCTTGGCGTCAATGCAACGTTTCCAGAACCACTTTTACTTTTTCCGGTTCGCGGACTTGAACCGGGTGAACCGCTCATAGAAAAGGGTTTCGAAACTCCTTTAAAAGCGGAACGTGACCGCCGTTCGTCTTCATTTCCTTTGAAAGCTTTTGTCGTTCTATCTTCCGAGCTCTCCCAAATCCTTTCCTGTTTCATTCTTCCTCCTCCCGCTGCCATGGCTCCTCCGACATCTACTCACAAGGGAAAGAAGAAGGCAGAGGATCATCCAAGAAGCTCAGCATCAGCAGAAGACAATCTGGAGCCCCGCTCCAAAGCTGCTCACGATAAAGGGAAGCGGAAAGTGATGCGTCCACGCGCTCCGAGCCCGCCAACCAAAAAGAGAAGGGAATCTGATGTCAGGTCAGACAAGAAGGGTTCATCTGCAAGTGCAGCAACAGGACAGAAAGGTGCGGCCAGCTCACTTACCGTCACTGTTGACGAACCTCTGAAGGTTCTTATTTCCCGGTATATTGCTGCCACCGACCATCAAATGCTTGACGTTTTTCCGGAACTGTTTCGTACCTTGGACTATCAGGGATGGTGGTCCTTTGTTACAACCCACAAGGTATATTACCCCACCCTGGTCAGAGAGTTCTACAAAAATTTGAAATATGAACCTCAAGTTCCAAAACTCACATCAACGGTCCGGAATGTCAGTTTTGAGTTATCCAATAAATTGTTTGCCAAAGCCTAGAAAATCCCCAAGAATGGAGTTCAACTACATAGCTTTGAGTATGATGAGCATGAAGCTTATGCTCTCCTGACTGGTAAACCGAGTGATCCTTCCGATGACAGGGAAACTTATTTGTCCAGTCTCAAAGCAAATCAATTCCCTCCATTGAATAGACTGCTCCACCACATTTGCACATCAATGGTCACACCACAGAGCAGTGGTAGGGAAAGGGTGACTGAGATGTAGAGATTTCTACTTTACTGTATGCTGAAGAGTATACATATTTCCATGTCAGATGTAGTTATTCAAACCATGGGGTCATGCTTGACACAATCCAGAACACTTCCATATGCTGCTCCCTTGACTGCTATTTTTCGAAAAGTGGGAGTAGACTTTGTTTCTGAGAAGAAAATAATCATTCCTCAAGGGAATGTTTACACACTTTCTTATATTCAGAAATTTATGGGTTTTAAAGTTATTGATGGTAAGCCAGTTCGAACTCTTCCTAGTCAGCAAACAGCTCCATTAGAAACATGCACTGCGGATGCTAGTCATGCACACAGGACAGAGGTACCAATTCCTCCTGTGGTGAGAGAAGAAAGACAAGAGGGTAGTTCAGCAAGAGAAGAGCATGAATTTGAGGAACCATTTGCTCCATCCTCAAGCCCTCGGCTGGAAACTGGGCAAGCTAGTGGCACTGCACCTTCATTGGAACCCCTTATGACTGGAGCTATTGGAATTTATAGAAGACCTTTTCCCACTTCTGATGAAGTTCCACCTCCAGCCACTGTTGAAGAGATGTTTGCACACATGACAATGATGCTGCAACGTCAGGATGCCAAAATGGATAAGTTAATGGAGTTTACAAGCTATCATCTCAACAAACTGACTTCTCGGATTATCCAATTTGAAGTCTCTATCTTATCCGAGTGGCAAAAATTCTTACTAACCAAGATGCTATCTGACCAAGCTACAAGGAAAGTCCTGCAGAACATATCAACTCTTCTTGACAAGCTATCTACACTGGTGACTGATATGCACAGTAATCAAGCTTCATTTTTTCAATCCCTTGCCAAGATTACTGACTTATGCTTTGATGTGAGGATAGCTGTTGAAACCATCAAAGGTCCTATCAATGCAGTTCCCCAATGCCTCAAGGCAATGTTAGAAAAAATTGACAAAGTGATTGCAGCAATTCAGTCAATTGGGGAACTCTCTAAGTCATCAGCTGAACTTCCTTCTGCCATTGACAGTGTACGCTCCACTTTAAGTCATCAACTGGGTGAATTATCTCAGGATATCCGAGATTTACTAGCCAGAGATCTAGCTGGCCAGCAGCAGCCTCGCCAGCCAACTACTCAAGGGCAATCCTCTCGGCAGCAACAACAACCTCCTTCTGCCCGAAGATATAATCGCTTCTTCCACCCTTAAGATAGCTATTCCACGTTTACTCCCCTTCTTGATGAGGTCAAAGGGGGAGAATGTTTATGAATGCATCAATCATGAAGTCAAGCTGCATCTGCATCAATAATATTGACTAACTTGAATGAATGTTTTTCTCTTTGTCTGGTTCTATAATGTAAAATCTTGAACTTGAATGAATGACAAAATTATACTTTGATTTAGTCAATGATTTGATTTCCTGTTTATCTGAAGCTTTTTACTTGATTTGAATAACCTTGACTGTTTAGATGCAATGTTATGAATGGCATTCAACTCATAGTTGCCATCATCAAAAAGGGGGAGATTGTTGTGCCCCTGGTTTTGATGATGACAACCATGAAATATGAATGATGTATTCAATTCAATGATGAATTAAAGTTTGATTCAATAAATGCTTTCACTTGATTTCATCCTTGTGCTAGAAAGGAACAGGGTCGACGCTGGGAGCTAACAGCGTCCACGCAGCAGTCGAAGAAGCCTTCACCAATATCTTCACAAGTTGCTCCACTGCGTCAACGCCAAGATAGAGCTGCGTCGACGCAATAGTTACAAAGGGAGAAGCAATGGCTTACTGGTATATTCTGATGCGTCAACGCCTTGATCAAGCAGCGTGAACGCAGCAGTTCAAGCATTCCTTGTCGTAGCCTCTGGAGGACCTTGGCAGCGTCGACGCTGCAATTCGATGAGTCGACGCTGCAGTACGATGGATTGCCACAACTGTATGAAGCGCAACTAATGAGTGGATGCAGCTGCTTCTTGCGTCAACGCACTCAGCATGAAACCTGAAGCTTGAAGAAGGGTGCGTTAACTCCTTGGGGCAAGAGGGTCGACGCCATCTAATCCAAGTTGCAGAGCACGATAAGTGGATCCCACCTTTGGTCACTATCTGCCACATCAGCCAACAACGGATAAGGTCTCGTAGCTTCTACCACTCCAGAAGGTTCCCTACGTGAGCAATCATAAGGATAACCTGAAAATCAGGGTGGTGGCCCACCTGCCTCACGTGAACTATGTTGTGCGCGGGAAGACCAAAAAATAGGATCACCCGAGAAGAAAAGAAAACATACGTGAGAGGAAAATGTAGTAGGAGAATGAAATAGGCGAAGAGCAGAACAAAAGAGGTGTATCGCAGAACGAGAGAGGCTGAGAGAAGAACTGGACGAAGGCTGCTGAAGAACCAGATCAGAAGATCATCGCGCCACCAAGACTTCTACATTCCAGACGGAGAAGATTCAAGGATCGAAGCTCATGCGTATGGACATGGATCTCTCCGTTGGTGATATAAATTCCGCTGCGTCCAAGTGCTGAAGTTTGATTTCTTATCTTTTAGTTTTCCTATTATTTTTGAACATTGTATTCCTCTCCTTCACTGGATTTAGTGAAGAGAGGGTGATTCTGATTCAGCGGGCTGTGCTGAGATCAGGGGTGTTAAGGCTGTGTGCCTTCAAGCTGTTTGACAGCGGATCTGAGGATTTGTTCCTCGTTGTTTTCTGTTGGGGTAGTCAATAGTGTAGAGGAATTACTTCCTCGGTTTAGCAAAGCTGTGAAGCTCAGCAGGGTTCCTCACTAGTTGAGTGGGGAGGTGGACGTAGGTCTCCATTGGGTGACCGAACCGCCTTAAAATTGCGGTCTCTTGTGTGGTCTGGTTTTATCTTCGCAATCTGTTCCTCGCTAGATGCATGATAGGCACGCACTCTGATTGACTTGACTCAGTAATTCAATTAATCATCTAGGTGTGGTGCTTCTGATTCAAATTGCTTTATTATAATTTTTATAAGGTCAACCTATTCACCCCCTCCCCCTCTAGCTTGACAGTCCTCTCGATCCAACAACTCTGACACTCGAGCATGAATGGGCATGGGAACAAGATCCACTGGTTTCCTAGGCCTACGGCATGTGACAATCTCAAAAGGACTCTTACCAGTAGACTTGTTAACCGAATCGTTATATGCAAACTCAGCTAGTGGTAACATGAGATCCCAATCCCATACACGGCCCCTAACAAGACACCTCAACAGATCACCCAAACTCCTATTGACCACCTTGGTCTGACCATCTGTCTGGGGATGGTATGCAGTGGAGAACTTGAGGTGAGTACTGTGAGTGACGTCACGCGGTTCGGGGAGCAGAGAAGACGCGGAGCGTGCGGGCTCCTCTTTTGTTTGCTACAACACAGAAATAAGAGAAAAGAGAAGGGGCCACCAAGGGAGATTACTCCGGCGGGGCGAGCGGGACAAATGTAATATAGCAAGATATGGGGGTTAAACGGCCATAGCGGGAAGTGACTCGCCGCGGCCTCGGGGGGATGGAAATGGTGCAGAAATTAAATAGCAAGAATTGAAACGGCCATTGGGGAAGTGACTCGCCGCGGCCTCGAGAATATGAGCAGATAAGAATATAACAGAATATAAG
Source organism: Amorphophallus konjac (assembly GCA_022559845.1). NCBI lineage: Eukaryota > Viridiplantae > Streptophyta > Magnoliopsida > Alismatales > Araceae > Amorphophallus > Amorphophallus konjac. Next base: position 94,980,087 of record CM040125.1, read on the forward strand.
GAGAATATAAAGAGCGAGAATTTAAACGGCCATTGGGGAAGTGACTCACCGCGGCCTCGAGAATATGAATAGATAAGAATATAACAAAATATAAAGAGAATATAAGAGCGGGAATTTAAACGGCCATTGGGGAAGTGACTCACCGCGGCCTCGAGAATATGAATAGATAAGAATACAACATATAAGAACGGGAATTTAAACGACCATTCGGGAAGTGACTCGCCGCGGCCTCAAGAATATGAGCAGAATACAACAGAATATAAAGAGAATATAAGAACGAAAATTTAAACGGCCATTGGGGAAGTGACTCGCCGCGGCCTCGAGAACAAGATGTGATCGCCAGGGGCCAAAAGACCCCAAAATAAAGAAAGTGATCGCGCCTACCTCAAGAGCGGGAGATGGCGGGTTGCTTCTTCCTCCCCCTTCGGCCGGCTGACGGAGAGGACTTTCCTTGATTACCCTTGCAAAACAGTAGACAATAAATGAACGGAATTAGAAAATGACAGTGTAGTAACAATTCCTTGCAATAAAAGTAACGAGATCGTGACCTGACACACACCTGGTTGGTGTGGTTTTAAACCCCTCTCGGACTCGAGTAGGAGGAAAATGTGATGATGAATGCAAGAAGTATGCAAGAGACGGCGCCCTTATGTAGGGAGATAGAGGATGCAGTATGATGAATGTAAAGAACTATGGAGAAAAAGGGGAAGAAAAGGCTTATTGGATAAGCCGAGGGTGAGATCGGCGGAGCTCCGGCAGCGTAGGGACAACGTGGAAGCGCGGTGGATGAAGATAGCCTTCCTCTCGCGAGCCTGGACACCCGAGAAGCCGGCAGAATCTCCACCTACAAAAGACCCCACGGGTTAGAAATGACTCCGGTAGCCTCTGGGCTCCGGCAGCCTATCGGATCTCTGCTTGGCTCTCTCAGAACTGAGGGGGTGGGCCTCTATTTATAGGGCTCCGGAGGGTGGAGGCGTCCAGGACCCTGGACACCTCCATCAGGGCCGAACTAATATTTTATTCTATTTTTATTTATTTTTTTAGAATATTTTTGTGGAGGCGTCCAGGGCCCCGGATGCCTCCAACAGGTCCACCGAACCCCACCGACGGCCGCACGCGGTTTGGCACAACGCGTGGTTTCATGAGCGGCGCCTCGTGATTTTGAAATGGGCGCGTCCAGCTGTCTGGACGTCTCTATAATTTGGATCTTTTCACACATGACAAACCGTCGTTCGGTGGGCGGCGCCCGTGATGGAGTTGATGGAGGTGTCCAGGGTCCTGGACGCCTCCAATAAAATATATTTTTGTTTTTGTTTTTTTTCTATGCCAAAGTTGGCATTTTATATTTTATATTTTTATTTTTATGGAGGCGTCCAGGGTCCTGGACGCCTCCATTAATATATTATTTTTATTAGGCTTTTGGTTTATTTGAAAATAAATTAAAAGAATGGGGGCGTCCAGGGGCCTGGACGCCCCCAAAAAGACCCACCCGGATCCTCGAACAAGGTGTTGGCGGCTGCCCGGCAGACACCATTCTTGGTTCCGGAACCTCTTGATGCGTCTGACTGGTGTTGATGCCGTCCGAATGCCGTGACGAGATGATTCCGGATGCCGAAAAGGGCGGAAGAAGACTCTAAGAAAAGGAAGCACTCAAGTGATTCAAAACGCGTAAGCCGTCGCGGGGCGTTGTATAGTGATATGATACTTTCTCAGGAGACGTCAGGAATAGCGTGTCTACAGCTGCCCCGCCTTGGCGTCTGCTTTGCAAGGGAGTGACGGGTAATGCAATGGAGCGGGAGTGGACTGATAAGTTGATGCCAAGGTGTGATGAGACACGCTTTTGACGTTACTGTTTGGAATCTTTCCTGAAGTTTCAATGAGGCGACCTTGAAGAAGGTCTTTCAAATATTGACGATTGCTTGGACGGAGATCAAACAAGGGAGGGTGAGATGTGTGCTCAGGCATGAAAAAGAGACCAACTTCTCGGTGTGGAAGTACCTGGGTCATAAACCGGAGGTTTCACCTTTGGGGAGTAGTTACCAGCCAATGTGGAAGTGCTACGGCCAAGGTGGGTCAAACAAGGTAAAAAGTAAAGGAATATCTGAGGGTCTGTCCAAACAAGGGTCTCCTTTGGAAGAGCAACGTAGGGCCGTTTCAAGGAAACTCAGTATTTCATTCGGAGTGGAATATCTCATATTTGTAAGAATTGAAGCACAGCGGCTTTCGCAATCGAATCACTTGAATGATCTTCCGCAATAAATCAAAGTCCTATATGAATGCATGCTGGGCTTAAAGAAAAATTTAAAACAAATTAAAATAGAAAATAGCCAAGGATAATATTGTCAACTTGTTAAGAATGGGTCAGGATACCGATCCGGTGAGCCGACACTGGGTTGGGGCCCGTTTATCCGCGCACCAACTCACTGAATGGAACCGTCGTCCCTATGCTACCACAAGTTAACGGCCTATCCGTACAACCCAAATTCTTCCGGGATCATCACTATTTTTGTTGAAGGGGAACTCAAATCCCAGATTTGTTCGGGCCGCAAGGTCCTTGACATGTTCTAGTAGCGTAGGTATCATATATTACGATGTATGACATGGTGGGACCAACCATTGAAAGGTGGGACAGGAGATAGGACAAAGACGTCCGTTAGTAAAACCTGCACAGGCCAGCATGGATTAATAACATCAGAAAGTAACAGAATCGTAACAGAATCGCACCACAATGGAAAGGAGATCTACCCAAAATCCTGACATTGACCGTTGATGTGACATGTTCCGTCCTGTAGCGCCCTGCCCTTCCTATAAGAACTCCCCCTTAGGCTAGTTAATTCAAAAGCATCAAGGTGGGTTTTGGAAGCTCAGGAGAGGAAAGAGAGGAGAATCTAGAGATTTCAGGATGGAAGGAGAGTCTTCCCGCGTTATGAAGAGGAGCAGGCCTAGCAGCGAGATCAGGCGACTCTCCGACCTCGAGGGTCATTTGAGTGGGACGATCATGTCGCATATGGTAAGCTGATTCTTTTCAAATTTCTCCACGTGAACCTTCTTCTTACTTCCTTCATTTCTTCTTCTTTCTTTTCTCTTCCAGCCATATCCACTCTTCCAAGGCCCGAGGAAGTTTTCCAAACTGCCATGGCTTTCAAAGCTAACTTCCAACATCTCCATCGGCATGAGGGCCATACTCTCGAAGTGGCATCTGCAGGGGCTCCTTATTCACGCCAAACACTACGAGAAGATTCGTATGGACTGGGCGGCTATGGGCGCATTAGTGGAGATTTGGCATCCCCAGACCCACACTTTTATCTTCCCGACCTTCGAGGTGACCATCCTCCTCGAGGAGGTGGAACTTCTGCTCGGATTGAAGAAATTCAAGAGTGACGGGAAGGTGAAGGCTATGTGGATGCTGACACGGGGGACTTCCGAAAGCGTCCTTGGAAGCTTCATGCCGCCCGACGCAGCCCGAAAGGTTCGTACTCAAAAGGGAATTGATTTGTAAAAGCTCGCGGAATGGGTCATGGAGGCCCTGAGAGGGTTACCAGGCGATGACTATTTGGAGGGAATCATGAAAGGGTTCACCATTTGTCTGGCGGGTGCTCTCTTGTTTCCTTATACCGACAACATGGTGGAGGAAGACCAACTGAGTGCTATCTGCGGGATCTGGTGTGGAAAGAGGGTGGGACCCGCTGTCCTTGCCTACCTATATAGTGGCCTTACTACCTCGAGCATGGGTAAGCCTCCTTTTGGTTGCGCACTTGTCCTGAATTGCTGGCTAGATTTGCATTTCAAATTCGACCACCGTGAGGGAATGCCAACTGCTTCGAAGCTTTTCCAACAAAGCCCCCTTTATCATATAGCCGATGTGTTAGGCTTTGGTGGCACCATGGCGAACCGTGTTCCGTGGCTGAAGAAACGTGAAGACTGGCGGTCTCACTTTCGCACCGTGACACAAGGCTTCTTTACTTGCGCACCGGCATGTTTGCTTTCGCTTGATCTCCTCATGAGGCCTTCCTCGAAGTTGATCTTCAACTGATCGGCGCGACCGAGTTCGTCCTTTATAATGCGCATCGGTGCTGCCTCAAGATTGGCATCCCAAGCCATTCGTTCCCGCTACCGACTGGCATCATTCCTTTGAAGAAGAGGGAGTTGGGCACTGAAGCGGACGCGAAGGAAGCGAAGGCCGTCAAAGCACCCTGGAAGATAAGTGTTGCGGGAAAGGCCTTAGCGCATGTGGGGGAAGAGTGCGAGCTGTGGAGGGCTTATATAACCGAACTGGGGATGTTAAGGCCTAAGGCGCCTAAACCCCTGATGTAGCTCGTTCTGCTTTCTGATGGAATAAAATTTGGCATTTTGATATTTTTGGACCAGTTCCCTTTGTTATGATTTTTATTTTTCCGTTTTTCTATTTTTGTGTTTTCTTTCTTTTTATGTACCTATTTATTCACAATATGATCATATATATATATATATTAAAAAAATATTTTTAATGGGGGCGTCCAGGGGCCTGGACACCTCCAATTTTTTTATTTTATTTATTTATTTATTTTTTATTTTGGGGGCGTCCAGGCGCTTGGACGCCCCTATATTTTCTTTTTATTATTTTTTTTGAATTTTGTTTGGGGGCGTCCAGGCACCTGGACGCCCCTAAATTTTTTGAATTTTTGAAAAAAAAGAAAAAAGTGGGGGCGTCCAGGCGCCTGGACGCCCCCAAAAAGGGGTTTTTCTTATATAAGGGGGGCCTCACCCCCCTTTCACTTCTACTGTTCATTCTGACGACTCGTTCACCGTAAACGACCCATTCCCAATTCCAATGGAGCAAGGAGGCCCGAGCCAGGGTGGGGAGAAGCGGAAACGATGGGCTCGTCGTCCGAGGAGGCTGAGAGATGTCGCCGAGGAGGCTGCCGTGGCGGAGGAGATTGCCGTGGAGGAGGAGGCTCCTCTTTTGGCTGTGGAGGACCCTGCGGGCGCTGGTGACGCGGGAGAGGACGAGCACGATCCGGTAAGCCCCTTAGACTTCCATTCTATTGGTTCACTGGGCTAAACGGGCGGACGAGAGGCTGTGTGGAGAACGCCGGGGAGTGAGGGAAGGAGGCGTCCAGGGGCCTGGACGCCTCCATATTTTCTTTTTTTCTTTTTTTTATTTATTTATTTACGTAAATAATAAAAATAGAATTAAAAATAAGGAGGCGTCCAGGGCTTGGGACGCCTCCATGATAATATATATATATATATATTTTTTATTTATTTTTGTTTTGGTTTTTGGGTTTTTCTAAAAATAAAATAAAGAAAATGTAAAGGAGGCGTCCAAGGTGTTAGACGCCTCCAAAAAAAGCATAAATATTTTTTAAAAATAAAAATAAAATAAATAAGTAGTATATACAGTGTTATTGTTTATTACTATTCATGATGCTGATGTGTTCTTTGTTGGTTTTGTGGTGTGCAGGGCGTGATGAAGGACCGGATCAGCTGATCCCTAGTGGTGGCAGCATACCGTGGGCTGCCAGACTTTCAGAGAGCGCGTGTGGACGCCATGGGCTTTGGAGCCTTCCTCAGGATCGAGCCCTTTCGGCTCGACCTTCCTCTTATCCAGGTATTGAGGGAGCGGTGGCACGCACCGAGTCGGGAGTTTCTGATGCCCTGGGGGCACATGGTGCCGACACTCGAGGACGTGGCTCGGATCACCGGGCTACGGGTTGACGGAGAGGCGGTGAGCGGGGTCACCTACCCCGACTACCGAGAGAGTATCCTGGACCTGCTGTGGTTAGAGACGAGCGTGACTGACAGGGACAGCAGGGTAGTTGGCCGAGTGGAGATCATGGAGGCGCTCGGATTCGTCGACCCGCGCCAGCGGGTTTGCGAGACTGGAGCGGAGTTTCTGGCACGACTCGAGGGAGATGCTCGTGCAGCTTTCACCCAGGACCCGAGCGAGCGGGAGCTGGTGGATCTAGACCTCCGGAGGTTTCTTTTCTTCTTCTTGGGCCGCCTTCTGCTGGGGACGAAGGGGGATGGCATCCACTGCCGTTTCCTCAGGATCTTGGCAGATCTGGACAGAGTGGGACACTACGCGTGGGGAGCGGCTCTGCTTGCCCATCTGATTGTCGATCTCTCCCAAACTTCGGAGAAGGAGACGACAGTCAGTGGCTTCACACCTTTTCTCCAGGTAAACATTTCATTTATGCATTTTACCGTAGTTAAATATGCAATCACTCGTGCTAATGATGTATGATGGATGCAGGTGTGGAGTTATTACTACTTCCCGATGGGGAGGGCCAGGCAGGGGAACAGGAGAGCCGTTCCTCTAGCGCGACAGTGGAGGCCGGTCGTGGTAGCGGCACCACACAGCTACCAGCTGGCGTCACTTCGTCGGGAGCTGAGCGAGTATCCCGAGACCATGGTATGATGCGTATGATTTTTTATGTTTTTATGCATGTGACTGAATGGTAACTAACATGATGTATGTATGGTGATGCAGGTGGTGTGGAGACCCTACCTGGGCATGGGCGACGCTGGCCAGCCTTGGGTTGTAGCGGGTCTTCCTCGTTTCGGGTGGGACGTGTGGGTCCATTGCCTGAAGGAGATCGAGCCGCTTCAGCTGAGGCTGGTTATGAGGACGTTGGGGCTAGCCCAGGAGTGGGTTGATGTAGATGAGTCGGCCCGCATCGGGCAGAAGACCAAGGGGAAGGCGAAGATTGTGGACTGGCGTACGCGCTTCCTGGCACAGTACCAGGACTGGCAGCAGGGCGGGGTCCCAGTGGTGTCCCATGTACAGGACAGTACTGATTACCTGAGACGATACCGGGCTACGTACGGGGACCGCCTCTTCTTTGGTGGTATGGCAGGGGTAAGTGAAATGAAAATGCTTCACCCTTCTATATGTATATGCATGTGGCACTAACTTATGTGCAATGTAGGATGCTCGTGACAACATGATTGCTGACCTGCGGGCCCAGCTGGCAGACGCCAGGTGGCAGTTAGTGGCCATCCGACAGGAGTTGGTGATCCTGGTGAGTCTATGCAATGCATTTTTTGTGACCTGGATTTTTGATGCTTAGCCTTTGACCGACGTTTGCTCTGTGTTTCAGTGGGCCCACCTGGCAGCGACAGCCGGGATGGCTGGTGGAGCGGGTTCCAGTTCGCGGGGCCCTCCTCCGGAGGTTTCTGCCCTCCAGGAGCAGCTGGCATATGTGGTGGCTCGGGCTGAGGAGGCCGAGCGTGACCGCGAGGCTCGAGTGAGTGTTTGCCTGACCTCGACTCTCCTTCTAGCTGCTCTCCTTCTATCACTGTTCTCTTACGGTGCATGCGTGCTTTGACAGGTGGTCGATATTCGGGAGGCCCTGGCCCGTGCTGTTCGTGCTGAGCAGGAGCTCGATGCCTGGGTGGCAGAGCGTGACGCCCGGATTGCGGAGCTAGAGGAGGAGCGGCGACGGGAGGCTGAGGAGCTTCCTCGCGACGTAGTGGATCTGCGGATCGCCCTCGAGCTGTCGAGGAGAGAGGCGATGAGGGAGAGAGAGGAGAGGGAGAGGGATAGGGAGAGCGTGGAGAGAGAGAGGGAGAGGGATAGGGAGACCATAGAGAAAGAGAGGGAGTACAGGATGGCTGAGCGACATCGAGATTGGGACGAGAGGAGAGCTCTGGTGGCCTTGGTGTCGAAGCTCTGGCTGAGTCTTGGCACGGCGGAGGGGAGACTTCGGGAGAGTGAGGAGCGGTATCAGAGGGCGAAGGAGCGCGGGGTGCGACTTCGTCAGTCTGGTTCCTTTTCTGTGGGCAGCTTTCTAATTTCTTCGGCCGAGGAGCGTCGCCGCACCTTGGAGGCCGGCATGGTGCCCCCTAGAGAGGCGAGCACGGCTTCTCAGGGTTCGCAGAGGTCACAGAGGCCCCCTAGGGATCCCCGTTTGAGGAGGGAGAAGAGAGATGACCAGGAGGGTGATGGTGAGAGTTAGAGAGTTGCTTGTACACTCCACCCTCCTTACTGCATGATGTACTTTCGGCTATTATATGAAATGAAAATGACTTTCTTGTGTTGTGTGTACTTTTCTCTCTCCCACACTTTCTTCTTTACACTGAGTTGTCCTTCGAGGCACGCTCCACGAGACCTTACCCTAAACAGCGGGGAACTACGCTTTGCACGGGGGGATTCTGTTTCCTTTCTCCCTTTTTTTTGGGCGCGTCCAGGCGCGAGGACGCATCTTAATCCTCGAATTCAAATTTAAAGCGACGGGTGGCCTTTCTTCTCCCGTGCCTTACCCACAAACGAGCCCGCCTTCCGCCGAAACTCGCTCTCCCGTCTTTGTCTTCTTCCCCTCGATCGATGGAGTTCGACGGTCTGGACCACGGCGAAGGTGGAGAGAGACGCGGGACCCCTCGCCCAAGGAGGGACGCGCCAGAGCACGGAACGGCGTCTATGGAGGAGGAAGGGCCGCTTCGGGCCCCCGAGGGACCCGAGGGGCCCGATGTCGCGGAGGGAGGTGAACACGGTCTGGTAGGTCCTCCGATCTCTTCCTCTTTTGATCCACTTTGAGTTTTGAAGTGAGGCGTGCGAGGGGGGAAAGGGTTCGGCGAGTGTTGCACTCAAATAATGGACGCGTCCTAGACAGGGGACGCGTTCTTTGTTATGATGCGAAGTCCTTCTTTCTTGGTGCAGGACATGGTGAGGACCCTGGGCCTTGCCGATGAGTGGGCGAGTGCAGACGACCAGAGCCGCGTCAGGAAGGAGAGTCGCGGCAAGGCGAAGCTTGAAGATTGGCGCATACGTCTCCCTGGGCAGCAAGGGAGCGTACTGGTGCAGGATAGTGTCGACTTCCTGCGGCGGCAGAGAGAGAGTTATGTGGGGCTTCCCCAAGTCGGGGATACGCGCGACGTCGATGGGTCGCGTGCCCAATTAGCCGAGGTCAGGCGGCAGCTGGCCGCCACTCAACAGGAACTGTCGCTCTTGGTAAGCTAAGTGCTGCATTTTCTATTTTTAAATGTGGAGCTTAGCTGACGGCTATTGTTTGTTCGTTCCAGCGTGCCCAGCAGACAGCGATGGTGGGAGTGACTAGCGGCGCATCTTCCAGTTCCTCGGCCCCTTTTCTCGAGATTGCCTCCCTTCGGGAGCAACTTGCTGGTGCGGTGGCTCGGGCTGCCCGGGCGGAAGAGGAGCGTGATGCCTGGGTGGCGACTGTAGCAGAGCTGTGACATCGCGGTGAGGAGAGACCTTCTCCAGACATCCTGGAGTTAACGGTTCTTCTACAGATGATGAGGAGAGAGGCAGAGAAAGAGAAAGTCGAGAGAAGATCCGAGCGACAGCGGGATCAGACCGAGAGGAGGGCCTTGGAGGCCCAAGTGAGGGAGCTCCAGCTGGGCCTTCAGGCCGTCGTGCAGAGGCTAGGAGGGATGGAGACGCGCTATGAGAGAGCGCGAGAGTTCAGGGAGCGACTGCGCCAGTCTGGTCGCTTTGCCGCTAGTGGCTTCTTTGCCACGCCAGGGGAGGAGCAGCGAGTCATTGCTGTGGAGCCGGCGCCACGAGGCGAGGCAGGTGCTACTGCACGGGGATCCCGGAGGCTTCTGAGGGACCCTCACCTCAGGGGAGAGGAGAGGGACGCCTAGAGGGACGAGCATGAAAATAATGGCAAGAGTTGGCGAGCTAGTGGACCCGCCACCTCTCTATGATTGTAGTGTTTATGACAGCTTATGTAGAATTATGAATGGAGTGTTTTAATTTTCTGCTACTCATTTGTTCTCTTGTGCGTTCCTTCTTCCCTACACTTCTTCTCCTTTGCACTGTTCCCATGTGATAGGTCTGCCGAGACTCCACCCCAAGCGGAGAATCACGTCTTGTTGTGACTATTTTCCACGGGAATCTGCCGTCGAAGTCAATAATGACGGCCCAAGTCCCTTTTCCCGGATGTTGTGTCAAATTTTGCGGACGTCCTCCAAAACATGATAGGGTATCCCTAGACAACATAGGGGGCTAGTCGTCATATTCTTCGTCCAATCAATCATCATGTGCGAGCGGTGAAGTGACACACGGGACCGCATGGCAGGTGCCTCATCGCGAGGGCTATCATAAAAGGTGATGGAGGTAATCTTGGCCTGTACTCCTTCCATTTCTATAAATTCTTGTCCCTTTTATCCTCCCAGGTATATCGAGAGCTAACTCGAGGAGCACAAGTTCTCACGGGAGAGGAGGAGTTCAAAATTTCGAGAGTTGGATGGAGGGCGAATCTTCCCACTCCTCGAAGAGAAGCAGGTCCAGTGGTAGTAGTTCCAGGAGGCTTTCAGACCTCGAAGGGCACTTTAGCGAAAGGGCCCAATCATAACTCGTAAGCTGAGCTTTCCTGCCCTTTTCTCATTCTTTCTCCCTTCCTCTCTTTCTGACCAAACCTCCTCTCCATTTCTTATGCACGCACAGAGTGTGATGAAATCACACATTTCATGGGAGTTAGCAGTGGCCGCATACAGGGGTCTCCCAGATTTTCAGAAGGCCAGGCTAGACGTGATGAGATTTGGTGCCTTTCTTCCGATCGAGCCGATCCAGCTCGACCTGGTCCTGATCCAAGCCTTGTGTGAGAGATGGGACTCAGTGAGCCGGGCATTCTTGATGCCCTGGGGGCACATGGTGCCCAGCTTGGAGGATGTGGTCCGGATCACAAGCCTAAAGGTGGAGGGCGAGGCAGTGACCGGGGTCACTTATGCGGATTACCGAGAAGGTGCCCAGAAGCTACTGGGTTTGGACCTAGATGGTCGGAAAAACAGGTCGGTAGCTAGGGCGTCCCTCATGGATGCATTAGGGCTCACCGACACTCGTCGGCGGGATGATGAATCCTTAGAAGAGTTCATGGAAAGGATGGAAATAGGATGCCGTGCCATGTACTGCACAGATTTCGGCAACTGGGAAAGATGCAACATAGATTTGAGGAGATTTCTCCTCTTCCTTTTGGGGAGATTGGTACTGAGCTCGAAAGGGGACGGTATCCAATGTCGCTTCTTGGAGTTGCTGTCAGACCTTGAAAGAGTAGGATACTATGCCTGGGGAGCTGCCATGCTGGCGCACTTGTTTGCAGGTCTGTTCCAAGAAGTGGACCGTGAGATGACTGTGAGTGGTTTTACACCATTTATCCAGGTATTTTTGGTTTTGCTTGTTTTGTATTTTTTTGTGTTTTTGCAAGGTACTGATGACCTACGCCGAGCAGCTGTGGAGCTATTATTACCTCCCCATGGGGAGAGCTCGGCATTGGGGACCCGCGATGGTGCCGCTAGCCAGGCGGTGGGAACCCATCATGAGTGCGGCACCCCTAACCTATCAATTGATGGTGCTAAGGCGGGAGCTACATGAGTTCCCTGCAGCGATGGTAAACTGGAGACCCTACTCAGACATGGTCGATGCTGACCAGTCGTGGGTTCTAGCAAGTCGTGCCCGGTTCGGACGGGAATTGTGGATGCACTGCCTGAATGAAATCGAGCCGCTTCGGCTACGATTGGTTATGAGGACTTTAGGACTGGCTCAGGAATGGGTGGATACGGCTGCGCCACCTCGTGTCGGGAGAAAGACGCGAGGACCGGCGACCTGCATTGACTGGCGCGTGCGGTTCCCTGAACAGTATGAAGACTGGCAACGGGGTGGCACGATTGTAGAATCACATGCGCGGGATAGCGAGGACTACTTGCGTCTATATAGGATAAAGTACGCAGAGCGGCTCCAACCCCGGGGACTTGTGGAGGTAGGTTTCCCCTTTTTCTCTTTTCTTCTTTCTCCTTTTTTTGGTTTTCTGGTGGAAATGTTGACTCGTATGGCTGCAGGATATCCGTGATACGATGATAGCGACTTTACGAACTCGCTTGGTAGAGATGGAGCAACGGTTGGGCGATGCCCGCGGAGCTACGAGCGCCTTGGTAGGTGTACAATGCGTTCCTAATTAGAACCGCAGATTCCAGATGTTGGCTGCTAATTCACGCGGTCGTAGCATGCTCAGATTGGCGCGGCTTCCCCAGCGATGGGAGTAGGTGGTGCCTCTTCCAGCTTGTGGATTCCCACCTCAGAACTTGACTTGCTTCATGAGCAACTTGCTCACGTCACGCAGCGTGCTGCGGAGGCAGAAGGGATGCTCTGTATACAGGTAAAAGTTTTAGTGTTGAGTTCTCTTTGTTTACGTCTTATCGTGTATCTGAGATGGTACACTCGGCAGGAAAAGGAGACGAAAGAAGCGCTTGCCCAAGCTGCGCAGAAGGAGGCTAGGATAGCAGAACTGGAGAGGGAACTGCGGCGTCATCCTGATGACGACTCCTCTAGGGATGCCGTGGAACTGAGGATCACTCTCCAGTTGGAGAGGGAAGACCGCGAGAGAGAACGTGCAGAGAAAGAAAGAGACGCAGAGAGAGAAAGAGCCAACATATTGACTGAAAGGGAGGAACGAAGGGCCATGGAGGCCCAACTATTCGAACTCCAAATCAGCCTTGGTCTTGCTGAACAGTGGCTGAGAGATGGTGAGGAGCGCTACCGAAGAGCACGAGAGCGTGGCTTTCGTGTTGGTAGCTTCTCTGCTGCTTCCGTGGATCAACGTCGGGATGTGGGAATAGGAAGTGGAGTACAGAGCGGTAGGAGTACCGCTTTTCGTAGTTGGGTAGCACCTTTGAGAGCGTTTTGCCCGGAGAGTAGTGGGACGAGTAATGCAGAGAGAGAGGGCGGAACTTGATGTAATTTTTTTTAGTTTTTTGGAATAAAATACAAGGTTTGGTTTGTTTGGTTTTCACCTTTACTTCTGTTGCCTGAATCCCTGCACATATCACTGAAACAAACAAATCAGAATTTCTGTTCTGACTTGGCCCCTTGCTCAATAAGCAAATGGTCACTGACTGTCCTTGATAATTGGTCAAGGGGCCAAGCCTTTATTTAACGAAGGCAAGGGAAAGATGCGGTGATGATAAATGCGACAGGCAAGCACACGAATGCAAGCGGTATTAAAAGTGAGATGTTCACGCAAATGTAATCATGCAAAATTAAATTTTTATTTTATATTTGGCATTTTTTTTGTTTTATCATAAAAAAGATTTTTTTGTTTGCAAATATGTACATTTTCTCTTTTCCATTTTTTGTTGTTTTTATCATTTCAATTTTTTTTCTTGCTAACGCCTGGCAAGCACCCGAATGGCACCTAACCTACGTGAGACAGGGGTTTCTTACTAACCTCCCAGGTATCCTAAGTGCACATCTAGGTTGATTTAGGCCTCTAGACCCCTCGAATGATGATCCCGTCGGCTAAGACTTACCCTGATGATAATACCGTCATGCCATGCTTAGGCTCCCAGTCGCTTCCGACCACAGAGATTCACCCAAAAGGTGTTTGAGGTAAGAGATTTGTCCGACCCGGGTCTGTTTCCTCACAACTCTAGATGGTATATGATGGAACACCCTGGAACCCCAATAACCAACCGCGCGACGCTGACCCGGAATCAGACGCCGTCGCACCCATAGGTGACGCGCTTGCATTGGCCTAAGCCCGAGGTTAAATAAGAAGACATCAAGGTGGTAAACAGGGGTCTTGACCAGCCAGAAACACGGAGACTCCTTCGCAGTGATAGCTTTTACTTTTCAAAGTAGGCAACCAAATGTGTATATTAAAATAAGGTCGCAGACCCTGGGCAGTTTTCACCTTTCAGAAGCTTCATCGAACCTTCATCTTTAGAGGAAGAAGGAAGAGCGTGGGGGGATAAACCTCCTGAGAGGATCGGCAAAACCGTTAACCCGGCGAGCGAATAAGGGCCCATTAACTCTTTCCTTTCGGACAACTTGGGACCAAATCTCGAGCATTTACATTCCACGGCCCCTTTTGTGGATTTAGACTTTTTCTTTGAGGGGTTCCGTTTATCGCAACAGGCACGGTCACGACCAGGCTTTTCTCTTGATTTTGACTTTGTATTTCTTTTTGTGAGGGAGATATAGTCGTTTGACGTTTGTGGGCTCCCTTTTCGTATGCCTGCGGGGACACTGCCCTCTTCTCGTGCTCTGATCGATGCTCAAGGAAATGGATCCTACTCTTGCCTTTGGGGTTTGAGTTTCGGTTTCTCATGCTCAGCGTTTTAAGGGCGCCGACTGTCTCATTTGGTCGAAGAGAAAAGAATAAAGATTACAGCTTCCGGAGATCTTCTGGGTGGGGCCCGACCGTAGGTGATGCTACCGACTTTTTTGAATAAAATACATAAGTGAGCACATGTTAGCTTCCTTCGAGCTAGCATAGGCCGACGTGGCCGGACAGGGATCTCCACGGTTCTGGCAAACCAAGACCCGGTGCCTACCAAGCCTTAATGGGCCTTATGCTAACATGAAGGTTAGATGCAGGGACTTAACTACATGGTGACTGCCAGGCATCGGCATTTTAAATTTTCCATATTTTTAATGGTTTTCGGTATTTCTTTGTTTTTGATGTTTTTTTATCTTTTCATCATTTTTTTTGTTTGTTTTGTGCTAAGGGTAGTATTTCTTAAGATAAAGCCCATTCCAGGGGTGGGATAACTCGGTCCCTTCGGCGTTGACTAGCTTGTAGGCGTTGCCAGGGTACACGGCTTGAATTACAAATGGTCCTTCCCAATTGGGTTTGAGCTTAGAACGCGGCCCTCCAGGTTTGACAAAAATTCTTTTTACGACCATCTCACCGACTTTGAATTTTCTCTCAACGACTTTCTTTTGGTAAAAGCGAGCGAGTCTATTTTGATACACACGTGCGTGTTCGACAGCGGCCAACCGCTTCTCATCCAAGAGTTCCAACTGGGCGAGGAGTGAATTACGACGATCGTCGAGAGGAAATTCCTCGTCCAATTGTACCCTGAGAGAAGGAATCAGAGTCTCGTACGGGACTACCGCTTCCATACCATAAGTAAGGGCAAATGGAGTCTACCCGGTGGGGGTACGGGTTGAAGTGCGATAGGCCCATAGGGCTTCGATAAGTTTTTCTGGCCAGTCTGAAAACTTACTAGACTCGCAGGTTTTTTTGATGATTTTGAGCAATGTTTTATTGGTGGCCTCCGCTTGGCCGTTACCTTGTGGGTAATAAGGCGATGAATGATGCAATGCAATTGCGTACCTTTTGCAGAGGTCCTGTAGGTCCTGAGAAATGAACTGTGGCCCATTGTCGGTGACGATTGTGCTTGGGACACCGAATCTGGCGAGGATGTTCTTCATGATGAACTTGCAGACTGTTGACGTCTTGATTTCCGCGTAAGCTTCGGCTTTGGCCCATTTGGTGAAGTATTCCGTCGCAGTAAGGATGAAAGATTTCTGCTTGGTGAGGGAATTGGGATCACCTAGGGGACCAATGATGTCGAATGCCCACATGGAGAAAGGCCACGGGGAGGATATTGGATGAAGTGAGGAAGATGGTGAATGGATTTTATCGGCGTGAAGTTGACACTTGACACACCTACAGACATAGACAGCACAATCATCTTCCATAGTGGGCCAGTAAAAGCTTTGTCGAATGATCTTTTTGGCGAACATCTGACTATTCACGTGGCCACCGCACACACCCGAGTGCGTCTCCTCTACACATTTCCAAACCTCATCGTCACCAAGACATCTTAACAGAATACCAGTAAGGCTCCTCTTATAGAGTAGACCTCCAACCAATGTGTATTTCTGAGCCACCCTTCTTATGGCTTTCTTATCCTCTGTGGTGGCCCCTTCAGGATAAGACTGATCTTGGCAGTATTTGACGATTTCATAGAACCATAATTTCTCTTCATCAGCCAGTTCTTCTTCAACCTCTGCCAACATGATCTCCCTCTTCTCAAGGATATCTTCCTGCAGGATCTTCCTTGCTATCCTATCTTTGATATTTACGTAGGAAGCATCATCGATTGCAGGGGCGTGAAGTTTGTAGATGGAGATGGACTCAAACCATCTTCCTAGAGGGAACCTTATGGATGATGCCAACGAGGCGAGGGCATCGGCGAGAATATTCTGATGACGAGGGACATGAACAAAGATCAGTTTGGTGAACAGTTTGGCAAAGGTAGCAGTGAGTTCTTGGTATGGCTTGAGTTTGGGATCGCGAGTGCGATATTTAGTGAGCACCTGGCGAAGGATGAGTTGACTATCACCTACGACTCACAACTCAGTGATACGAAAAGAATGAGCGAGTTCTAGGCTAGCTAGAAGAGCTTCATATTCGGCTATATTGTTGGTAACTGGAAATTTGAGCTGGTATGCCAATGGGAATGTGAGGCCTTCAGGCGACAGGAGGGCGACGCCGATTCCTCTCCCTTGAGAATTCAGAGCTCCATCAAAATATAGCGTCCACATTGGCTCATCTGATTGGTTGATGGACATTACTTCCTCATCTGGAAACTCTGATTGAACGGGATCAAACTTGGGAAGAGGATGGTGAGCGAGATGCTCGGCTATGGCATAGCCTTTAATCGCCTTTTGCTGGATGTAGGTGATGTCGAACTAAGAGAGAAAACTTTTTCAGCGTGCTAGCCTATCCGTAAGGACGGCTTTCTCCCGAAGGAATTTGATAGGATTCATTCGAGCAATCAAGTGGACCTCATGAGCCAAGAAGTAGTGCTTCAATTTTTGCACTACCCAAACGAGGGAAGCACAGGTTTTCTCCATGACGGTGTACTTCTGCTCACAGGGATTGAGAAGTTTGGACAAGTAATAGGTTGCCCGTTCCTTGCCTTCTTCATCAGCTTGTGCGAGGACGGCTCCCACGGAGTCATCCAAGACTGAGACGTAAAGGATCAGAGGTTTTTCTGGTTTGGGTGGAATGAGAACGGGTGGACTAGCCAGATATTCCTTCAACCCTTCAAAAGCTTTCTGACATTTAGAATTCCAGTGGAATTCTACTCCTGGCTTGGTCAACTCGTAGAGAGGTCTACACCTTTGTGAATGTTGGGACACGAACCGACGAATGAACTGCAACCTCCCGATTAAACCTCAGACTTCCCTCAAATTCTTGGGAGGCGGCATATCTTTGATAGCCTTGGCTTTGTCGGGATCTATCTCGATCCCTCTTTTACTCACAATGAAACCCAGCAATTTACCCGACGACACACCAAACACACACTTTTTCGGGTTCATTTTCAGTTGGAACTCCCTTGACCTCTGCAAGACCTTAGCCAAAACTTCTGGATGTTCCATCCTGGTCCTTGATTTCACCAATAAGTCATCCACATACACTTGCAGATATATGTGCATCATGTCATGAAATATGGCCATCATAGCTCTTTGGTAAGTAGCTCCAGCATGCTTTAACCCAAACGGCATGACCACGTAATAGTATGTTCCCCAAGGGGTAGTAAATGACGTCTTCTCCTGATCCTCTTCTGCCAAACGAATTTGATTATATCCTGAAAATCCATCCATGAATGAGAGGGTCTCATATCCTGCTGTGTTATCGATCAACACATCAATGTGAGGCAAGGGAAAATCATTCTTTGGACACGCGCGGTTAAGGTCCCGGAAGTCGATGCAAATCCTGACTTTCCCATCTTTCTTCATGACTGGGACAATGTTCGCCACCCATTGAGGATAAAGGACTACTCTAATGAATCTGGCTTTGTGGAGCTTATCGACCTCTTCTTTCATTTTCAAAGCCATCTGAGGGTGGAAACGCCTTAACCTTTGTTTTACCGAGACGGCCCCTGGTTTTAGGGTTAAACGGTGTTCGACCAAGGTTGAATCTAGACCCGACATATCCTCGTAGCTCCATGCAAACGTGTCCTTATATTCCTTGAGAACCTCAATTAATGCCTCTTCTTCAGAGGGTGGTAGGTTGTCACTTATGAGGATGATCCTAGGGTCTTCCTCAGTTCCCAAGTTGACTTCTTTGATGGATTCTTCTACGGCGGTTGACGGCTCGTCGAATCTCCTCATTCCACTAGCATATGCGCCCGCCGCATCCTCATATTCTTCACCCTCATCTTCAGTGGGGCATTCTTCATCCGTGATCTCGTAGACTCCATACCCTTCATCAAATGCACAGTCGCCCTCACATTCTATTTTCGGTAGCCAGATGGGATTTTCTAACAATTGGGGGATGGCAAGGAGGGCTTGACACCTGGTGGCTAAATCCAGAAGGAATCGACGAGGGATCTACCTACCCTTGGATTTCTTCCTAGGTACTACCCTTGGCCTATCATTCCTAGATTGACTGACAATATTTATAGAAGAAGAGGAAGACGAAGAGGATGGTGTAGAATGTACAGGAGAAGACCCCTCAGAGGAGGGGTAGAAAAGGTCGCTCATCGGACCTTGGACGGGTGGTCTGCAGGGCGGTACGCACCCGTGGGAGATGTAGGACGTTTCCTCAACGAAGATGTGTTGTTGGGGAGTTTAAAAATTAACGTTTTTTTTCTCATTTTCATTTTTAATGACAAAGCAGTGAAAAGAGATTGGAGGAGAGAGAAAAGTGGTTATGGCTAGAGGATTGTGATGCTCATAGAGCAGATCATGGTTGAAGACCTGGCGCGGGTTGAGAAGCCCGCGTAGGTATGTAAGCAAAGAAGGGGATCTGGGAAGATCATCAGATAATTGTCTGGCCCAGGAAGAAGATATCAGCAAAGGCTGAGATGAGCGGATGGAGAAGATGGCGGCTAATGAGCCGTCGACGGCAATGTTGAGGACGGATGAAGATCCGTCAATGACAGGGTCCTTCTGGCGAGGACGAGGATAGTTTGGAACCTTGGCAAGAGTGGTAATATTCTCTGGTATTCTGGAGATCAATGGCGGTCCTTCAAGCTGCAGAGACGAGAACATCCTTTCCAGTGCAACGGAAATGTCCCGTATGTCGAACCATTTGTTCCACTCGCATTCCGGATCTTTGATCTTGCCTCTTTTGGTGATCCTCGGACATTTTTCAGCCAAATATACAGCATGTGATCTCCCATATGCTTCTCGTGGGTAATCTCCCATCTGAACAACGGGCCCTCTGTTGAAATGGTTCGATAGAGTCCATGTGAGGGGCTTCCAATCCACCTTGAACGGTCCTTTGAAGCCTAGGCCAAACCTGCGGTTCGGCCTAATTTCCTTTGGCGGTTTGAGTCTACCCTGTAACTGTGCGCCCAGACCTTTACCCTATTGGTAGCCGATGTTCCTCATAATCTCCCACCCTTTAGAGTGAAAAGGGAGATATGATGTTGCGGTTGCCCTGACCGGCTCCTTTGGTGCTAGTGGAACGTGAGATGAATCACGTACGTCCAGTAGTGACAATATGGGCCGATGAGACGGCCAAACAGAGGGCAGAGAGGTGTTGATAGCATCCACTGTGTGAAGGACATGTGTACTGACCACTTTAATAATTCTCCCATTGTAAGGAAACTTCAGGCACTGATGGTTGGTGGAAGGCACAGCGTCCATGGCTTCGATGTAAGGGCGACCCAGTATAGCCTTGAATTTGGGGTCCATGTCGAGGACATGGAAATCCGTGGGAATTGACATGGGGCCTAGTTCTGCCTTCAGAATAATCATCCCCTGTGGCGGCCTTTTGCTATTGTCATAAGCCGTGACCGTGATCGAGGAAGGTCTTATTTGTTCCTTGTTGACCCCACACAACTGAAGGGTGTCCATGGAGATCACATTTATAGACGCACCCGTGTCCACAAGACACGGGTTTATGGATACCCCATTAATTTTTATTGAAATGCACAATGCATATTTCGAGCTTCCTTAGGAGCGAGCTCGTAGTTGTGGAACATGATGGCCGGTTGTGTGTCTGTTGGGGTCAGGACGGTCGAAATCTTCTCCACGGGGAGGTCCTCATTAACCATGACTTTTTGAAGATATTCCATCAAGGCCGCCTGGTAGGATGTGGATCTTTGAAGTAGCTCCAGGATGGAGATCCGAGCAGGCGTCTTGTCCAAGTGTTTCAATAGATCATACTGTGTTCCAGGGATAGCTCTTTCTGGTTGTTCTCCATCATCCTTCTCTGGCTGAGATTGCTCAGGATTCTGACTGTTGTGGGGGAAAACCCTATGGAAAATCCTTCCACTCCGGAGCACCATTGCCTGCGGCTTTTGTACCTCTGTGGGGGTAGCAATGGGTTTTAACAGGGATTTGAGGGGTAGTGGTGGAGGAATGGTTGATGATGCAGGGGTGATGATGGGAGCAGGGATTCTGATGAGGGGTTTGTTAGGTGGAGGCATGGTGGAGGTAGAGGGGATATCGCGCGGATTATGAAGGATAAGGGGTCTGGAAGGTGGAGGTGGAGACGAAGTAGAAGTGGGTAGGGCTTGAAGCGGGCAATGATTTTGAGGTGGGTGATGGGTAATGAGTGGTTTTGAAGGCATTAGTGGTGATACGGTGGAGAAAGACGGGGTTATGTATGGTTGACGGATGATAAGGGGTTTAGAAGGCGTAGGGGTAAATGTGGTAGAGGTGGATGTGATGTGACACAATGATGGATGATGATGTTCTGAAAACCAAGTTGATGTAAAACTACCCCTTGTACCTAGAGTAGCAAGCAGCACAACAAGTTGGTAACGTCACATTGGCGGATTCACTCGCGTAAGCATACTCGGATCCGTAGAAGGACCGGTGATGGCGGAGAGGGTCCGAGGTTGGACCTCGGGGCTCCAAGGGTTTGGCCAGCTAGGATTAGATCCCAATGAGCCAAGGATGCCCAAAATCAAGGGTGACCGGCACGCCGAGGGCGAGGGTTGAAATGTCACGCTCACAACTCACCCGCGGTAATCACGCAACTAGAAGATAAATCGGGTTCGGGCACTCTCTTACGCCGACGGTACTGAGGATGCAATACTAATTAAGCAAGAGAAAGCCGGTAAAGAGTAGTGTGAGTGGCTCACCTGATCGGCGTGAAGACACCGATCCCGGTCGGAGACGAGGGCGAGCGGGGAAGTGTGGGTTCCCCCGCACACTGCGCCGATGAAGCTTCAAAAAAAACCTGCTCAAGAGTACATGCACTACACCTCGCGCAGGAGGGTGATCTCGGGGGTGGGAATTAATTGATTACAAACAAACACTACCTCCCGCAGGGAGGGGCGGTAAGCCGGCCAGGCAAGAAGGGTAGATTGATCGAGAAACCCACGAGGAGGAGCCGCTACCGAACCAGACTGCTTGCTGTGGTTGGCGATAGACAGGTGGTGTAGTTGCTGTAGATCTCAGCCAGGAATTTTTCCGATGACGAGCCCAGGGGGGATCTTCTCGTAACAGGAACCCAAACACTTCTGATTTATGTCAATTTATTCTGACATCGTCGATGGCTGCAGTGGAGGTCTGAGTAGAGCAACAGCTTCTGGGGCGGATGGCTCTCTGTTTCTGTCTGCAACTTGCAGAAGTTGCCCCGGTCGCTCCTGGATTCCGAATCACGAACCGTCGGAGTCTCTGGATCCATGGACAAAGCCTATACACAGAAAAACTGACGGCAACACCTTCTGAGGTCAGGGTGGACAGGGGGACGCCGACGAGTGGGAACTGGTCGCTGCAGACTGCAGGAGGCAGACCCGTGCGATCGAGGAGAAAATTCGGAACTCTGGCTCCCGGTTGCCGAAAGAGGTCCCGTTTCTTGCTCCTCATCGGGGACATGGGGAGGAAGAACTTTGATGAAGGACCTTTGGTCTGATTCCTTCACGGTTAGTCGTGGTGCGGCGACGAACTGGGTTGCAGGTTCTGGCCGCAGCGACTACCAGATAGGAACAGTGGATTGCAGAAGTTGTCCCGGCCGCTCCTGGATGCCGAATCTCAAACCGTCAGAGTTGCTGGAACCGTGGACGATCCCTCTGTGCTGCAAAACTGACGGGGAAGCCATCCAATGTCGGGGTGGACTGGGGGTTGTCGATGAGTGGAGGCAGGTCACTGCCACCTGTGGGAGACAGACCCGACCAGTCGTGGAAGAAAGACCAAAACTCTGACCTCCGGATGCTGAATGCACTTCCGCTTCTTGATCCAGAAAGAGGACTGGTGGAGGAAGATATTTGCAGAAGAACTTGCGGCTTGAATCTTCCACTGTCGGCCGTGGTGCAGCTTTGAACCGGGTTCAGGAGCTCTGCTGTCGGAGCTCTGCACAGTCGGGGGAGATTGGCTCTCCCGGACAGCCCCGAACTCGGAACGGGACGAGATCACCTCGCCTGCGAAGATGACTGGACGCCCTTTCCAGAAAGGTATGGTACGCCTCTGGATGTCACCGTGTGAATCCGGGGAAGCTTCTGCAAGTCGTACCTTCCTCAGCCACCTGTAGACTGATCAAAGGGGGGGAGAGGGGTGGAAGAACTTGGTTGGCCAAAGGAAGAACAATGGGAAGGGGGGTTGGGGGCTGCGACCTAGGGAGGTGAGGGGGGCTGGGAATGAATGTGGTGCAGTCCCAAAGGGAGGAGAATTCAAATTTTAGCTTGGGAGGGGTGAAGGGGATGCTTAGGGAAGTGAGGGGGTGTATGGGGAATGCCAAGGGGTGCCTTGGAAGAGGGGCTTCCACCTGGGGTTGGAGGGGGATTAAATGGGAGGTATGGGGAAGGGGTCTTAATTAGGGGAGAATAGGGAGGAGAGAGAGTGAATTTCAAAATTTAGAGAGAGAGAGGGAAGAGGAGAGAGAAAAGAGCTAGAGAGAGAGGGAGAGATGCACTTAAGTGGCTCAAATTTGCTTAATACTTCATTAGCCTCAAAAGAGGGGGGTTGGGGTCCTATATATAGGAAATCCCCATTTTACAAAAAGTCCCTGTGAAAAAGGACTAATGACAGAAGACCAAGGGGTGGGGAGAGGGGCGCCCATGGGCCAAGCAAATGATATGGCCCAATAAGATATGATAACCCATTAACCCTCTTGGCCACTTAATGAAACCTTAGACTTAGGTAGATGACTTACTAACTTAGGTACTTGACTCAATAAAAGGAAAATTACATGATTTAAGACTCAAGAAAAAATGTAAAAATTACATAGCTATACTCAGAAGCTTGAGATGAAAATAGTGGCCAGCATCGGTACCCACGGGGAAATGGGAAGTGGTAAGTGATGTCCCCATCAGGATGGTAAAGTGGGGGAGTGGGAGAAGATGAGAGGGTGTGAAGGCGTAGTGGAGAGTGTCGGTTGATAGGGGATCGGGGTACGGATGAGAGGGCGTAATGGTAGTGGAAATGGTGAAGGTGATACTGACGCGGGTTGATGAGAGAGAGGTGCTACCCGGGCAAGGCAAGGGTGTTGCGTGATGATAGGATTAGCGGTAGAAAGAATGGAGGTACTTTCCTAGTGCCACACCTGCTCTCTCCCGACTTCCGGGAAGGAGGAGATGGGGTTAACCTGATGATTGGGCTGTTGGTGCTCCGGTAATGGATTCTGGATTATGCCCATGTTGGGCTGTTGTTGTGGGGCCTGCTGAGGCTGCTGTTGTTGTTGTGGTTGCTGTTGCTGTTGCTGCTGCTATTGTAACTACTGCTGTGGCCTATGAGGAGGTCTCCTAGCCTTGAGAGCGGCGACGTATCGTCTCATTTCATCCCAATCTATTTGATGTTCATCATTCATATCGTGGATGTAATCTTTGAAATGGAAGCAGTAATCTACTGTGTGTCCTGGCTGCCTGTGGTAGACGCAGTATTTGGAGGTTTCTGGCAATGGTGGATAGTAGGCTCTCTTGGGACCGACCGGCCTCCTTTGTTGCTGTTGGGCACCATAGTTCCCCGGGGGTGGAACTTGGTTGTACTGAAGCGGTGGTTGTTGTTGCTGAGGTTGTGGTTGTTGTTGCTGGGGTTGACGTAATGGAGGCATATTATCCTGGGGTGGATTATTTTAGGGTGGAGGACGAAGAGGGAAAGGACCTGGTTGGAGGGGAAGTCGGGGCATTTGTGGAGGCCTTGGGTTGACTGCATAGTTGGCATTGTTGACCGCACCCACTTGCTCATTTGTCACGACGCCTTCTGTGGCTCTGCCCGGGACACCAGCGCCTATCTTTCTGACCACTTTGGGCTTTGGTGACTCAAACATGTTCATAATGGGGGAGTCTTTTAACTGGGCTTGGATGTACCGGTCCCTTTCATAGAGTTCCTCCATTGTAGTAAGTTTATTCATGGCCAGGACATGTCTGAACTGTGGGGTTGCATTAGACACAATCATCTTCACTTGTTCGGGCTCGGAGAGGGTATCCCTTATTCTTTCCGCCAGAGACCTCCATCTATCAGCATAGCGGACAAAATCCTCATCAGGCTTCATCTTTTCGGCCACTAGGTCGGTAATGGAGAGTGAGGGACCGACTCTATCCCTATATTTCTGTAAGAACCTTCTCTGGACTATTTCAAAATTCTCGGCCTCACGGGGCTCCAAAGAATAGAACCACTCTAGCGCGGGACCATCCAATGATCTCCGAAAGAGGTATGCCAGGGACCTCTAATCGTTTTGCCAATAGGAGGATTCATACATGAAATCCTTGAGGTGAATGAAGGGGTTGCCGGTACCATTATATCTACGGTACGTGGGCATTTCGGAGGGAGGAAGATGAATGACGGGAAGGATTGGCAAAGCAACCTTCGGGGTGGCTTTCACGTCCACTATTCTTCTCAGATTTTGAAACTGCTCGTCCATGCGATTGAACCTATTGAGGAGCGATTGGGCGAGCTCCTCTGGAGGTGAAGGTGGCACTTGCCACTGGGGGAGAAATTGTCTCCCGGAGACTTGAGGGGGGAACCCCGAATGAGAGGGAGCTGTCGGACCGCCGACAGTTGGCCCTGGCTGAAGCGGTATGTGGGGAACAACGGGAGTTTTAGATTGTGACGGGAACTGGAATGAGGGTGGTTGTTGGCTCGCTTGTCCTTGAAGCGAGGGAGACTAGATGGCTTGCGCCAATGAAGGAGATGGAATGGCCTGCACGGACTCTTAGAGAGGTGCGATGACTGAAGTTGATTCCTGGGGCGTGGGGGAAACAGATTTCCCCTTTAGAATGGCCTGGAAGGCCCGGAGCTGTTCAGAGGTAAGCTCCGTGTTGGCGAGGACGCCCAGTAAGGAAGAGATATCCTGTGGTGGGGACGTGTCCCCGGCAATAACCTGCACCTCATGCGAGGGCTCATGAGAAGGACCCGAGTCCATAGCATAGACTCGCGGGTCGGCTGACAAACCATGACTAGGGTGGTTCTCCTCAAAAGACTCGTGAGCCATGCTCACAGTTTTCCCAAAACGCAAAAACATACACTAGCAAGTAGGTAGCAGAGATTATCAAATAAGTGGATGCCTTTACGCCTTTTTTGTGTTTTGATTTTGATGATTTTTTTGTGCTTTTAGCGAGATCCGAAGTTCACACAAAATAGGGACCCTAGTTTATTTTTGTTTCACCGCCGTGTCAGCTAGGGTCTCTCGTCTCACCACGAATGGAATGCCTAACTCCGGGGAACTTCAATGGTACAACCAACCCAGTGAACGAAGAGGAGATTCTTCGATGTCGGGGACTTACGGAGGTCCCAGTGGAGGAGATTCTAGTCCGTTGAGAGGAATTCTCAAACGGAGAGTCCTTCCTTCACCGGGAAAGGGTGATCCTTAGAAAAAATGAAAAAGGATATAAAAGAGGGATGTGTTGGGTTAGATGGACGCAGTCTATCTCTACAGATTGTGGATCTAGAGGGGGGTGAATAGATCAACTTGCCTAATTTAAAACTATTGTAAGTTCTAAAGCGGAATTTAGGCAAACGTCAGTTAAGCTAAACAAAGGATGCTAAACAAAAGGTCGAAAGCTAGACATGAGCATAAGCGATGCAATCAAATAAGCTAAGCAAGAATTTCCATCGCACACAGATCACACAAAAACACAAACACACTGCACACATAATTTTTAGGTGGTTCGGTCAACGACCTACGTCCACCCCACACTCAACCGAGTATGGCTTCCTGCTGCGCAGCACAGCTTGCGTCCGCTGGGCTTTACAGCTTGGCCAAACAACCCGCTGATACACAGCTTCGCTGGGCACTACAGCTTGCCGACCAGAGGATCTAATCCTCTGCAACCGCTGGGGAAATACAGCTTAACCCGTCCAGTGGAGACCACCACTGCAAGACCGCTGACACACAGCTTGAAGAAACAACATTCGGAAATGAAAGATAGAATCAAAACGAAAATAGAAAAGCTCAAAAAACAATGTAGCTCTAAGAGCAAAGCTCAGCTCTGGTTTTGAACCACGAGATTGAGATACAACCACTCTCACTCTCACTCTCGATCAGCTCTCTCTCAACTCAATCTCTCTCGATCTCTTCCTCTCTCTTTTTCTCCTTCTTCTCTTCTTCTTCTTCTTCTTCTTCTCTGTATCTTCTTCTTCTCTCTTTTCTCTCTGTGGATCGAAGGCTCACTGCTGTATAGACTTTCTCTTCTTTTCTTTCGATCAACCTTCATCTGTGGATGAAGGCTTCAATATATAGCAGCAGCAGGTGGATAAGGTACAGAATGCGTGTGCCTCCCACACTCAATCCAGAACCTTCTTTCCACGTGCCCTTATAGCATTGGTTCCTTTAGTATTGGATCACGTGTAGCCCAGACACTGGGGAATATTCTTCCTCGGACCACCTTCTTCTTTCTGTTTTTCTTCTTCTCCTACAAAGAGATTAAAACCATTAAACTCAGGCCCACAAAAACTAAAACTGCATGAGGTATGTGATAGCAATACGAGATGCACTATACTGAGAACGACACGAGATACACAAGGTGACTACAGCACGAAATAAAGAGAGAACGACACGACGTACCACAGTAACAAGGCTATCACTACAACGAGAACGACACGAGGTCAGATGAAAACAGCACGAGGTGAGAAGGAAATAACACGGAGTAAAACGGTAGTAAAACACGCGATCAGAGGAAACCTGGACGAAGATAGAAAAGAAGCAACACGAAGACATAAACAAAAATGACACGAATACAGAAGACTCGAAGACATAGGGGTGACACAGATGGAGCGACACGAGGTGGCACAGAAAGCAGCCCGAGGTGCTGCAGTGTTCAGCACACGATGGAACAACTAACGACACGAAGACGAGGACAACACGGACTGAAACCAACTCGAAGATGAAAAACAGAACCCTACACGAAGTGTGGTCACAAAGCAAAAAGGACACGGGGTCTAAGAAAAACAACACGAAGATAGAAAATAGGAACGGCTACAACGACATGTGATAAAACAGTGAAAGCAAGAAAACGTCTCGAGTAACTACAGTAAATGATACGAGAATAAGACTCGAAGACAGACGATGTATAGAGTTCTCAGTTCACCCGTCAGTGTGTAGACTTGAACAGCATGAGACACAGTATAGACATCAACTCTGCACATCGAATGTATGGACTTCAAGTGTGAAGACCATTGTAGAGACTTTGGTTTCGAAGATAATGTGCAGACATCGAGTTTGAAGACCAATGTCCAAACTTCAAGTAACAGTGTGGATGTACAGACTTGATGGAGCGAAGCAATGTGTAGACTTGAAGCTCCTGATGGGTGTATAGACTTCAAATATCAAGACGCTAAGGAAGACGGACAAAGTACAGACTTGCTGTAACAGACCAAAGTACAGACTCTGAGGTTCAAGGCCAACGGCTGTACAGACTTAGAATATTAAGACTGATGTCCAGACTTCAAACGTTAATCATGTACACACTTAACCAATTCAATTGAGATGCAGTGTGTGGACTTCATCTTGAGCGAAAGGTAAGTGAAGAATGTATAGACTCAAGAGAGTAAGAAATTGCAGACAGCAGTGTATTAAATGCAAAGAACACATAGTCAATCTGATAGAGCAGTTTCATCAAATCAAAAATAGTTGCCAATAAATCAAAACAATGGTGTTGCCAATGAAATAAAGCAAGTGTCAACATCATCAATCATAGAGGGGTCACAACAGGATGGATGTATGCAATTGAATGCTGACAAAGATATAGAGTAAGAAAACAACAGAAATAACAAACATATAATAAACACCCAACCAATCAAATTGACAGTGCTGCCGTGAGCACAACGGGGGCGCGCGAGGGTGCCAAGGTGGAGAGGCACGGACGGTGCCGAACTTGCAAGGGTAGCCAAAAGGAAGCAGTAGACGTCCCACCGTGATCGCCAATCTGTGAGCGACGTCACGCGGTTCGGGGAGCGGAGAAGACGCGGAGCGCGTGTGCTCCTCTTTTGTTTGCTGCAACACAGAAATAAGAGAAAAGAGAAGGGGCCACCACGGGAGATTGCTCCGACGGGGCGAGCGGGACAAATGTAATATAGCAAGATATGGGGGTTAAACGATCATAGCGGGAAGTGACTCGTCGCGGCCTCGGGGGGACGGGAATGGTGCAGAAATTAAATAGCAAGAATTGAAACGGCCATTGGGGAAGTGACTCGCCGCGGCCTCGAGAATATGAGCAGATAAGAATATAACAGAATATAAGGAGAATATAAAGAGCAGGAATTTAAACGGCCATTGGGGAAGTGACTCGCCGCGGCCTCGAGAATATGAATAGATAAGAATATAACAAAATATAAAGAGAATATAAGAGCGGGAATTTAAACGGCCATTGAGGAAGTGACTCGCCGTGGCCTCGAGAATATGAATAGATAAGAATTCAACATATAAGAACGAGAATTTAAACGGTCATTGGGGAAGTGACTCGCCGCGGCCTCGAGAATATGAGCAGAATACAACAGAATATAAAGAGAATATAAGAACGGAAATTTAAACAGTCATTGGGGAAGTGACTCGCCGCGGTCTCGAGAACAAGATGTGATCTCCAGGGGCCAAAAGACCCCAAAATAAAGAAAGTGATCGCGTCTACCTCAAGAATGGGAGATGGCGGGTTGCTTCTTCCTCCCCCTTCGGCCGGCCAACGGAGAGGGCTTTCCTTGATTACCCTTGCAAAATAGTAGACAATAAATGAACGGAATTGGAAAATGGCAGTGTAGTAACAATTCCTTGCAATAAAAGTAACGAGATCGTGACCTGACACACACCTGGTAGGTGTGGTTTTAAACCCCTCTCGGACTCGAGTAGGAGGAAAATGCGATGATGAATGCAAGAAGTATGCAAGAGACGGCGCCCTTATGTAGGGAGATAGAGGATGCAGTATGATGAATGTAAAGAACTATGGAGAAAAATGGGAAGAAAAGGCTTATTGGATAAGCCGAGGGTGAGATCTGGCGGAGCTCCAGCAGCGTAGGGACGACGTGGAAGCGCGGTGGATGAAGATAGCCTTCCTCTCGCGAGCCTGGACACCCGAGAAGCCGGTAGAACCTCCACCTACAAAAGACCCCACGGGTTAGAAATGACTCCGGTAGCCTCTGGGCTCCGGCAGCCTATCGGATCTCTGCTTGGCTCTCTCAGAACTGAGGGGGTGGGCCTCTATTTATAGGGCTCCGGAGGGTGGAGGCGTCCAGGACCCTGGACACCTCCATCAGGGCCGAACTAATATTTTATTCTATTTTTATTTATTTTTTCAGAATATTTTTGTGGAGGCGTCCAGGGCCCCGGACGCCTCCAACAGGTCCACCGAACCCCATCGACGGCCGCACGCGGTTTGGCACAACGCGTGGTTTCGTGAGCGGCGTCTCGTGATTTTGAAATGGGCGCGTCCAGCTGTCTGGACGTCTCTATAGATTGGATCTTTTGACACACGACAAACCGTCGTTCGGTGGGCGGTGCCCGTGAGGGAGTTGATGGAGGCGTCCAGGGTCCTGGACGCCTCCAATAAAATATATTTTTATTTTTGTTTTTTTTCTATGCCAAAGTTGGCATTTTATATTTTATATTTTTATTTTTATGGAGGCATCCAGGGTCCTGGACGCCTCCATTAATATATTATTTTTATTAGGCTTTTGATTTATTTGAAAATAAATTAAAAGAA
Organism: Amorphophallus konjac; assembly: GCA_022559845.1. Classification (NCBI taxonomy): domain Eukaryota; kingdom Viridiplantae; phylum Streptophyta; class Magnoliopsida; order Alismatales; family Araceae; genus Amorphophallus; species Amorphophallus konjac. The sequence continues at coordinate 95,009,847 of CM040125.1, forward strand.
TGGGGGCGTCCAGGGGCCTGGACGCCCCCAAAAAGACCCACCCGGATCCTCGAACAAGGTGTTGGCGGCTGCCCGACAGACACCCTTCTTGGTTCCGGAACCTCCTGATGCGTCTGATTGGTGTTGATGCCGTCCGAATGCCGTGACGAGACGATTCCGGATGCCGAAAAGGGCAGAAGAAGACTCTAAGAAAAGGAAGCACCCAAGTGATTCAAAACGCGTAAGCCGTCGCGGGGCGTTGTATAGTGATATGAGACTTTCTCAGGAGACGTCAGGAATAGCGTGTCTACAAGTACCTAACATATGCCACAGTGTCTTCCAAAAATAACTGGTGAACCTAACATCATGGTTAGACACTATGGTACGGGGCAACCTGAACTTACACACTACATGAGTAAGGAAAAGGCGGGCTACCCTCGAAGCATCCGAAGTCTTCGAGCTGGGAATGAAAAGGGCCATCTTCGAGAATCGATCTACTATCACATAGACTGAATCATGCTTCCTAGAGGTTCATGGCAATCCTAGGACAAAATCCATGCTAACATCATGCCACAGGGCGTCAGGCACGAAAAGAGGTGTGTAGAGGCCCGAGCTTTGCTTCTTCATTTTGGCCGTAACACATGTACGACACTGGGCCACAATGTAAGCAACATCTCTCTTCAAGCTCAGCCAATAGAATCTATGCTCGACAGCCTTGATAGTCTTGTTCCGACCGAAGTGGCCGACTAGACCCTCCACATGTAGTTCCTAGACTAAGAAGTTGCAAACCGATGTTCGGGGAACACACAGCCTGCCTCCATGAAAGAGGTAACCCTCCTGAAGCACATAATCACTATGATCTCTCGAGGGTCCGGCCTGGAGAGCGACAAAAATCTGACCAAAATTAGGACAATCAACATATGCCTCTCTCATCTTCTCTAGCCCTATAACCTCGGCACTGATGGTAGTTAGCAGACATGCTCGCTGACTGAAGGCGTCAGCCACCTTGTTCTCCACTCCAGCCTTGTGTTTAAGCACAGATGTGAACTGCTGGAGATACTCAACCCATCTGCTGTGACGTGCATTAAGCTTCTTTTGGGCATGGAGGAACTTTAAAGCCTCATGATCGGAGTACAAGACAAACTCCTGATGTAATAGATAGTGCCTCCAGTGCCTAAGAGCCGGAACAACTGCATAGAATTCCTTATCATAAGTGAAGTATCGCAGTTTTGCGTCATTCAGCTTCTCACTGAAATATGCAATCGGGTGCGTCTCCTGACTCAACACTCCTCCAATTCCTACACCCGATGCATCACATGAGACCTCAAACACCTTCGAGAAATCTGGTAATCGAAGGACCGATGTCTGGGTCATGCGTTCCTTGATGTCCTTGAAGGCAGCAGCAGCGGCCTTCGTCCATACAAATGTGCCCTACCTGATACAGTCCGTGATCGGGGTAGTGACGGAACTAAATCCGCGGATGAAACAATGATAGAACGTCGTGAGGCCATGGAAACTGCGAACATCATGGATCGTTCGAGATTCTGGCCACTCAACAATGGCCCGGACCTTCTCCGGATCTGCGGAGACCCCAATACTCGACACAATGAAACCCAAGAAGGTAAGTTGAGGAGTCATAAAGGCACACTTCTGTGGGTTTGTAAACAACTGTTCCCGCCTCAAGAGTAGGCAGACCTATCGAAGGTGGTCCAGGTGGTCCCCCGTAGTGCGACTATAGATGAGAATATCATCAAAATACACTACAACAAAGACTCCAATGAATGGTCGAAGGACCTGAGTCATGAGTTGAATGAAGGTGCTAGGGGCATTAGTCAGCCCAAAGGGCATAACCAACCACTCATATAGACCATCTTTGGTCATAAATGTGGTCTTTCACTCATCACCTGGCCTAATCCTCACTTGATGGTAGCCACTCTTAAGATCAATCTTCGAAAAGATAGTGGCACCTGCCATCATGTCAAGCATATCATCTAGACGGAGAATAGGGAACATGTACTTCACGTTGATCTTGTTGATGGCACGACTATTAATACACATTCTCTAAGTGCCATCCTTCTTTGGGGCGAGTAATGCGGGCATAGTACACGGACTCATGCTGTCCCGAATAGATCCTCTCTACATAAGCTCATCGACCTACCGCTTTAGCTCGGCGTGCTTAGTGGGACTCATGCGATAGTGGGGAAGGTTGGGCAACGAGGATCCCAGAATCAGGTCGATAGCATGCTGAATATCCCGCATAGGTGGGAGTCCCTCGAGAAGCTCTTCGGAAAAGATATCAGCAAACTTCTGCAGAATGGGAATGACATCAGGTGGGAGTTCACCCTCAGACTTTTGCTCCACCTCACGGACTGTGATATCAAACACAGGGCTGCCCCTACTAGCCTCCTGCTCCATTTCTCGGGAGCTAATCAACATCAACCTCCTAGATGGGGTCTCGCCTGTGTTGTGACTCCTCAGTGTTGATGATGTTGACATATGCTTTACTTCATTGGCAACACCTTGTTTTGATTGATTGGCAACCGTTTATGCCTTGATGAAATTGTTCTTATCAAATTATATGTGTGTTCTATGCACTTCACAGGTTTACACACTGCACACACACTCAAAGTCCACACATTGCACGCAGAGTCTATACACTATCTTGTGTTGAGTTTGTGCATTGTTGAGAACGTAAGTCAATACATCCATGCACATTCTGGACAGTAGTGGGTCAACCCCCTTCCTAGATGGGTCGACTCCCTCAGAACATTCAAGTCTATACACTGTCCATCTTCTTAGTGTCTCATGCAGCGTCAACGCAGTAAGTGTGCACATTGCATTGGCTATGTCTGCAGCGTCAACGCAGCATGTCTATACATTGCATCATGGCATTTGTGCTCTAAGTCTATACACTGCATGGCGAGCCCAAAGTCTATACATTGCATTGGCTAAAGTCTGCACAACGTCCGTCTCATTTAGAGTCTAAGGCAATGTCTATACACTGGACTTGAAGTGTGTACATTGAGCATCTCATTGAGTGTCTCATGAAAGTCTATACAGTTGTTCAGGCTAAGTGTGTACATCGTTCGTCTTAGCTGAAGTCCATACATTGCACTGCATAGGCTAAGTGTGTACATCGTCCGTCTTGTTTGAAGTCCATACATTGCATTGCCTTGGCTAAGTATGTACACTATCCGTCTGACTTAGCATCTTGTGCATTGAGCGAAGTCCATACATTACAGCTCGCACATTCAGCAAGTCTATACAGTGGCTCAGGCTAAGTCAATACATCAGACTGTTGTAGGCAAAGTCTGTACATCGGACTATTTCAAGTGAAGTCTGTACATCCGATTGCTCATGCACTCATCTTAAGTCTATACATTCCTTTCTAAGGCAAAGTCTATACATTGCCCTTAGACATCAAAGTCTATACAGGCTTGTCTTTGGCAAGTCTGCTCATCGTGAAGTCTATACAGCCAGTGTCTGCGTTGCATTGCATGCATCATGTTTGAAGTCTATACATTGAGCTGAAGGATGCCTAAGTCTATATGTTGGCTGTTGAATGATCTCCAAGTTTGTACATCGTGCATCTTTTAGTTGAAGTCTGTACAGCCTTTGCTTCGCCAAAGTCTATACATTGGTCTGCATTGCATTGCATGAAGTCTATACATTCATCTGCATTGCATTGCATGAAGTCTATACATTGCACGAGCTGAAGCCTGTATGCATTGCACGAGCATGAAGTCTATACATTGCACGGGCTGCTGTTCTTCGAAGTCTGCACATTGTTTTACGCTTCAGCAAGTATGTACAGCGGTTGCCTTCTTATATGAAGTCTGTACATTGCATTCGAGTTCACAAGTCCATACAGTGAAGTCTATACAATGCATTTAGTCTTACAAGTCTGTACAAGGTTTATACTTAACCTGATAAGTCTATTTCGACTGTCTGACAGGGATTCTTTAACAGAGATTGGTGACTTGGCTCGTGATCCAAGGAAGGACGAGGTACCATGATGGTGACACGTGGAAACAGCCCATCAAGGATGCTTCCATGTGGATAGAATTGCCTCGGTTCTAGCGAATTCACTGGGCTGGAAATGTGGAAGCCACGCGCCCTTATCCACCTGCTGCTGGTATATATTGAAGCTTTCGTCTTCAGATGAAGGCTGATCGATCGAAAGTGGCAAAGTCTATACAATGAGTCTGAAGGCAGCAGAGAGCCACCGATCCACAGAGGAGAAGAAAAAGAAAGAAGAAGAAAAATAGAGAAGAGGAAAAAGAGAGAAGAGAAGATCGAGAGAGATGAGTTGAGAGAGTGAGATTGTGAGAGTTTTGTTTGAGAGATTGTATCTCAGTCTCTTGGTTCAGAAACCAGAGCTGAGCCTTGCTCATTCGAGCTACATTCCCATTTGGGTTTTCTATTTTCATTTTCTTTTATCTTTTGATTTCGATACTCTTGTTTCTTCAAGATGTGAGGCAGCATTGCAGTGGAGGTCTCCACTGGACAGGTGAAGCTGTAATCCTCAGCAGGCGAGACTTGGTCTCGGACGGCTAAGCTGTATTGCCCAGCTGTTGCAGAGGATCTGTTCCTCTGGTCGGCAAGCTGTAAAGCCCAGCGAAGCTGTGTATCAGCGGTTGTAAGGCAAGCTGTGTTGCCCAACTGTTCAAGCTGTTAGTCAGCAGAATCCACACTCTAGTTGGAGTGTGGGGTGGACGTAGATCTCAGGATTGAGATCGAACCACCTTAAAATTACTGTCTACTGTGTGTTTGCTTATGGGTCTTGTGTTTTTCATTACGCACCTTTGTGAAACTGCTTGTGTTCTACTGTGTGGCTGCATGTGTCGACCCTTTACATAGTGTTTCTTCATTTGGCTTAACTGCTGTTTGCCTATATTTCGCATTGAACCTCTTACTGGTTTTAATTAGGCATTAGATCTATTCACCCCCCTCTAGATCCACACTTCGTGGAGATAGATTGCGTTCATCTAACATAACACTTGGTATCAGAGCCATACTCTTCTACAGGGACTCATCGCCCGAAGAGGAAGGCAGAGATGGATGCTCGAGGGATGATTGCTGAAGGACACTCAACTACAAAGCCCCCATTCTTCGATGGATCTAACTACTCATACTGGAAGAATCGTATGCAGGTATTTTTGAGGGCTAAAGATTACGAGATCTGGAAGGTAGTCAGCAAGGGACCTTATGAGCTATCCCCTAATGAGGAAGTCTGGACCAAGGAGGAGATAAGAGGTCTACACTGAATTGAAGTGCCATAAACGCCATCTAGTGCTCTCTGCACCCTACTAATTTCTCCCGCATATCAGCCTGCAAATCAGCTAAGGAGATGTGGGATGCATTGGAAGTCATTCATGAAGGAACATCTCAGGTTAGAGAGCAGAAGGCTAATCTCCTTGTGTCAGAATACGAAGCATTCAAGATGAAGCCGAACGAGACCATCAGTGAAATGTATGCTCGATTGACAATCATTACCAATGGTCTCAGAGGTCTCGGGAAACCTCAGACTGAATATGATGTAGTGAGGAAGATACTGCGCTCCCTGACTCATGCTTGGCATACGAAAGCTACAGTGATGGAGGAGTCAAGGGACTTGCGAAATACAAGAGCTGATGAGCTAGTTGGATCGCTGATGGCATATGAGATTAATATGCCAAGGATAGAAGAAGCTGAGAGGAAGAAGAAGCCGATAGCGCTGAAGGCTAGTTCCAGCAAATCCAGTAAATCCAGCTCCAGTAGTTCATCATCAGAGGAGAGCCTGAATGAAGAAGATATAAGTTGTTTTGAGATGGCCATGATGACCAGAGAGTTCAGGCGATTCCTCAGGAAAGGAGCAAGATGATTCAGCCAAAAGAAGTACAGTGGCGGCCGAAGGGACAAAAGGTATAAACACAACCCTGCAAAGAAAACTGAAACTAACATTTGTTATCGATGCAGGAAACCAAGCCATCTGAAAGCTGACTGTCCAGATAATCAGAAATACAAGGACAAGTCAAAGAGAAGGAACACGAAAGGGAAAGCAATGGTGAGTACCTAGAGTGATGAAGATGAAGGTTCCTTCAGTAGCAGCTCAGACAGTGAAGCCGAATCTGAGAAGCCCATTTGCCTTATGGCAACAAGCTCAGAAGACAGAGAAGAGGACTCAGATGAGGTAATCGCTAGATTTGAAAATTTCACAATTGCTGATTGGGTAGATGCTTACCATGACATAGCTGATAGAGCTGATGATATTAGAAAAGAGAACATGCATCTAAGAAGAAAGATCAATTCCATGCAAAATGATAAAACTCAAACTGATATAATTGCATGTCTAGAATCTGAGAATAAAAATTTGAAACTCACATGTTCTGAATTAGATGAAATAAGAAATGAGTTAAAAGCCTCTAAAGAAGACAATGAGAGGTTAGATAAAGAAGCTGATGCATGGAAACTAAAAATTCAAAAATATGAAAGTGAGATAAAAATTGTTTCTGAAAAACATGAAGCTGTCCTCAATGTAAATAATGAATTGAAAAAGTCTATTGATGAAATTCAGAAAGACAATGAGGATAAGTTGAGAACCATTGAGAAAATGACCCAAGGATCTGAAAACTTAAATGCTTTATTGGGGTCGAAAGTTAATTTCAGGAGAGAGGGCCTAGGATTTAACTCTAGTGCAACTAAGAGCTTTGGAATGAAAACTATTTCCTTTGTTGCACAAAAGTAGAGAGGACCTCTGATTAACATGAATTCTAATAATGCTGTGAACACAAATGTGAATATGAAACAGCCCACTGCAGAGGAGAAGGGCAAACAGAAAATTGGTGAGCCTAGTAGAATTGGCACTTCCAAACCTAACTCTAGTGCTCAACCCAAGGTTAGGGGTCAGCCTGCTCAGACAAACAAACCCCATGTCAATGCCAAAAAGTCCTCACCACCACCATCACAGAAAAAGACCCAACAAAAACTTGTGAACAGGTCAGCAGGGTCAAGGGTGCAGGGAAGACAAAATGCTTTCAGGAGTCAGCCCAACAAATTTAATCCACATAGAGTTCAGTCCTACTACCCCACACTGTCAACCTATCCTAATGGGTTTGGGTGGACTAGAACTCAAGGGATGCATACAGGGTACGTTCATCAACCTACACAATTTTACACACCCTATGTCAGAAATTGGGATAATGGGTATGGTAGTCAGATACCTAGGAATTTCCAATCTTTCAGCCAGCCCAAATATCACTTTGACCAAAACCTTATGAATGCAACCTGGCCGAAGCAGTGGCTTAACAACAACAATTTTGTGAATAACTCTGTTGGTGCTAATAAGAAGAAAAACAACAAAAATAAGAGAAAGAATAACAGAAGGAAAACTACAAAATCCACTGAACAAAGTTCTTTTAAACAAATGTGGATTCCGAAAAGTCTGCTTTCTTGCTTTGCTTCTATTTCATCTGTTCTGGAGCCCAATCAGTCTTGGGTTCCAAACCTTTCTACCTAATTGTGTATGCATGTATGCCTGGCAGCCAAGAACAACTTGTGATACCTGGATAGTGGCTGCTCCAGGCATATGACAGAGATAAGGCCAAGTTCTGCATGCTGACTAAGAAACTAGGAGGCCTTGTCACCTTTGGAAGCAACACAAAGGGTAGGATTATTGGATCAGGTAAGGTAGGTAAGTGTTCTACCTGCTGCATTGATGATGTTATGCTGGTTGAAGGGTTAGCTTATAATTTACTTAGTATCAGCCAGTTGTGTGATAAAGGATATAAGGTTTTATTTGATTCTCAATGCTGCAAGGTTTTTGAACCTGATTCTGAAATTGTCAAATTTTCTGGAAAAAGAATGAATAATACATACATGATAGATTTAGATGATATTCAACATTCTAACCTATGCCTTACTGCTAGTAGAGAAGACTTAGTATTTTTATGACATCGTAGGTTAGGTCATGCTAGTTACATTATTTTGCATAAACTGAATAAGCATGGCATGGTTAGAGGACTTCCTGAAGTTTTCTTCAAGAAAGAAAATAAAATCTGTGATGCATGCACTCAATCAAAGATAACTAGAAAGTCATTTAAGTCTAGAACAGAAAATCTGTCTTCTAAACCCTATGAGCTGATACACATGGACCTTTTTGGGCCAACCAGATCTGTCAGCTTATCAGGGATGAAGTATGGGTTTGTCATGGTAGATGACTTTTCTAGGTATACTTGGGTTTATTTCTTATCACATAAGAGTGATGCATTCTCAGAATTTCAGGAGTTCTATGCTAAAATAAATCAGAAAATTGAAAATATCTTGACTGATCATGGAGGTGAGTTTGAAAACTCACAGTTTGATGAATTATGCAGGTCAAATGGAATCAACCATAGGTACTCCTCACCAAGGACACCTGAGCAGAATGGAATTGTGGAGAGAAGGAACAGAACCCTAGTGGGGATGGGTCGTACACTATTGGTTGACGGTGGTCTACCAAGGAAGTTTTGGGCTGAAGCAGTAAACACAGCCTGTTATGTAATTAACAGAGCCATGGTAAGACCTTCTACTCAGAAAACATCTTATGAGATCTTAAAGGGTAAGAAACCTTCTATTGCTCATTTCAAGGTTTTTGGTTGTAAATATTTCAGTCATATAAATGATAAAAAGGACCTTGGTAAATTTGAACCTAAAGGAGAACCAGGAATTTTTCTTGGCTATTCTGAAAACACCCGAGCATACAGAGTGTACAATCTGAACTCTAAAACTGTTGAAGAATCTCCACATATAGTCTTTGATGAATCCTTGGTAAATTCTAATGTTGGTCAATGCAGGAATGAAGAAAATTGTGATATTCTGAAGGAAGGAAATTCCGCAGACCAATCCGAAAATGATGAAGGAAATGAAGAGCCTAATGAAGAAGAGCCTACAGCTCAGGGGGAGGTAAATGAAACTCATGGTGATGAAATTGTTAACATTAGATATCTTAAAGATCATCCAATAGATAATGTGATTAGAAATCTGCATGATCCCCCTAGGACTAGAGGCCACTTAAGAATTCAAAATGAATTGAATGCTTTTGCTTTTGTTTCACAAGTAGAACCCAAGTCCATTGACTGTGCTCTCAAAGATGTGCATTGGATTAATGCCATGCATGAGGAGCTCAATCAATTTGACAGGAATAAGGTGTGGCATTTGGTTCCACCTCCTGATCATGAAACAGTCATAGGGACTAAATGGGTGTTCAGAAATAAAACTGATGAATCAGGGAATGTCATTAAAAATAAAGCCAGACTTGTAGCTCAGGGGTATAATCAGGAATTTAGAATTGACTTTGAAGAGTCATTTTCCCATGTAGCTAGGTTAGAAGTAATTAGAATATTGTTGGCTTATGCATGTTCCCTAGGAATTAATCTTCAGAAGATGGATGTGAAATCTGCTTTTCTAAATGGGGAAATTAGTGAGGATGTCTATGTGAGGCAGCCTCCTGGGTTTGAATGCTTAGACTTCCCCAATCATGTTTATAAACTCAAAAAGGCTCTCTATGGTTTAAAGCAAGCTCCTAGAGTTTGGTATGACAGGTTGAGCAAATTCCTCACTGACAAGAACTTCACAAGAGGTGTAGTTGATCAAACATTGTTTACCAAGGTGAATCATTCAGGTATTCTTATCATTCAAATTTATGTGAATGACATTGTGTTTGGGTCAACTAACCCCAAATTGTGTGAGGAATTCTCTCAGATAATGACTGATGAGTTTGAAATGAGCTCAATGGGTGAGCTCAAACTATTTCTTGGACTGTAGGTTATACAAACAAAGGATGGAACTTTCATCTCTCAGTCCAAGTACATAAAGAATTTATTGAAGAAGTACAAAATGGACAACCTCAAAGAAATAGCTGCTCCAATGGGTACCTCAACCAGTTTAGATGAAGATCCTAAAGGTAAACCAGTGGATCAAAGGCTATATAGAGGTATGATTGGATCCCTTCTATATCTTATTGCATCTAGGCCTGATATTCAATTTTCAGTGTGTTTATGCTCTAGATTTCAGGCTTGTCCTAAAGAAACTCATCTTAAGGCTGAGAAAAGGATTTTTAGGTATTTACTAGGCACCCAACAGCTAGGTCTATGGTATCCTGCTAGGTATGAGTTAGAACTTCTAGCCTACACTGATGCATACTATGCTGGGTGTCGAGTAGATAGAAAAAGCACCAGTGGCTATTGTCAATTCCTTGGTGGCTGTCTAGTATCTTGGGCATCTAAGAAGCAACACACTGTAGCTTTGTCTACAGCTGAAGCTGAATATGTTGCTGCAGGTAATTGTGCTGCCCAAGTACTATGGATCAAGCACCAATTAGATGATTATCAGATAAAATTGGGATGTATTCCAATGTTATGTGATAATACTAGTGCTATATGCCTTGCTAAAAATCCTGTTCATCATTCTAGGACTAAGCATATAGAGATAAAACATAATTTTCTGAGAGATGTTGTAAATAAAAATGAAATTGAAATGAACTTCATTGAAACTGAAAAATAAATTGCTGATATTTTTACTAAGCCTCTTGGGAATGAAAGGTTTAAATTTCTTAGAAGAGAACTTGGCTTGTGTAAATTTTAGCATGATGAATAATCTTTTCAGCTGCAGAGTTTTGAATAAAATTTCTGATTTGGACTTGCATCTGATAGCTTGAATAAAACTATGTGATTGTTGAATGTTAGACTAGACCATGCATGCATGACATATTTTTTCATGACATATTATTCATTGCATATCATAACAGTTGGTATCTACTTATTGCCATTCATTTATAAAACTGCATGCATATAGACATGGGGAGTATTATTAGAAATTTAGAGTGGTCATCAACTTTCTTGAATTTATTCATTCTTTGGCCCTGAATGAGTTGAGTCTGACATATGGCAATCTGTTAGTCAGTTATGATTCCTAAGCAATAGAAAACGGACTTCTTCAGTTATAAGAATTTCAATTGCTTAAAGACTGACTTAATGGTTTAACTTTTATAATTTTTAGAGTTTAAAGACTGCAATCAGTAAATAAGAAAGCTGAAAATTGATAAAACTCTCAACCCTTTACTTATTTCATGTTAGACAAAGCTAATCATATCTGAAATCTAAAAACTCATCTGAAATCATGTTAGAGAAGCTAAGTATGTGTATTGTTCTTAAACAAGTCATTCTGAAACAAATAAAGGACAGCTAAGAAAGATATTGAAAAACATTGAAAATCAATTGAAAAATAACATTGGCAGAGCAATGACTGATAAATCACTGAGAAACTGACTGATCCATCAAAGAAGTGGACAACACTCATGTCATGAGGTGTATCAGCTATCTCTGTATAAAATGATCAAAATAGTAGGTTGGTTTCACTGAGTACCTGGGGGTAACTAGCGTCTGATAAACGTGTACCCTCACACAAAAAAGGTGTAAATCAATTTTTTTATGTTTGATCATAGGCAGAATGGTCCATGATGTTGAGTATCTAGGGGTATTGGCGTCTGATAAATGTATACCCTTACGCAAAAAGGCAAATGGTACCTGAATGCCCAAAATGAACTCATATTGAAAATGCTGTTCCTTCACTAGAAATTTCTTGGATGTCAATTTATTTATTTTCAATACATGACTTGGTATCTCTTAATCATTTTTCCTGAGTCTATGAAAGTAAGATATTTTGAAACTGAATCCCTCATGTAAATGTGTTTCTGGTTTATTATTTTATCATGCACATAACTCTTATCCAATGCTTGTAGTGCATGAACTCAAAATTTTATATTCTTTAAACCAGAATTCTATCTGAAAGTAGTTTATAACTTCATATGACGAAAGACTCTGTGCTTTAGAATGCTTATTCCTGAACTACTTGTTCAGAATGCCAGTCAGATGATATCTCTTGTTCCTTCCCTTGTACTCACTTTCCCTCCTCTTCGTTGAAGGCAAAGGGGGAGAATATTGTATGTCTGAATTCATTCCAGGGGAAGTGTATGCATAATGTTATGGCAAAGGGGGAGATTTTGTTAGCAGGGAGTTGCTTACATTTCATAGTATGCATGCATAGCATTTGCATGACAATCTGAATAACAAATCATGTCTCTCATCATCTGTATGACAGGTAATTTCTATTCTATATGATAAGGGGTTGCCATCATCAAAAAGGGGGAGATTGTTGTGACTCCTCTGTGTTGATGATGTTGACATATGCTTTACTTCATTGGCAACACCTTGTTTTGATTGATTGGCAACTGTTTATGCCTTGATGAAATTATTCTTATCAGATTGTATGTGTGTTCTATGCACTTCACAGGTTTACACACTGCACACACACTCAAAGTCCACACATTGCATGCAGAGTCTATACACTGCCTTGTGTTGTGTTTGTGCATTGTTGAGAATGTAAGTCAATACATCCATGCACAGTCTGGACAGTAGTGGGTCGACCCCCTTCCTAGATGGGTCGACTCCCTCAGAACATTCAAGTCTATACACTGTCCATCTTCTTAGTGTCTCATGCAGCGTCAACGCAGTAAGTGTGTACATTGCATTGGCTATGTCTGCAGCGTCAACGCAGCATGTCTATACATTGCATCGTGGCATTTGTGCTCTAAGTCTATACACTGCATGGCGAGCCCAAAGTCTATACATTGCATTGGCTAAAGTCTGCACAACGTCCGTCTCATTTGGAGTCTAAGGTAATGTCTATACACTGGACTTGAAGTGTGTACATTGAGCGTCTCATTGAGCGTCTCATGAAAGCCTATACAGTTGTTCAGGCTAAGTGTGTACATCGTCCGTCTTAGCTGAAGTCCATACATTGCATTGCATAGGCTAAGTGTGTACATCGTCCGTCTTGTTTGAAGTCCATACATTGCATTGCATTGGCTAAGTATGTACACTATCCGTCTGACTTAGCGTCTTGTGCATTGAGCGAAGTCCATACATTGCAGCTCGCACATTCAGCAAGTCTATACAGTGGCTCAGGCTAAGTCTGTACATCGGACTGTGTTAGGCGAAGTCTGTACTTTGAACTATTTCAAGTGAAGTCTGTACATCCGATTGCTCATGCACTCATCTTAAGTCTATACATTCGTTTCTAAGGCAAAGTCTATACATTGCCCTTGGACATCAAAGTCTATACAGCCTTGTCTTTGGCAAGTCTGCTCATCGTGAAGTCTATACAGCCAGTGTCTGCGTTGCATTGCATGCATCATGTTTGAAGTATATACATTGAGCTGAAGGATGCCTAAGTCTATACGTTGACTGTTGAATGATCTCCATGTCTGTACATCGTGCATCTTTTAGTTGAAGTCTGTACAGCCTTTGCTTCGCCAAAGTCTGTACATTAGTCTGCATTACATTGCATGAAGTCTATACATTCATCTGCATTGCATTGCATGAAGTCTATACATTACACGAGCTGAAGCCTGCCTAAGTCCATACACTGGCTGCTGTTCTTCAAAGTCTGCACATTGTTTTACGCTTCAGCAAGTATGTACAGCGGTTGCCTTCTTATATGAAGTCTGTACATTGCATTCGTGTTCACAAGTCCATACAGTGAAGTCTATACAATGCATTTAGTCTTACAAGTCTGTACAGGGTTTATACTTAACCTGATAAGTCTATTTCGACTGTCTGACAGGGATTCTCTAACAGAGATTGGTGACTTGGCTCGTGATCCAAGGAAGGACGAGGTACCATGATGGTGACACGTGGAAACAACCCATCAAGGAAGCTGCCATGTGGATGGAATTTCCTCGGTTCTGGCGAATTCACTGGGCGGGAAATGTGGAAGCCACGCACCCTTATCCACCTGCTGCTAGTATATATTGAAGCTTTCATCTTCAGATGAAGGCTGATCGATCGAAAGTGGCAAAGTCTATACAGCGAGTCTGAAGGCAGCAGAGAGCCACCGATCTACAGAGGAGAAGAAGAAGAAAGAAGAAGAAAAATAGAGAAGAAGAAAAAGAGAGAAGAGAAGATCGAGAGAGATGAGTTGAGAGAGCTTGATTGAGAGAGTGAGATTGTGAGAGTTTTGTTTGAGAGATTGTATCTCAGTCTCTTGGTTCAGAAACCAGAGCTGAGCCTTGCTCATTCGAGCTACATTCCCATTTGGGTTTTCTATTTTCATTTGCTTCTGTCTTTTGATTTTGATACTCTTGTTTCTTCAAGCTGTGAGGCAGCATTGCAGTGGAGGTCTCCACTGGACAGGTGAAGCTGTAATCCTCAGCAGGCGAGACTTGGTCTCGGACGGCTAAGCTGTATTGCCCAGCTGTTGTAGAGGATCTGTTCCTCTGGTCGGCAAGATGTAAAGCCCAGTGAAGCTGTGTATCAGCGGTTGTAAGGCAAGCTATGTTGCCCAACTGTTCAAGCTGTTAGTCAGCGGAATCCACACTCTAGTTGGAGTGTGGGGTGGACGTAGATCTCTGGATTGAGATCGAATCACCTTAAAATTGCTGCCTACTGTGTGTTTGCTTGTGGGTCTTGTGTTTTTCATTGCGCACCTTCGTGAAACTGCTTGTGTTCTACTGTGTGGCTGCATGTGTCGACCCTTTACATAGTGTTTCTTCATTTGGCTTAACTGCTGTTTGCCTATATTCCGCATTGAAGCTCTTACTGGTTTTAATTAGGCATTAGATCTATTCACCCCCCTCTAGATCCACACTTCGTGGAGATAGATTGCGTTCATCTAACATAACAGCCTGTGCCAGATGTAATGGTCATGGCCCTAGCCGGGGATGGGGTACTGGGTCCAGGGACGGAAGGCTCCGGAGTACTAGGACCAGTAGGACCCCTAACTGAAGGACTCTTGGGCTGAGAGGGGTGGAGGGTAATCCGTTGGCCACCATGGTCGAAGGTACAGGTGTTCGACCGGCCATGGAGTGTGGCATCCCGATCAAACAACCACGGCCTATCGAGAATAATACTGCCCACCTCCATGGGGAGGACATCGCACCAAATCTCATCACGGTAGGCATGGAACTGCAGTGGGACCAAACACCGTAGCTAGATCGGAATGGATGTGGAATCCACCCATGATACTCAATAGGGGAAGGATGGTCCACAGGAGTAAGACCAAGACGAGAGACAATGCCCGTGGAGATTGCGTTGATACAACTCCCACTATCGATAATTACCTTACAACCTTTCCCGCCCAGCCTACAGTATGTAAGAAAGATAGTGGTCTGACGCTAGTCATCACTGGCCGGTGGCTGGGTGAGAATACACCTGACGACCCCTATCTGGGCATCATCTGGATGCTGGACATTATGACCGTCATCGTCATTCCTAAAGAACTCGTCAGCTAATTCGTGCTCCGCCTCATAGCTGACTGACACAAGCTCGGAAGATGAAGTGGTCCCGACCTGTGTGTCCCCAATGACCAGAGATTGACGCGTGGGACACTGGTTGGCAAAGTGACCAAACCCATTGCAGCGAAAACACTACTGTCGCGATCCACTAGGCTCCCTGATCAAAGGTCCCTTCCCCTTATCCTCCCGACGGATGGGAGGTGTAGGCAACAAAGGACATGCAAGAGGTACGGGTGCCAGTGGACGAGCGATGGGTGCCGTAGGTTGTTGGGGACGAGGAAAGTCCCTCGGAGGTGGAGGGGGAGGCCTAGGAGCGAATGACTCTTGACGGGTGGGCTCCTGAGGTCGAACCATGTGGGCCCTCTGATATGCGCCTGAAGAGCCATGGGGCTCGACACTACGAAGGCGGAAGGGGCCCAACCGTTGGGTAGGCTCGAAGTCGGCCTCGAATTGCTCCAATTCGAGAGTAACCTGATACGCATGTTCCAAAGTGGTCACATTGCGGCGAAAAAGTTCATATTGATAGTTTGGGCATAGACCTCTTCGAAAGCGCGAGATGGTCATGGTGCTCTCCTCCGTAACTCCACACCGCAAATAATACTCATCAAACTTGGTGGTGTACTCAGTCACGGATCGGTTCCCTTGGGTGAGACTTTGCCATTTGTCTATGAGATGCTAGTGATATGTGGCAGGAAGGTACTTCTGCCTCAACTTGATTTTCATGTCATCCCAAGTACCGATCTGGGGTTGATGTCGCTACATCAACAGGCTCTCCACATTTGTACAATAGGTTTGTGCCTGCCCTTGTAACTTCATCTTTGCGTAGCGAACTCTTCGATGGTCCGTCATCTCAAACCACTCGAAGTACCGATCCATGTCGGCCTCCCAATCTAAATGGACCTTCGGGTCCAAGGACCCGTCAAAAAGGGGAGGGTCCGCACGCACGCTCCTAAGAACGCGGTCGTCATCATCGTAATCATGATTCCGTCGTTGGGCTCAACGGTCATGACCATAACCCCCTTGTTCATTATCGGATGCATAGTCAGCCACCTCGGGCACTTGTTTCCTTCTATCATCTACCCCTTGAGCCCTTGGAGCAGCGGGTTGTTGAACCGGCTCTTGTTGGCCATTGGTCGGCGCGGGTTGCACCGCCTCAACTAGGTCTCTCTCTAAGACAGCAACTCTTCTGACTAGACCCTGAATAGACTGATCCGATGCTTCGGCCCGATCTTCTATGACTTTCATCCGCCCTTCCAAACGTGTTCCTACTCCATCTAGACGCGTACTTAGTCCATCCATATGCGTATCGAGTCGATCCATGAGAGATAGGAACATCTCGGCCACCGAAGGCTCATCGGAACTACGGGCATGGGGATCCGCCATAGGTGGTGGTGGTGAGTATTGGGTGCCTCTACGGGTGGGCATGCAAAGACACACTGACTGAGATACACAAACTAAAGCAAAGATGATGAACCTAGACTTAACCAATATCCGGTATGTGGCGGAGTCACGGGATCCGAAGATCCTCTCTCGCAAGTGTGCGGCCCGGCCGATAGGCATAACCTATCATTCGGATGGCACCTTTTGATATACCAGGTTATTGGGTTGAAGTGGACACATAGGACAACACCCTAGACTCTAACTCGCTCTGATACCAAACTGATGCGGGACGGATGAGGGACCCGACGCCAAATGATGCGAACCTCGGACTCTAAGTGTTGACGCGACCAGCGACACGCGACAAATTGAGCTACCTCGGCTTGACACTAAGAGTTCTTATGGGATATACGCCTTTAACAGAAATACGAGCTCACCCATCATCCCAAAGCGAGGGAAAGCGTGGATCCGCACGGTTGAGAAACCGGCAGAGTCAAGGGTTGTCAGCTCACTTCCATACTCGGAACGAGTCACGGGACGGGTTCACTCTCTTTCTCATAGCGGTGATTAACATGAACTCACGAGCTAGAATACCAATTAATGCTCTTAAGCAGCGGCATACAATCATATACTAAATAGGCAAATGTAATGCCGAGAAGTTGAGATCGTTACCTCTACGCTCCGGGCGTGGGGAAGACAACCCCGGTCAAATTCGTACCCCCGGTTAAACAATTTTCATCGAATTACAAATTCAAACCCACTCCACATAGGGAGGTAATAGGTCACATGTGGGGCCCGAGAGTATCGAGTTTGGGTTGACGGGCAGCATTTTGGGGTGCTCCGTCGGTGCCGAAAAGTCATGGTTCGGTGATGTCCGGACGGCGCGTGCTGCGGGTTGTGGGGCCCACGTACTGCTCGGACCTCCGAATTGGGCGAGGTGGATCCCGCTGCGAAGAGGACTGCTGGGGGGATGATCCCTAGGAGAGGGATGCCCTGGACCACCTTGTGGAAGGTGAGGCAGCACCGATCGTCAAGGTGAAGCTTGCTGTCCTCGGATCTGAACTGCTATTTCAGACCTGCGTAATCTGGCGACAGAAATTGCAGCGACCAGCTCCGATCTCGGAAGGTCACAAAACCGATGCTGTTGGAAAGCTAACTCGAAGTACTTCAACTCTCTGGGGTTACAGAATTTTTTTTGGGGCCGTATTTTCCATGGTGGAATTTCAAAGAGGACTGATCTCAGTCTCAGATCTGGCAGGATAGATTTGGATCTGCCTGAGAATGGGCATTGACCGCGGCTCAAACTTTAGATTTGGGAGTTGGGCCCTTTATGAACGCTAGAGAGGGGAAATTAAGGAAGACATGGATAATTTTTTTGTAATTTTTGGTGGAGGTTTGATATGGGAAATGGATTTTATTGCACAGGTGGGTCGGATCTGGACTACACAGGACATAACAGATTTGGGAAAAGACAGTAATTTTTTGAAAATATAAACGAGATCCAAAATTCTCAAAAAAATTTGTGGAAGGGGGCTTAGGTGGAAAGAATCCCCAATTAAAATTTCAACTCATTCAGACATGAGAAAGGGGGTCTAACTATAGAAGAACACAGTTGCTGTGACACAAGATAAAACAGTGGCAGATCTGGAAGGCTGTGGGAGACTAAATGGGAAAATAGGAAAACGAAGTGAAGAAAATCCACAAATTTTTTCTGGGACGTGGGATGGACCTTGGGAACTCACCCTGGAAATTTCATAGCCAAAATATCACGGAGTTGAGAGGTAAAAATCCGGAGGTGGCTTGTTGTCCTGAGTTGGAAAGAACTCATGCGACGGTAGTGGCGGTGCAACGGCGGCTCGATGGTGGTGGCGGCGGCGGCGACGATCTTCACGAACTGATACAAGAGACGTCACACCTCAGAATACAACCTTCACAGCTGCTGGGGGAGGGACAAGAGAGAGAGAGGGGGCGGCCCTTGCTCCTTGGACACAATTCCAATATTTCTTGCATTAATTGTGATGAAAATGGGAAAATACAACCTTTTATATGAAATGACCTCCCATGGTAAATGACTAAGCCTACCCTTAGATCTAGGGTGGGTGAGGGGCACCTTGGGAAAGCCAAAAATACATATTTTCCATGTGGTCAAACAAAATAAATAAATCTAGCCTAATAATGCCAAAAGAGGGGGCGCCCCCCCTTAAAGAAGTAAAAAAGAATTTGTCTTCTTTGGTCCATTGGTCCAATGTCCTAGGTGGACAATGGGCCAGCCCTATAGGTCCCAGAAGTTAGGTGGCCCAATGGGGAAGGGGGTGAGGGGGCCCACAGGACCCAGGTGGCCTTGTTTTGCAAGAAAACCCATTTATTTATCCTAATTACACTCTATTCAACCCAAATAAATACAAATAAACACACATTACACATAAATAAAATCCCAATAAATACTAAAAATACTAGGACTCAAGATGGAGACGCCAGGCTGTCTCCAAGCCAAAGGGAAGTCGATGTAGCTCGGGTGGTGCTGCGCGTACGGTACCGTCGGTTCGCCAGTTCATGCTTCTCACTCGCTCTGGTGTCTGCACCACATATCATAAAGGTTATGACGTTAATTACGTCCTCTAAGAAAGAGGACACCCTTGATTAATTGCCAAAATGGGGATGCCTCGAGGGATGATACAAAGGCATAATGAATATAGACTAAATGCACCAATGGATGTTGTGGAATGAGTTCATTCAGTTGACCATTCATGCAAAATGCAACGAGTTCATTAATTAATTTATTCATGTTATTAAAGGTTCAGTCATGCTCATTTAGATAGCAATGCATGCTAATGCAAGTGTATGTCCATGATTTCAAGATGAATGCTCAGCATAATTGAAGATATTGAACCCCTTTTTATTCATTCATTTGACTAGATTTATTGAATCAATTAGGGTTTTAACATTAACCATCTATTATTAAAACAATTATTTATGCAGGTGCTCTTGTGCCACTGTTTATAAAAGTCAACACATCAAGAGTCAACACAGAGCCAACAATATGCACATAAAGTCAATGCATTATTTTTATTTTGGTCAAAGCATTATTTTATTTCATACATTAAGTCACTGCCCTCCTTGGACTAAGGTCGATGTCAGTGCACTTCATGCACTGTCAAGGGTCGATGCTAGTATGAGGTTGATACACGTTGGAGGGTCGATGCATGCATGAGGTCGAGGCATGTTTAAGGTCGGTTCATGAATGTGCAGGGGGTGTGGCCAGGTCGGTGCAGGGTGTGCATCGACGCTAGGGCGGGTCGGTGCAAGCTTGCTAGGGTCGGTGTAGGCTTGGTGAGGTTGATGCACGATGTGCCTCTACGCTTGGGGGAGGTCTGTGCATAAATGGACGGGGTTGGCCTAAAACGGCGCGGGGTTTAAGCTGAGGCTAAAACGGCGTGCCCGGGGCGCGCCGGATAGAGGCCAAAGGAGTTGAATGGAGTTATGAGTGTAGGGCTAAAGCGGCGCGGGGGGGGGGGGGGTGCCGCGCTAGAAAATTGCTCGCCAGTTTAGGGGCGGGCCGGATTAGGGCAGGTTTGGTTTATTTTGGGTTAAAATGAAAGGCCAAGTGATTTTCTTGGAACTTTGATGTTAATTAAGAAGATTAAAGAGTTTATTCAGGTCCCAAATGTCCTGCAAACATGACAAGTACAGACTTATGCGAGGTTCCTACTCGAGCATAGTCCAATATAGACTTATAGGTAAAAATTCATCACAATTCAGACTAAGTGTTCAGTGAAAAATTGGGCAGCACCTCCCCATGCCCAGAGGGTTGCGGGGGCGAAGTGGAGACAATCCCATAGCATCTGGGATACGCTCCTTAAAGCCAGGAGTGCCAAACTGTGAATGGCGGACTTCGATGGAGGGAAACCCTGAGGGCTAGCCTACGAGGGGCACCAACACTCCATGAGTCAAAAATATTGATCAGAGGGACGACCGAGATGGGAAGAGACCTCGAGGGCTAGCCTACGAGAGGTACCTTATCAACAGCCACCACCATTCCTGAGGGAATGTGGATTTAATGTTGGGTCGAGGACCCATTTCTTTGCGCCTTCGGGGGCTCGTAGTGCTCCACACCGCAGAGGGGTGGGATCCTACGGCCGTATGGTGATTAAGGGAGAGACAGCAGGGCGTTTGATGGGGAATGTCCCCCTCCTCGGAAGATGGGTCAATATTGTTGAAGAAAACACAGTATTCGAGTTAAAATCTTGATGTCACCCATACGACAGGAGCGGGAAGCATATCATATTGGGCAGACCTTCCCCTACCCATCTTAGGCTAAAGAGATTACGATGATCCGTTATTGGTTTATTAAATCATTGGCAGTAAATTAAGTATGCAAAAGGGGGTCAGCTGATTAGCACTCAGAGGCAGGCCAGAAGGGCAATCACTCGAATAACCTGCAGGTAATATGTAAGAGGATGATCACGCTAGAAAACCTTGCGCCCAGGCTATAGGGATGACCCTATGCTCCCCAGTTCATGATGTTGGATTTTTGTGACTTCCCTAGTGTTTTGATGATGAGCATCACTATGTTAAATATTGTCTTCCTTAATCAGATATCTTGAGTAATGTTATGCATTTGAAATTTCCATGATTAACAGGAAAACTGCCATGAGATAATACCTTGCATGTCCGTACTGATCCCTTCACACTTCGTGTTGTCCTTTTGTACGTCGTGTTGTTCCAACTATGTTTGTTGGTTGTCTTCGTGTCGTTATTTGTTCCATCGCGTGCTGAACACTATAGCACCTCGTATTGCTTTCTGTGCCACCTCGTGTCGCTCCATCTGTGTCACCCCTATGTCTTCGTGTCTTATGTTCTGGCCAACTCTATACAGCCTCATCTTTACCTTCGTTCCAAGCCAAAGTCTACACATTCGTTTCCTTGGGCAAAGTCTATACATCGTGGCCTTGAACTCTCAGTCTGTACACTCTTTATTTCAAAATCTGTACATTGTTGCCTTGAAGCTGTTCCAAGTCTATACATCCTGTTGAACGCAAAGTCTACACATTACCTCACATCATATGAAGGCTGTACGTTGCAAGTGTCTTTCTTGCTTTGAGACCACACTTCGTGTCGATTTTTGTTTTCGTCTTCGAGTTGGTATCAGAGTGGTGTCTGCATACAAGGTCCAGCGACCTGCAGATTCGATCTTGCAGTCTTAGGTGCTAATTTATTTTTAGTGCATCAATATTCCTGTTGCATTAATCTGATTTGTTTTCAATGGCTCATCCACCGATTTTTAGTGGTACGCATTTTAATGCATGGTTCGCTAGTCTGAAGAATTATGTTAAATCTGTGAATCCAGACCTGTGGAAAGTAATTTCACATGGTCCTCATGAACTACCAAAGAAAAAGTCCAAATGGACTGACAGTCACAAGTCTAAGCATGAAGAAAATCAGATAGCTATAAATCTGATGAAGGCAGCTACTGATAGAGCTTTCCATTCATGTTTCTTTGATTGCAGTTCTGCTAAAGATATTTTGGATACACTGAAGCGAATTCAGGAGATAGATGTAGACAGCTGCATGATGGCCAACAGAAGCAATCAAAGTGGCAGTGATCAAGGCAGCAATCAAAATGAAGAAGATGATGATGATGAGGTAAATGTCTTCGAGAATTTTTCTCTAGAAGATTGGGAGAATGCATATGCTGAATTATTTGAATCTCATGAACTGTTAAGAAAATAGTATAAAAAATTGAAGAAGGGTACTGGTTTAGATAGTTCAAGCTCTCCTTGTAGAAATTGTGTTGAATTGAAAAATATTCATGATGCCTGTATGTCTGATTTTCAAATATTGAAGAAACAAGTCTCATTATTGAAAATTGAAAATCAAGATCATATAAATGTGATATCTGAACTCAAAGAAAAATTCAACTCAGATAATGATAATCAGACTCTTGTTGACTATCATGACCAGTATGAAAAATTGCTGAAAAACTTTGAAAGTGTGAACTCAGATTTAAACAAGCTGAAATCTGAAAATGATTCTCTGAGAATATCTGCTAATAAAAATGATAAATTTTTTTTGAGAAACTTGAGCAGGAGAAAAACTTGCTTGCTGAAAAACTTGAAGCCATCAAATCTGTGAATGTGGAATTACAGAAAAACATTGAAAAGAAGGAAAAAGATTTGAAGGAATTCAAGGCTGGAAGAAAACTTGAAACTAATTCAGAAGATCAGAAGTTGATAAATGAATTAATTCAGAATGACAAACTTAAGGGAGAAAATGAGAAGTTAAAAATGCTGAACTCCACTATGTCAGAGAGACTTCTTGCTTTGGAAAGAGGAAAAGGTATTTGTGTTGAAGATTCTGATAAACTGAGCAATCTGGAATAGGAAGTTGAAAGATACAAAACTGCTAACAATGTGTTAACTGAATATGTGAATTGCAGTGAGCAAGAGATTGCCAGTTATGAGTTACAAATCACCTCTTTAGAAAATGAAATCCAAGACTTAAAGAACTCTCTGTCAAAGTTTGTAAGTGGACAAGAAAATATGGACAGGTTGTTAGGAGTTAAGGTCAATACTCAAAGGGAAGGGTTAGACTACAACAATGTCAATAAAAAGGCTTTTGAAAACAAGCTGATGACATCCTTTATCAAAGCATCAGATGTAGCCACCACCTCAGAAAATAAACAACCAAATGTTCAGAAAAATCAGAAACAAACTGAAAAGTTGAAAAAGGTTGATGGATCCAAGCTAAAAACTGTTTTCATTAAAACCTCTGAACAGAAAAAGCTATCTACTTCATCCCCAATTCAGTACAAGGCTAAGAAAATAGGAAAAGAGGATAAAAATCAGAAAAGGACTATAAATTAGAAAATAAATGAAAAGGGTTCATCAGTGTTTGCTGATCACAGTCCTCACACACACTCACATGCATCTAAAAAGAAGATTATCTGTCATTACTGTCATAAAGTTGGACATCTGATGCATGAGTGTAAGTTGATGGAGAAGGATGATAAGAATGCTTGGAGATATCATGATAAAAATCCTTCATCTCAGAAAAGGAAAGTTGAGTGTTTTCATTGTGGTAAACTAGGACACAAAATTTCACAATGCTGGTTTGTTAGTGATAAGAATAAATTTCATGCAAACGATCATGTTCTTAACAAGAACAAGTCTATTCCAATAAACCAGCATATGACATGCTTTAATTATGGAAAATTGGGTCATAAGAGATTTGAATGCTGGTAAGAAAAGTTCTAATTCATGCTTTCACTATGGCAAGATGGGCCACATTGCAGCCCACAGTTGGCATGCTCAGGGTAGAAAATTAAATTCTAAACCTGCCATTAGAAAGTCTCCTGCATGCTATCATTGTGGGAAGCCAAGTCACAGGGCTGCAACCTGTTGGCTGGCAGGATATCAAAACCAAACTGGTTTTGGTAAACAGAATTCTTATTCTGTTAACAGAAAATCTCATGCATATACACATGGATTTCATGCAAACAAAAATGTGCATAGATTAAATCCAAAATCTGGTGCATCTTACTATCATTATAGTAAACGGAACTCTCTCTCTGCCAATGAACTTCATGACAATAGTAATGTGCATAAGCGGAATTTGAAATCTGCTAATTCATGCCATTGCTGTGAATAAATTGGTCACTCAATGTATAATTGCAATTTGATGAAATCTGATGACCTTCATGCACGAAAATTGTTGAGAAAACCTGCTAGGAGTAATACTGTCATGTCAGGACCCATGACTTCTTGGGTACCTGTTTGTGCAAAATAACATTGCTATGCAGGTGTGCCTTGGGAGTGAAATAAAAAGGGGTAATGATCCAAGGCACTCAAGAAGAAAACCCCATACTGAACTTTTCAGGTAAACTTCTTGCTCTTCTTGCTTTTAGTTTTTAAAGCATAGCAAGTTAAATCTATTTTTGCATTTTCATTCATCATCTGCCATGTGCATTAATTTTTGATCATGCATTTGCTGAGAGTTCTGTGCAAATATCAGATTAAAAAGGGTTGTCTGTGTCTGATGCATACATAGGCTAATTGTAATTGCTTGATAATTGTGTTATGCATAAACTCTGAAAACAAATTGCATTTCGAATTTTCTGAAAAAAAATCTGAACTGCTTATGAGTGTGATTTGAAACTTGTGTGTTGCAATAGCTCACTGAAATTCTGAATTGCATATAAGACTGCATGTTGAATAAATTTGGATGACCTCAATGGTATATAAATGGTAAGGTACCAAAAGGCAGGGAGGTCTGTCTGGAGGTTCTTACTATGTGTGAAGTGGTCTATTAGACCAAGTGCTCCGCCTAGTACCATGGGTCATTTTGCTTGATAGGACAGTCTGAATATGCATGAATCATTTGGTATCATATGTTCAGTTTTCAGTGCAAACATTGCATGTTTTCAGGGGGAGTTAATTGCATGTTTTTGCATACATATAGTGCATTGCATTTCCTTACATTGAAAATTCCAAAAAGAGAGTTTGAAGCATATTGTGAGGGGGAGTCAATGCATTGCATATAGGTTGTCAAATGCATACATGTGTCAGAACTCATTGCATATCCCTTCTTACTGATTTTGTTGACAAACCTTAATCATATTCTAAAAACTTTGAGCTTCACAATCTCTCTTGACAATTGGTATTTCTCCTATCAATTGGTATCATTTGGGTTCAGAATTCCATCAATCCTTCATGAAGATTTCAATGGGCTATCTCGATCATAAATCTAAAAATTTTGAACTAGAAATCTTCTATTATACAGTTTTATGAATGTCTGAAATAACTCATGTGGTTTAAGTTTAATGTTCATGGAGTTTGACTTTAAAATCTCTTAAAAATATCTGAAGCATGTTTAATAAACCTTAACCATTTGTTTCATGCTGTGTCTTGTGAAAAATTTCTGAAATCTGCACTCTTGACTACATGACTTTAATTGGTTAAGTACATGAAACTATTATTGATTTGAAGCAAATGAATGTCTCTGAAATGTCTAAAGGGTTATATCTGTCAGAGCAATGACATTGGTCACTGAGAAACACAAGTCCAAAGGACTGTGTCATGAGGTGCCTTAGTTAACTCTGTATAAAATTCATTGAAAATCAGGCAGAGCAATGGCATGCACACTGAGAAATATAACTCACTCATTAAAAAATGATTTATAGTGTGTCATGATGTGTAAATGCTAACTCTGTTCACATAAAGCATGACAGTTAGTCACACTAAGGGCTTAGGGATATTGGCCTCTAATCAAGGTATATCCTCTAGTTACAATGTGTGCACTAAACTAGAGTGCTCGTAAAATTTGTAGCATGAAAAATTGTTGAACATATCTCAATATCTGAATATTGATGCTAAAATCAAATTGCTACAACCCTAGATAAAATCATATGACTTCATAATTGCTTGATTTCAATACTAGTGCATATAATTCTGGAAGAAGTCAATAGATTTGATTGTGTAAGAGAAAGGGAGATTAATCAAGATAAATATGAGGGCTTGGTTCATTTTTATTAAACCATGGTTTTAGATATCAATACAGAATTTTATTGATAAACTCTGCATACATCATGTTTAAACCATGCTGTTCAAAAAGCTCATTCATAAGTCCCTATAATGGAAGACTTTGAAAATTTATGTTTTAGATTTATGAGATTGATATCTCTTTGAAAATCTGGCTAAAATTCTTGTGTTTGGAGCATCCTTGAAAAATCTGTTAATTGAAACTCTTCTGCTCATTGACCTGAACTTTTCCTTGTTTGCCCATGAGGTCTCCTTCTCATCCATTTCATAAGGTTCCATTTATTGAGGGGGAGCCTCCTTGTCATATGCATCATGCTGCATAGAAGGAGAATAATTGTGCTCTTGCATTCATATTTCTGGTATCTGCATCTACATTCATACCCCTTCCCATGGTTTATTTTGATTATACCAAAGGGGGAGATTGTTTGCCCAAGAGGGAGAATTTCATTCAATCAGTGCATGCAGGTTCCTCTTGATCATCTCTAACTCATGCTTTTGCTGAAACTCTTAAAGGAAGAGAATCATGTTCTTGCAAGGGGGAGAAATTGACTGAATTTTTATACATGCTATAATTTCTCAAACTATTTTCTTTTTGATGAAGTCAAAGGGGGAGAATAGTTTGAGTCATCAGATTGACTCACTGTGTAGTGTTGCCATCATCAAAACCACCATTAAAACCATCATCAAAATCACATGGGCACAACACATGATTGCGAACGGGGTAATGATAAGGGATCTGTCCCAGAGACGAAGGAAGATGCACATACACGTAGACCTCTGGTAGGGTAAAACATGGTAAACACGTGGTACATTCAAAACATTTGACCCACTCAGGAAAGAAAGCCCCGAGGAGGGATGAATAATATTAATGTTGCCCATGGCTTAGCCAGGGCATGGGATCAAGCGACAGAGACGAGAAACATGGAAGCGGACGCAACACATATGACGTGCGAACTCAAGCATCCACTCATATTCTCATTCACACCCGAATGCCATCACACAGATAACAAAGGAAGGAAGAGTAATAGAATCAAACTCAAGCGCATGAGCGAATGATATTGGCATTATAACACGGGCGTGGCCCGATTACATCTTCTCCCTATGGAGGAAGAGCGGCTACAGATAGCGCTACAAGGAGAAAAAATGCTCAAGAGAAATATAGATAGAAAAGGGTTGCGGGCTCAGATCATCGCCCGTTCCATTACAAGACTCAAGACATTGACAGAAGGGAATAAGATAGGAGAGGGAGATCCAGGCGACCTCAACAACCCACCTTGAATATCTACAGCCAAAGAACAGAGTATCGGAAATGAGCCTTCTGCCTCCCTTCCTTTTCCCCCAAGTTTCTCTTCTCTCTGTGTTTTTCTATTTCTCCCGAAGGTTCGTCTCTCTCTTTTTTTTGGCTATCTTCCCCCCCCCCCCTTTTTTTCTTCTTTGGCCGAGGGTTGATTTATATAGCAAACCATTGGCCATGGCTTCACCCGATGTGGGAATGGAGCGCCGGATAAGGGGCCTTCACTTTTGCGCGCCGGGAATATGGGCACCGGAAAGGGTAGCGCACCGGGTTATGGGCGCGCCGTATTAACCCCATTCTTCACGTTCATTTAACACGGGCCAGACGATGGGCCATGGAGCGGCTCTAGGAGTCACTGTGATCTTTCATCTCATCATGGTCTTGCCAAACCACAGTGGGAGGCATCGATAAGGCTTTCAGGCTGCTGAACGACCGCCTGCGAAATATCGTGCATCTTCAGCTCAGACACGTGAGTTTTTCGCTGATACGGGCCTTGGCACTATAGCTTGTGCTACCAGCTCGGCTTAACTTGCCTTCGTAGCTTTCTCGGGAAGTGAAATACCACCCGGGGTACTTTCGCCTTGACTGGGTGATCATTTGATCACTAACGGACCCGATTTACTGAGAAGATGTACCCATGCCGGGTTATCCGGGTCTTCTGTCGACGGAGCCTTCGGTCCCTTGTTCTGAAGGGCGAAGGATGTTTTATCACCTCGGGAGAATTTTTCTTTCAGGTGGCGAGCCACCAGGTATACCCTTGTCCTTGGTCGGACGATGGATGTTGTTCGTGCGGCACGACTGAGTCGATGCCGGTTCATTGGGTAGGCTTGTCGACACTACCAATTTGCTGTGGATTCTTCTCGATCCTCTTGAGGTGAAGTCCCTGGTGTTCATAAGGGGTGACCTGAGGCTCTGGCAGCTTGAGAAGGCTGCGATGCATTGGTTTCTTTTGGCTTCTTCGCTTCAGCGGGCCGCATCATTTCTCTCATTTAGGCTTGGTCGCCATCGAGCATATTTTGAGGGCCAACATGGGCAAGGTTCTTGTGTTCCCGTCCTCTGCCTTAGATAGTTTGTCATAGCCGGTAGTGTCGTCCCAAGGTTCCCTGTGGTTCAGGCGCATGAGTACGCGTGTCCTTAGGTTTTTCGCTAGAGCGCGGAGGGTTAGAGCCCTACTATTTCCACTGCTTGGAGGGCTTGTCGTGACTGGACCGGGCGAGAGCGCCTTGTGTGTACAACGCTCCTGTAGAGGTGAGATCGTCTGAGTGTATGTACCTTGGTTGGGACAAGTGTACGTTGCTGACGGGTGCAGTGGCACGTACCCCGTGTAAGGTAGCTGGCCAAGGCCGCACCGTTGGGTGTAGAGGTGCATATCCTAGCCAGTCCGAGGGTGTGGCGTGTGTGAGTGTCTCTTCTGCTCCTCCCGAGACCTGGGTGTGAGTAGTGTGCGCGCATATGAGGCCTTGGCGTAGTGTAAGACGTCAGTGGATTCCTCTGGCCATGTTGTGTTTACTCGAGTGGTGGATCCTATGCCGTGAAGGTGGAGATACCGATAGCATTGTTGTGGCCCTTCCGATAGATGGGCTGCTATCACCCAGTGTGTTGGGCGTGGTTCTTTCGTTGGTTCTAGCTCGGGATCGAGGGGTTCTAGTGTTCGGAGGTTCTCCCGAGGGTGTTGGTTCAGCGTGTGGCCGTGTGGCCTTTGCCGTGGTTCCGTCTGCGAGGGTAGACTGTCCGACCATGGGAGTCGGGGTAGCGTAGAGGTCTTGTGTGCGTCTCCTCCGTTTACCACCTTCTAGTTCTGGTCATCATTGTTGGGTTGTTATTTTATTATTGTTGCCACTGTTGTTCTTTACTTGTTGCTCCTATGCCGTTACTGTTTACTACTTTCATTATGGTGGGAATCTGCGGGACCCCTACTGAGCTAATGAGATGAGGCACACCCCCTATTTTTCAGGTGCGGCATTTCTCCTCGAAGTGGAGCATTCTAGTTGGTGGTTCGTTAGTTTCCAGCTCGGCAGGTTGCTGGGGTATGCCCCGAGGCTGTGTACATTTGTTTTCCCTGACTGTACTTGTGGATCGGACTCTGTAGTTATTATAATTGTTATAAACTGTAATTTTATTTCTATCAAAATTGTAGATTAATTCTGTAGATTTATTTTCCTACTATTGTTAGAATTTCAATACATAACCACAACACCCCAATAACCATTCTGAGCCCTCCGGCTCGTGGGTGGCGGGTCAGGATTCGAATGGTATCGGGTATGTCCCGGTATCCGGATCGTGGGTCGTTACAGGGAAGACCCTAGTGAGTATGCGTTGCTCACTAGACAGTTCAAAAGATTTCTAAAGAAAGCTAGTAAGAGTCAAAGAAGGAAGAAGCCACAGGTGAAAAAGAATTTCAATTCTAAATTTGATGCAAATAAAAAATCTGATAATATTATTTGCTATGAATGCAGGAGGCCAAGACACATGAGGGGAGAGTGCCCAGAGTTGTTGAAGAAAACCAACAAAGGGAAGATGAAGAAGCCGAAGGCCATGGTCTACACATGGAGTGATGAGGAGGAAGATGAAGAAGAGTCTTTATTCGAAGAGAAAGAAGAAAAAATCTATTTTATGGCACATGGCGATGATGAGGAGGTAACTTCTATCTTTGAAAATTTTACAATTCAAGATTGGGAGGATGCTTATGCCATGATTCTTGAAAAGTGTGAAGAATTTAGGAAAGAAAATAAGGCCCTCAAAAAGAAAATGAATGCTATGGTTCATGATCATACTCTAGAAGAAAAGATGACACTTCGGCAAAAAAAAATTTGAATCTTTGCAAAATGAAAATGAGGAACTTAAGAAACAAGAAAAGAATCTAAAAATCTGATGGGAGAAAATGAAGAACTTAAAATATAATTGGATGAAACTAAATTGAAGCTTCAGGAACTTGAAAAGGAAAATAATCTGATTTTAGAGAAATATGATACTATTCAGGGCGTGAATGCTGAACTTCAAGGTAATCTTCTGAGAATTAATGAAGAACTGAGTGATAAACAACAAACCCTTGAAAAGTTTGTGAACGGTAAAGAAACTCTGGATGCCATGTTAGGGGTTAAAGTGAATTTTAATAAGGAAGGTCTAGGATATAACCCCACTAGTAAGAAAGAATTTAAAATGAAAATAGTCACATTCACACTTGAAAGTGGGAAGACAAATACTCAAATAAAAAATAATGAAACAAAAGTGTCAACTAAAAATGCTTCTCAAATAAAAATAAATACTCCAAAAAAGAACATGAAAGCCAACTGGAAACCTACTACGACTCAAAATAGAAGAAGTACATTTCAGCAGAAACATGCTCTGGTCAACCAAATAGCCCATCTGTGTTGATAGAGACACTACTAGTATTAGAATAAAATCGAGTATAGAGGATTTGGTCGACAGGTCTTGTAATACCCATGATTCTTCAGATTGGAATAAGAGAGCTTTCAGAGCGATTTCGTGGGTCCCTGATAGTGTTTTACGATCCACACGGGTTTTTCCCTTGTATATCGTGCAGAATCTCGTGGAGAGTTAACCGTTGAGTTTTGAGACTCCGGGATGCTACAGGTGCATTGTGCTCTTTTCGAGGATAGCGGAGACTATTTTTCTGTATTTTTTTGAGTTTAGGAAATTTCATGCCAAAAATTGGATTTTTGGAAAATTCCTAATTTGTTTTTCTTTGTCTTTTTTTTTTAACTCTTCCTCTCTCCTCTCTCCTCCCCCACGTCTCTCACTTTCTCTCCCTCTGTTCTCTCTCCTCTCTTCTCCTCTCCCCTGGGCGGCCGACCGTGGTGGAGCTGGACGAGGTGGTGACGGCGTGGAGCTGACTTGGAACGTGATGGTGTGAGTATCGGAGCGTGGCGTAGGCGCGATCCCGTTCGTGGATTCGAAGCCGGTGTAGGTTGTTTGTGTGATGGTTTTCGACATGGTTTGGCCATTTTGGCGCGTGAGATCTTCTGTGGAGGTAGGGGGATGGATACCCTACTCTTTTCATGCTTCCTCTCGTGATTTGGAGCCGAACGGTGTGAGTTTGAGCGAGTTTTCCAGCTTTAAAGGTGAAATTATGTTTCGGGGGTGTGAGCCGTGTTCACCGTTCCAGGCGATGGTTTTCACATTAAATGGTAAAATTTGAACCCCTGGCATGTTGGGATTCGATTCCCGCCAGTTTAACTCCGTTTGGTTGTGAATTGGGGCCAGTATGAGCCCGTTTGTCCATGTGACTCGTTTTGGGTCGATTCGTGGGATTTTCCCGTTTTTAGCCGTTTCGTGGATGGTTCGATCCCTTCTGGCTTGTGGAAGGTTTTTTTTTAAACTAAGGTCATACCTAGACAGATCTGAGGATCAGCTAGGGAAAATTTTATTAATATAGGAAAGCAGTAAAAGGAAATTACACTAGAAACCTAGGCCAAGAGACAGACACCCGACACAAAGGGGTATGTTAACAATAATGAAAGGCCCAAATAAAACAACCAAATAGACCAACAGACAAAGGGCGAAGCCCAAACATCAAAGACCAAAAGCAAGGGTAGAGGCTCAATCTTGATCACGAGTGGCGCTGATGGAGTGAGATCTATGCAGAGATCGTCTGGAATGAGCATCATCAGGCCTGGAGGGAGACTGAGAGCGATCAAGACCATAATCACCCACCCAATTAGCATGAAGCCGACTAAAGTCTGCTGGGCGAGACGGCTCAAAATCGGGCACCGTGAGGACTGTAAATGACAGGAGGTTTGATAAAACCTCCAACTGAAGAAGATGATGCAGAAGAAGAGTTGTCCAAGGAAGCTGGTGAAGCAGCCACAGGAGGGGAAGCATGAGGGCTCGGTGGTGGACCAGGCTTTCTTTTGGCAGCTCGACGCACGGCTTGCGCAAATGAGAGATGCGGAGCAGTTGAAGTAGCAACAGGAGAAGGCAGCTGAGGAGGAGACCAGGAGGGGGCTGCAGGGTTGAGCATTGGCAGCGACCTGGAAGAAGAGGAAACCGCTGCAGGACCCAGATTATTAATAGCGACGGTATCCCAGGGGACTGCTGAGAAACACTGACAGTAGGAGATACGAGAGGCTCGACCATTCTAAGGACAACACCGAAAGCAGAGGCACAGGGCACAACTAGGCTAGCATCGCCGGTGGCAGCAACTTTGAAGGCTAACGAAAGACTAGGAGATAAGCCCTCATCTGATGGCAGACGGACATGAACGACACCAACACCAACATGCACAGAGGTAGGGGCCTCAGTAGCCAAAGAAGGGTCAGCCATTGCAATAGTATGCATGGAGAGACTGGGAGCAGAGGGCTTGGGAGCAATGACCTCAACCGAATCCAGATCACCGGCGGCAACATTGACTCTACCTCTAGGGATGTTTCCCCGTCATTTAGGAACGATTGGGGCGGGGAAAGATCAGGTTTTGTGAGGTCTTGCGGATTTCGGGCCGGAGGCTGAACGCGGTTCCGTAGAAACTGCGTTCGACTCTCGACCATGGTAGCGGTTAGTCTTGAACTGCGACCATGCTTTGCCGGTTCGACGTGTATGGCGGTGGGAGAACGCGGTCAGCTTTTAACTACGTTTGATGGCCGCTGTTGTCTTGAAACCGCGTCTACCTTTCTTCGTCTCCACCTGCCTTGTCTTCTTCTAGACACGGTTTGTGGCGTACCGCGGCTAGGATGCCCGTGGTCAACGCTTAACCATGTCTGGACAAACGTGATTATCTTGGAACCACGTCTGTCTTTGTGTCAACTCCGCTTCGTGAAGCGTCGACCTCATCCTCATCTTCCCTTTTTATGTGTTTTTCGTTGATAGGCCAGAAGCGGTTTGCCTAGAACCGCGGCTATGTAGCGACCCTGGTGTAAACACGGCTAGTCTTTAACCGCGTCTGGGTTTTTCTTGTGAGCACGGCTTGTTGAGAACCGTGGCTGGTGTAACTGTGGCTATATCTCAACCACGGCTCTGTTCCGTCCGCCAGAAGTGGTTAGCTCGCAACCGCGGCTACCCTTCTGAGTATTTTCGTGCCAGTTTGGCTTCCAGTTGTGGTGACTTTGACCCCTTGGTTAGCCCATTGTTCTATGGATGTCTTGGACATCCTATGAGGGCTGTGACCATGCTATAGGGTGTCTGGGAGTGCCATTATACTGAGCGATATTCAGTGTTATTTTGAGGATCATTATGATTTCCGGTCAACTCGGTTGTGACCCAGTGGTTGACACGTGACCTCGTGAGTGTCTCGTCTATCCTGTGAGGATTGAGACCTGGTTTTGGACGCTTGGAGGTATTATCTTACCTTGATTTATGTGTCCATGTGATTTGAGGGTTTTGGTAATCCCTCATGTTTTGTGTTATGCAGAATTGTGAGTGTAACACCCTAGATTTTTTTTTCAATTTTTTCGGATCAAGATCCGTGAGTTCAGAGCGTCGTTGCGAGTCTTGGAGTGTGTTTTGGGCTTTACGCATGTTTTTATCTGTCGGACCTTCGGAACTCTGTGCAGGGTGAACCGATGTGTTGTCAGGCTCTGGGATATTGCAGGCACATTTTGCGTTTTCCAAAGATCATGGGGAGTATTTTTCCTTATTTTTTATTTTCTGGATTTTAAAATCTTAAAATCTTTTCTATTTAAACTCACTCACCCCCTCTCTCTCCCCATTATCTAATTCTCTCATTCTCTCCCTCTCTTCTCTTTCTCTCCTCCTCTCCTTCGGGTGGCTGACGGAGGCGATGGCGGGCGAGGCGGAGATGCTGCGAGGGCGTGGAGTGGGGATGGGTCGAGGATTGAGGGACGGTGGCGCATTGAAGCACGGTTGCAAGGTCATACCGCGGCGTGGGTTTCGTGGGCATTTTCACGTGGAACGGCGTCCACAGTGTGCGGAATCTTCGGTGGAGGTAAGGGGATGGTCTCTTAACCCCTGTACTTCCTTTCCCACAATTTTGGTAGGCCGTGGTGAGCCGAGCGGGTTTATTTCACGTCGGGGGTTAAAAATCATGTTTTTAGGGCGTGTGATCATTTTGTCGAATCGATCGAGGTTTCCCCTCTTTCTTCCCTCCATTTTTGGGTTTTGGGGTAAGGGGAATAGTCCCCTATGTTTTCCCCTTCGATTGGGATCGAATGGGCATGGAACGGACCCCATGCAAAAGGTTCAGATGGGGTTTCCATAGTGTTCGGTCGACCAAACCGGCCAGCGTGTCGAGGTAGGGGAGCTGCCCAGTCCGGTCGACCGAACTGGGCAGTCCAGTCAACCGAACCGGCCAGCAGGCTGCTGGCTACTGGTCAGGTCGACCTACCCACTGGACAGGTCGACCTGCCCCCTGTTGGTCGACCGACCCAGGAGCATTGGTCGACCGAAACTCAGTTTTCTTGCCTGTTTTGGGTCCCGGTCGGTCCGGTTGAGACCCAATGATCGATCTTTTGCCCGTGAGTGTCCTGGACACCCCGTGGGTACCGTGACCGTGTTTTTAGGTGTTTAGAGGTACCATTTTACCTCGATTAGTGTACCCATGGCTTTTAAGGGTTCAGGTGACCCTGCGTAATCTGGGCTTCTGTGTTTTCGCTAGATCGAGTCGCCACGGGTTAGCATGAGTGTAGTGGGCTATTCCTACACGTCGGTAACTTCTTTGGACCACGATTTTCGTGTGGGCCGTGTGTATGAACTGTGGCCTGTGAGTCCAATTCCCCAGCCTGGGGCTGGAGAGTTTCTTTGCTTCCCTTTGGAAGGGATTGAGCTCGGCGGTCACGAGATGCCTTGAGCATTATATTAACGAGGTTTCTGACCTACAAATAGGCCAGATTGACGGCCTGGAGCTATCCTGTATGACAGTCTTGACCCTAAGTCCTGTGACTCAAGGACCATTGGTTTAATAGGTTTTAGTGGACTGTCTAGGGTCCGGTGGCATTGTGCCACCTGTTTTCCAAGTTGGACGTGGCATGGCCTGTGCGTGGCATGTCCTTGTTCCGGTGGTTTCCACCAAGAGTCACTTCTGTAGTGACCCCCACTGGTAGTAGCTTCTTGGGCACGCATGTGCCAACCTACCTAAGCGTAGGTGGAGAGCTACAATGGCTTGCCTGGGCATGCGTGTGCTAAGCCACCTAGGGGGTAGGTGGAGAGCCACACCCGTTAGAGATGATTTTTAGGCTGGTTACCGTAGGGCCTCCCCTGTAGTGACTCGAGTCCGAGCCGGGAGGAAAATCAGCTAGAGGGCCTGGCGTTATACAGTCTGTCAATGTGTGCACGCATGGTTGGGGGCTTCAGATGCGTATTGACGAGCATGACCCTGACTAGACCCTTGTTTCTACTGTGGTCTGTGTTGTGTCTCGGTTTCCGCCTGGGGCGAGTGAGACACCTGAGGCGTGGAGTAAGTCGTCGGTGGATGCTTCCAGCCATGCTTTGAGTGGGCAAGTGCCCCCGTCACGGGACAGGAGTTTCCGTGACCCGAGAGTCCATTTTCTAACGATGAGGCATGGTTTCCGGACTGTTTCTATGTGTTTTCCGAGGATGAGGCCAGGGGCGCTTGGTAGAGTTACCGGGGTTTCATCCCTTGGCTAGGTCGGGTTCACGACAGCGAGGTCATGATGGTACCCGTGGACCGGGTGGTCCAGGTTAGGCCCCATTTTTGTGACAAGCCTCCACGGTAGAGTTACAATGGATTTTCCCTTGGTAGCTGTGGTGATTAGGTAGTCCAGTCCCAGATTGTAGAATCGGGAGTTCTTTTCCCGTTACCGGTAGGAGTAGAAATAGAGCCGAGGTTTTGCCGGCCACCGTGTTTGTCGCTCCCGCCGTTGTTGCAGCTTTCCGCTGTTGCCATTGTTTACGGTTGGGCTTTTGCGGGACCCCTACTGAGTTGGTGATACGAGGCTCACCCATGCTTTTGAGGTGTGGCGGTTCCTCCTTGAGGTTCGGAGGTGCAGCGCGGAGATTCGTAGTCGCCAGCTCGCTGGGCCGAGTGTTCACTCGGCATTGGGTACGTTTTGTTTTCTATAGACTGTACTTTATTTTGGACTAGACTCTGTAGTTAGTTTATTTTTGTTGTTCCTGCTTTATTTCTTATTTCTATGTATACTGCCACGCACACACAGCTTTTACCCCTTCCGAGCCCTCCAGCTCGTAGGCGGCGGACCAGGATTCGATTGGTATTGGGTCTCTTCCCGGTATCCGGATCCTGGGTCGTTATAGATGGTATCAGAGCGGTGTGTTTGTGGAATGTACATGGGAATTTGAGATCATTATAGTGATCAGAGTCCATAAGGTCTGAAGGGGCGTGATCTCGCGCAGCTCCTGAGCTGGGTAGATGATCACCGAACAGTGAACTGTAGAGAAAGGGAAACGGATCAGGGGGCCAAGGGCAGGTTTCCTAGGGAAAACCCTCCGATGCTTAAGTCAGTAGAGCAATGGTGGAAGATAGGGAGGGAGGTAGAAAGAGGTGCACGAGATCCCCCTACACCAAGGTGGTGAAGTGGTTCCTGCTCAGGGAATTTTAGGCGTGTATTGCCCTTACCTTTCACTGGAGGGAGTCCCAGGTTTATATAGTGTGCTCACCTTATGAGTCCCGTAAGCTTAGGAGTTTCAGGCGGGAGTTACGTCCTCATCGTAGGATCTTTACGTCCTCATCGTGGGATCTTTATAGCCTTGAGGGATCATGGGTCTCTTATCCTCATAAACTCCTGCTCATAAAGGGCTCTCAACGGCAGCGTGGATAAGCAATCGTCGATCGGTCCGAGCATAAAAGGTGCCAACCCTGCCCGGGTGATAGGCATAGCTCGGATGAAGATAGGTCGGAGTGGCCGCTAAGCACTTGCCTCTATCCCGGTGAGGGGATAACTCGGGCATGGGTCTTCCTCTGTTCTGACCGACGCTCGGGCCTTCTGGGCCTAAGGGCCGCCGAGGAAGGATGAGATCCCGAGTAATCTTATTGGGCTTTTTAGCCTAAGTGGGCCCTATGGGGCTGTCACTTGGATGATCTGAGCCTCGTTTGGTCCTGATGGACCTAGTTTGGCTGCTCTTAGATGGGCTACAGAAATCCCTCTCTCCACTTGGTCCTACTCCCGAGCTTTAGTAAGCTCGGAAGAGTAGCTATTGGGGTTTTAGACCAGCGTGGCTCAGGTTGGTGGAGATCTGGCGGTGTTAAGAAGTCACGTGTCGTGGTCACCTGGGCCCGTAATAATGATGATCCTGACGGATTTGAACTGAAGGGGCCGCCTTTTCTCGGAGGTCGGAACGACGCGCCGCCTCCCGCGTGGGGATATAGGCGTTGGGCGCTTGCTATCATTCCAGACTTCCTCCGTCTTTAGGGTTTTGGCTCTCCTCCATTCTTGCTTTTGGGCTCTTTGATGCGTCGTGAGGACACGACAAAAGAGCAGAGGCTTGCAGCGGCGTTCATGGTGTTGGCGGAGATAACCGCGGAGGCAGTCTGGTGGCTTCCTCTTCCCCCGGAATCTTCGGGGTCCCGAGATCACCTTTCCTCAAACTCTTCTCCGGATTCCATGGCGGACCAGTGTTTAGATGCTGAGGAGTGGGAGGACGCGCCAGTGGTGAAGGCTCTGGTTCCAAACTGCAGTGAACTGGGGGAGGCGGATGTGAGAAGGCTGGAGCACCAGTATCGCATGCCCCACAAGTTTCACTTTGTCGCGGCTTCTCCACACGAGACAAGCCTGGACTCTCGTACAGGCCACATCTGTACTTTCCTTCTGTCGTGGAAGGGTGGGTTCTGCCTTCCCTTCGAACCTTTCATTCTTCAGCTTCTTAATTTTTTCCTGTTGGCGCCCATTCAGTTGGTAGCTAACTCTTATCTTCTTCTTTCCGCCTTCCGTATTCTCTGCCGCCAGTGTGGAGTTCCTCCTTCCTTGGACCTCTTTCACTAATTCTTTGAGTTGAAAACACATCCTTCGGCCGAGAAGGGTTTCTATTTCATCCAGGCGAGGCGGAATAGGAGCTGTATCTCCTTGGCTACGAAGGATTCTTCGCATAAGGGGTGGAAAACTCAATTCTTCTGGGTGGGGATTTGTTCAGTGGAAGAAAACCTGGAGGTGTCTAGTAATCCCCAATTTCCACCCGAATATCCCTCCCAAGTAGGATGAGTTCCCTCCACATGTGGAGAAATATGCGGCTATCTTATCGAAGCACCGCCAATCCACAGAAGAGCTGGTTACTCCAGAGAATATCGAGCGGTGTCTTCTTACGCGGCTGCATCCGGCGG
This sequence comes from Amorphophallus konjac, assembly GCA_022559845.1. Classification (NCBI taxonomy): domain Eukaryota; kingdom Viridiplantae; phylum Streptophyta; class Magnoliopsida; order Alismatales; family Araceae; genus Amorphophallus; species Amorphophallus konjac. The sequence goes on from CM040125.1 coordinate 95,048,546, forward strand.
GTTCAAGTGCCACAAACTAGGTTCTCCTTTGGACATTGGGATCATTTTTCTTTTCCTGAATATGTCTTCCTCTTCATGCAGGCACTAGGCGGCAGGCTTTGGAGGAGGCCGCAGAGGTGATCGAGCTTGGTGATGACTCGGCTACTGATGAATCGGCTGCTCCCACGGGTCGCTCCCGAACCAGAGATAAGGGCAAGGGGGCGGCCCAGGGTGAATCCTCCAGGCCGCGGGGGTCCAAGCGCAAGGATCGCATTGAAGGCATGATCCAGGCCACCGCGAAGGCCAGGAAGTGGGCCAAGAAGGCAGTGGTCGTACCCGCAGTCGAAGGTGACCTTGCCGCGGCTCGCCCCTCCGCCGAGCATGATGGGGCCGACCCTACCGGGCGAGCTCTCCCACCCGCCGAGCAAGAGGGGGCTGAGGAGGTTGGGGCTGCTCCTGTGGGCTCGGCTCTTCCTTCGGCCGGAGCCTAGGGGGCCAGGGCTGCTCCTACGGGTGGCGATGATGCGGGCCCAGCTCTTCCTTCTGCCGGGGCTGCTCCTGTGACTGGCAACGGTGCTGGCCCGGCTCTCCCCTCGGTAGGAGCCGAGGGGGCCATGGACGAGGCGGGGGATGCCGGGGCCGTGGCTGGGGCTGGCGCTTCAGGTGGTGGTGCAGGTGCCGAGCCGGTCCAGGTTGGGGGGCCGCAAGAAAATCTGACCGAGGCACGAGAGTCGACTGAGGCCGGGGCTTGGTCCGAGCCACTCGGTAGGGCGCCGGGCGATGGGGGGTTCTCTATTCCGGTGGCCTTGGAGAGGCTTGGTATCTCGGGCCCTCTACACCAGGTATGCCGCAGTATAGCCGCGAAGGTGAGGGGGGGAGGTAGGCAGTACTCCCCGTCCGCGGCCCTCGCTGGGGTTATGGAGGGCGACGTGATCCTGGCCCAGATGGGGGCCACTCTGGCAGAAGCGTATGCTCGGTCCGAGTCGAAGTGAGCGAAACTGGCCTGGACCCTCGGTGGGTCTGACAGGAGGTTGGCTCGGCTTGCCAAGGAGCATGATGGGCTTCGGCAGGAGCTTTCCTCAGTCAGGGGACTAGTACGGTCGAGCCAGGTGGAGACCTGGGCGCTAACCGAGCAGCTAGCTAAGGCCCGTGAATCGCTCGAGAGGAAGAACAGGCTTCTTGAAGAGGAGCGCCTTGCACGCGTTGATCTAGATGGCCGGTGGGAGACCGAACGTGCAGAGCTGGTAGACCCAGCGGAGGAAGCCGAGCGCCTCCGGCGGGAGGCCGAGGCTGATCGGGCCGAGGCGGAGGCCGAAAAACAGATGACTGAGGCCGAGCGGAAGTTAGCCGAGGCGGAGCGGGAGAAGGCCGAGCTCACTGGTAGGGTGGGATCGGCCGGGGCAGAGGCTCTCGAGCGATACAAAAGCTCAGAGGCCTACCGAGTCGACCTTAAGGAGGCTGCCCTCCCCTACTACGAGTTAGCACTTCGCCGGGGCATCCGCAAGGGGTTCAAGCAAGGCTACGACCGGGTCGTCTCTTATGCGGAGGAGCAGGCGTCCGGGGTAGTTGACTTCCCGTCCGAGCAATGCTATGACTCGGGCTTGTCATCCTCCAGTTCCTCTGCTTCGGCACAAGATGAAGAGGATCACGGGGGCACTTCGTCCGAGGGGTCGCCAACTCCGGATGCCTGGGGGGGCACGCAACTGAGGCAGTTCCCATGCCGGTGGGGTCAGTGCCAAGGTCGGCCATTGCCGAGGGTGCCGGGGGCAGACCGTTTGAGCCCTCCACTTTCGGGCTTCAAGGTGGGCCGGAGGCCTGATGTATCTGCTTTGCTTCCTCTTTATGTATGTCTTTTTCCTTTTTGAAGAAAAAACTTCCTCTTTTGTGTAGAAAAATAGATAAGGCAATAGCGTTATGATGAAGACTTATCTGTTCCGTATCGCCATTGCCGTATTTTGTTCAGCGTATCTGCAGTGGTTGGAAAGAGCCGATACTTTCTGCGTGGATCTCGCCTGATGGTTGGGTGAGCGTCTGACAGGGTGTCTTTCCGTTTTCTCATGCTTTGAATGCATGGCCGCTTTGTGTGTCCCGCTGGGGCGGAAAATGAGAAGTTTGAGGTGACCGTTTGTAGGGAGAGATCCCTTTGGCGTGTTTTCGAGGAGGGAATCATTTAAGGCAAATAGCCTCCCTTCGCCTATAAAACGTCTGAAGGGTGTCCCTTCCTCTCCACCGCTTAGGGGTTTCCCTGACAGTCTTTCCTCATTCTTTCTTCACGTAGCGTTGTGCCGTTATATTTGGAGCATGGAAGACGCCCCGGAAGATGAAGCTGCCGATGACGGAGGGCAGAGAGTCCTTGCTGCTTCAGGTTTGAAGGAGGTCCGACGGCCGGCGGACGGGTGTGAAGAAGGTGCGACGTGTGGAGGCACGTCGTCTTCTTTTTATCAGTTCCGGCGGCACGTGCAGGGGGGTGAGATGGTAAACGGATGGGGGCATCAGGCATCCCTGCCGCCCGTCCCTTCCTACTCGCTCCATGGAGGGGAGGAGGAAGCCAATTAAGCTCCCTCCTTCTCGGGCTTTCCCCTGCCTCCTCGTCCAGCTCTGCTGGTTTCTTTCTCCCCCCCGCAGTCTCTTTTTCCCTCTTTTGCTCTTCTCCTCATTTCTTTCACTCTTCGGAGGGTGCCTGCACTCTCTTCTTTCCAAAGAGTTGGCAGGTTGGCAGGAAGAATGCTTCATATGCGTTCCCTCTCCCCTTTCTCTTCCAAGTTCAACTTGGAAGGTAGCCTTTTCCTTCCTAATCTATTTGTCACCTTTGTCCCGAGCTGCCCGAGTCAACGGGGTCGACTACCTTTTATCCGAGCCAGTTTCTACATGAGGCAAAATCAGTGGCTGGACGCAGGAAGGTCAACCGAGTCAACCGAGCGATGGGCTCATACGGCGGCGCCAGATGGATTTTTTACTCTTTGACATGTATTTTCTTGGCTTCGGCCTTCTTGATGTACAAGCGAGTTGTTTGAATAAAAGAAAGGAGCCTTTTGTTTTATCTCATGTCGTTTATACAATGCTCTATATTCAGAAGTAGAACTTGCGTAGTGTAGTCACGTTCCAGGTCCGAGGGATGAGCTCTCCTTCCATTGTGGATAGACGGTATGCTCCTTTTCCAAGCGTCTCGACCACTCGGTAGGGGCCTTCCCAATTAGGGGATAACTTGCCCACCGCCTCAAGTGGTCGAGAGGCTTCGACTTTCCTGAGGATGAAGTCTCCCGGTTGAAAGTGTCTATCTCGGACTTTGGCGTTGTAGTATCGAGTGAGGCGGCGTAGGTATTCTGTTGCTCGGATGCTGGCAATCTCTCGGACTTCATCTGCTAGGTCGAGGTTTTCGAGCAGTTTCTGGTCGTTTGCCTCGGACGAAAAGTAGATGACTCGGAGGGAGGGGTTGCCAATCTCCAACGGGATCACGGCCTCGGTACCGTATACCAGCTGAAAGGGGCTTTCACCGGTTGCCGTTCTGGGAGTCGTTTTGTGTGACCAAAGTACGTTCGGTAATTCCTCAAGCCAGCTGCCCTTGGCTTTGCCGAGCCTAGTCTTGATGCCTTTTAAGATAGTCTTATTGGCATTTTCAACCAGCCCGTTAGCCTGAGGGTGGGTGACCGAGGTGAAGTGATTGTGAATGCCTAGGTTGGCACATCTGTCTCGGAAATAACGAGAATCAAATTGCCGACCATTATCGCTCACTATCACCCGGGGGATGCCGTAACGATAGATGATCGACTTCCAGATGAAATTCCAGACGACTTTCTCGGTGATCCTTGCTGTGGCTTCGGCCTCGATCCACTTAGTGAAGTAATCGATGGCGACGATAATGAACTTCTTCTGGGCCTGGGCCTGGGCCGTGGGGAATGGCCCGAGGATGTCGATTCCCCAGCGAGCGAAAGGATAAGGCTCGGCTAGGGTGATGAGCTCCGTTGCTGGCTGATGCACCAAGTGGTCAAATCGCTGGCACCAGTCATAGTGTTGTGTGTAGGTCGAGCAGTCGCGCTGCAGAGTGGGCCACCAATAACCTAACCATAGCAAGATCCTGGCGAGCGACCTACCTCCTAAATGCGCTCCACACAGCCCTTCGTGAACTTCTTCGATCGCTCGATTGGCTTCGTCGATGCTGAGGCACTTCAAGAGAGGACCGGAGAAGGATCTCCGGTAGAGAGTGCCATCCAGAGTGACGAATCACCGAGCTTGGTACTTCAATCTTCGGGCTTCCTGAGGGTTGGGAGGCTCCTGAGAGTCTTGGAGCCACGACTGGTACGGGGTATGACGGTCGCTTGGGGAGGCCGAGTCAACAGCTAGGAGCTCCGAATCGATGCTCGGCCGCTGTAGCTCTTCGAGAAGGACCGATCGAGTACCCTCGGGGTCAATAGAGGAGGCCAGCCGAGAGAGGGCGTCCGCTCGGGAGTGTTCCTCCCGAGCTATTCAGACTACCTCAAAACTCTCGAACTGTTGTGCCACAGTCTTGACCAGCTGGAGGTATTTGATCATTGGTGCTTCTCGAGCTTCATAACCGCCGTTGACCTGGCTAGCGACCAGTTGGGAGTCAGTGTGAATCCTGACTCGCTCAGCCCCTAACCGTCGGGCCATGCGGGCTCCCGATATGAGGGCCTCATACTCGGAAGCATTGTTAGATGCTTGGAAGTTGAACTTCATGGCGTATAGTAGCTCTGCTCCTTCAGGGAACTTCAGGAGGATCCCGGCGCCGCTCCCGGCTGAGTTGGAGGATCCGTCGACGAACAGTTCCTAGGTCGGCCTGGGCGTGGACGGAGATCTTTCTTTAGTTGGGATGGTGCTCTCAGCGATAAAGTCAGTGAGCGCCTGACCTTTGATAGCCGAGCGAGGCCGATATGATATATCGTAGGCCCCGAGCATGATGGCCCACTTGACGAGGCGTCCCGAGGCTTCAGGGTGAGCGAGGATCTTCTTCAATGGTTCGCCGGTCAGCACGGGGATGGAGTGCCCTTTGAAATAGGGTCGGAGGCGCTTGGCCGAGGTAACCAATGCTAGCACGAGTCTCTCAGTTACGGGGTACCTTCTTTCAGCCTCATTGAGCACCTTGATGGTGTAGTAGACCGGTCTCTTGACTCCCGAGTCATTTCTGACTAGGACCGAGCTAACTGTAGATGGAGTTGCCGAGAGATAGAGATGCAAGGTTTCACCTAGGACGGGCTTGGAAAGCACTAGAGGCGAAGCTAGGAACTCCTTAAGCTTGGCAAATGCTTTTTGGCATTCCTCATCCCACGTGAATGTAGCAGATGCCATTTTAGGCCCCCTCAACAGTTTGAAGAAGGGTAGGCATCATTCAGCCGCGCGGGATAGGAATCTACTGAGTGCGGCAATGCGCCCGATAAGGCGTTGAACATCTTTGATGCAGGTGGGTGGGCGCATGTCCAGGATGGCCTGGACCTTGTCGGGGTTGGCCTCGATCCCACGCTGGGTGACTAAGAAGGCCAATAATTTTTCGGACCTTACTCCGAAGGCGCACTTGGCAGGATTGAGCTTCATGTTGTACTTCAGGAGGGTGTCGAAGGTTTCTGCTAGGTCGGTGAAGTGGTCCTCGGCCTTGGGGGTCTTCACGAGCATGTCGTCAATATTGGCCTCAACGTTCCGACCGAGCTGTCCCTCGAACATATGATTGACCAGCCTCTGGTACGTGGCTCCAGCGTTCTTCAACCCGAAAGGCATCCGGGTGTAGCAGTATATGCCGAAGTCGGTGATAAAGGCGGTCTTCTCGATGTCTTCGGGTTGCATTCTGATCTGATGGTAACCTGAATAGGCATCTAGGAAGCTGAGTATTTCGTTGCCCGAGGTTGAGTCAACCAGTTGGTCGATGCTCGGTAATAGATAGCAGTCCTTTGGAGTAGCCTTGTTCAAGTCGGTGAAGTCCACGCACATTCGCCACTTTCCCGAAGCTTTTGGTACCAGGACGACGTTAGCCAGCCATGTCGGGTACAGGACCGACCTGAAAAGACCAGTCTTTTACCCCTTGGTGACTTGCTCCTTGATGATCGCCTGCTTTTCTGGCGCGTGCTTCCTTTTGCATTGTTGTACGGCTTTGATGGTTGGATCGAGGTTGAGCTTATGCATCACCGTCTCCTCTGGTATCCCAGGGAGTTGATCATCAGACCATCCAATGACTCAGACGTACACGGAAAGAAACTCTTTGTATTGCTGTTGGGCTTCAGATGTTAGGTCGGCTCCAATCTTTACTCCCAGGGTCGGGTCGTCGTTTAGGAAAACCGCTAGCAATTCGCCTCCAGGCTCGGCGGTTGCAGATTTTTACTCGACTTCCCGGGGGCCCCTGTTCTTCCCGTCCGGCCTTGTGGCTTCAACCGAGATATTGTATCACCTTCTGGCCATGGCCTGGTTACCTCGGACTTCCCCTAACCCATTTTTGGTGGGAAACTTCATCTTTTGGTGATAGGTAGAAGGCACTGCTTTCGTTCGGCTGAGGATCCCTCGGCCGAAGATTGCATTGTACGCTATCATACCCTTTATCACTATGAAGTCCGCCATAACCGTAATGATTTTGGGTGGGGTGCCAAGAGTAACCGGCAGGCTGAGGGCTCCCTCGGGATAAGTGGCCTGGCCATTGAACCCACACTAGGGGGTTCGGATCGGGCAGAGTTTAGACAGATCCTCCCCCATCTTAAGGAAACATTCATAGGATAATACATCGGGGGCACTTCCATTGTCAACTAGAATCCTGTCTACGTTACAATGGTTTATTGTGGCCGATATGACTAGGGCGTCATCATGCGGGGTGGTCAGCCCTTCCAGGTCTCGGTCGGAGAAGACTATGACCTGAGGCTCACTCGGCGGGGCCTTGGGAGGCTCGATGGCTCGGCTCGCCAGCTCAGCATGACGCTTCTTTCCCTGGCCACTGTCTCCCCCCGGTGCAGCTCCTCCGGCGATGACGTTGATATGGACCCCGTGAGGGGCGTTGTCGATTTCCCTTGGGGTGCCTCGGTCCTCCTTATGCCCGACCACAAACCGGGACAGGTATCCCTGGCGGACGAGGCGCTCGATCTCATCCTGGAGCGGATGGCAATCGCCGGTGTGATGTCCGTGATTGCTGTGGAACAGGCAATGTTTGCTGCGATTGCGGCTTTTCGACCTCATTGGCTCGGGTTGGCGGAGGAGGCCCGAGCCTTTGATGTCTTCATATATTTCATATACTGGAGCGGTTAGGGGAGTGTACCGCTCGTACTTCCTGGACGGTTCTTTGTGCTCCCCATCTCGGTTCCTCCTCTTTCCTTGGCCCGAGCTTGACTCGGGTGCTCGCTTCTTGTCCCCCTCCCGACCCAAGCCGGTTGCCCCTCAGCATACGCTGAGAACTTCTTCGCACTCAGCATGGCGTAATGCCAGAGTCACTAGCTCGGCAAGGGTCGAGGGAGGGTGGAGGACAAATTTGTGGTGGAGGTTCTCATCCCGAGTGCCTCCGGTCAGCCCGGTTATGGCCGAGGCTACATCCAGGCGGGGGATTCTCAGGGCTTTCAATTTAAATCGGTTGATGTAGGCTCGGAGTCTCTCCCCTTGATCCTGTTTGAGAGCCAAAAGCCCCGCTACCGACCTCGGGGGGCCGCTGCCGATGAAACTCTCCTTGAATACTCGTCCAAACTGCTTGAAGTCTCGGATGGATCCGGGGGCGAGGGCCCGGAACCATGTTTGGGCGCCTTGGACCAAGGTGGTCGCAAAGGCTCGGCATTTGATTGCGTCGGATGCTCCATGAAGGGTCATCAGGGCGTCGATGCTGTCGAAGTGGTCGGCCGGGTCGCCTTGGCCGTCGTAAGACTTGAAGGTGGGGATGGAGGTTCTGGGAGATACCTCTGCCTTCAAGATATGGTTGGAGAACGGGGATCTCTCCTCATCCTCTGATGGAGAGGTCTTCTGCAAGGCTCGTAAGGCGCGCTCCTATGCTACGAAGCGCCTCTCAAACTCTCGTAGATGGAGGGACAACTCCGGCTGTTGTTGCGCCGTAGGGCTGAGGGGGCGTGATGGCAGGCTATCTTGGCGCTCCCTGGGGACTTTGGTCTCCGGGAGGGGATGGCGTGCCCAATGCTTACCCGTTTTGGTGTGGAGGAGGCCTCTTGCTCCGGAGGGGGGGCTTGTAAGGGTCATCCTGCCTTGTTACAAATAAGCTGCTGCCCTCGGAGGGTGAAGCGACCTCCGGCGGTGTACTGGGACACGTTCTCACGGGGGGGGGGGGGGGGGGGGCTTTCCGGAGGGGCGTGTGACCTTCCATCCCTGGCCGCCTGAGTCCTCATGAGTTCCACGAGGACATCTAGTTTTGCGTTGAGGGCTTGGAAGGCGTCGGCGCCGCCGTTAAGCGGTACCCCTACTGTGGTGGCGGGAGGGGGCGGTCCATCGACGGGGGTGCTGGCATTGGATGGGGGATTTTGTGAGGCTTGAGGAGGGCCCTCTCCCGCCGCCACCATGGTCTTTCCCCTGACGCCGGTGGACCTCCTCCCTAAACTTCTTCACACCATACTGGCTCTTCAGTCGTTTCCCACAGACGGCACCAGATGAAGGGGCGTGATCTCGCGCGGCTCCTGAGTTGGGTAGATGATCACCAAACAGTGAACTGTAGAGAAAGGGAAACGGTTCAGGGGGCCCAGGGCAGGTTCCCTGGGGAAAACCCTCCGATGCTTAAGTCAGTAGAGCAATGGTGGAAGATAGGGGGGGAGGTAGAAAGAGGTGCACGAGATCCCCCTACACCAAGGTGGTGAAGTGGTTCCTGCTCAGGGAATTTTAGGCGTGTATTGCCCTTACCTTTCACTGGAGGGAGTCCCAGGTTTATATAGTGTGCTCACCTTATGAGTCCCGTAAGCTGAGGAGTTTCAGGCAGGAGTTACGTCCTCATCGTGGGATCTTTACGTCCTCATCGTGGGATCTTTATAGCCTTGAGGGATCATGGGTCTCTTATCCTCATATACTCCTGCTCATAAAGGGCTCTCAATGGTAGCGTGGATAAGCAATCGTCGGTCGGTCCGAGCATAAAAGGTGCCAACCCTGTCCGGTGCGAGAGGCATAGCTCGGATGAAGATAGGTCGGAGTGGGCGCTGAGCGCTTACCTCTATCCCGATGAGGGGATAACTCGGGCATGGGTCTTCCCCTGTTCTGACTGACGCTCGGGCCTTCCGAGCCTAAGGGCCGCCGAGGAAGGATGAGATCCCGAGTAATCTTATTGGGCTTTTTAGCCTAAGTGGGCCCTATGGGGCTGTCACTTGGATGAGCTGAGCCTCGTTTGGTCCTGATGGACCTAGTTTGGCTGCTCTTAGATGGGCTACAGAAATCCCCCTCTCCAAGGTCCAGTACAGTCAGCAACTGGCATAGGATTTTGTGTTTATTTTCTGCTATTGTTTCTCGCTTGAGAGCTTGAGTGCACTGAGTTGTCACTGTAAAGGCGGTTGTTGTTTCGTTGGAGTGTCGGTGTAGGGCCCGAGGAACAAGATAGAGAGATTTCTTCTCAATGGGTTGTGGCCCCAGCGGTGCTGCGTTCGAGGAATTCGTGGCAAGGTTAGTGGTTAGGACACGCGCCGCATCACTCGACAGAGCACACGGAGCATGCCAGCATCTCTTTGGCTAGGCGACTACGGCATCTACTAGAGGATCTTTCTTCTCATTTGAGGCCATGATGGGCCTTGGTTTAGTCCTTGCGTGGACACTTTTATTAGTTGTGTGGACCTTTGTAAGCCAATTGGGGCCAATTAGACTTTACTTGAGTCTTTTATGCTTATTAGGTAGTAGTTGGGGTTATTGGGCCACTTCCTTGGTTCAAGCCTTGGCCCATTGGGCATGGCTGCCCAACCTTGGCTTGGCCCACCTGGAGATGTGCGCCCCCATCCCTAGGGTTAGGGTTTGGGCGCCCCCTCCCCTCTTTCCCTCCTCTTGGAAGGTGGCAGCCGCCCCTCTCCTAGATTTTAGGAAGAGGGGTGCGCCCCCCCCCCTTTCCTTCCCCATTCGGTCACCCCCTCCCTCCTTTGGCCGCCCCCATCCCCCAATCCACTCCTAGATTCTAGGAGTGGTGCGCACCCCCCTTTCCCCCCTAGCCCATTGCGCATTCCCCCTTTCCCTTGTGGCTAGGGTTTCAAACCTAGCATTTCCCCTCCCCATATAAAAGATCTCATGTAATTTTTGGAGGAATTATTGAATAGAATTGAAAAGCTTTTGCTGAAGGTGGCTGCGACCCATCCACTGTTCCTCCTTGCTCCTGCGACGGGAGCAAGCCCGGGGTGTGACTCCCCATCCCTCTGTGCGACGCCGAGGGCCCCTTTCTCTTCTATCCCTTCTCAAGTTCTAGTTCGGTGCGCCCGGATTTCTCATCCAAGAGCAGCGACGACCACCCCCTGTTCGTGAGGATCTTGGGTGACCAGCCCATTTTTGTGTGGTTCTGCTACGAGTCGCCGACGTGTGCGAGGTGGTCTCGCCTCATTCAGAGATCGGCACCGCCCGTGGCAATTTTTCTCGTGAGCGCGCGCAGGACCCCTCTCCCTGCGGGCCTGGTTCTGTTCGCCCCATTACAAAAATCCCACAGACGTCTGCGAGTTTGGGCGCGGGATCTTCACCGATCGTACCTCTCCCCGTCCTCTGTCCAACGCCGCCGACCTCGCGTCGTTCCGACGTCCGAGCTGCTCGTGGCATCCGTTCCTGTGAAGTCACGCAGGTCTGCCCTGCCCAACCGGCGCCAGAACCACCAGCGGATTTCAGAGCCTGCTGCTCTCAGCCACGATCAGATCTGATCGAGCCCTTCGGGCGGAACCTGGTGCTCTGCGTCCTCTCTGTCCTCCAACAAGCGGAGCCCCGTTCACCCTCCGGATCCATTTCTTATTATTTTTCCCGCTCGAGCACGCAGTTCTGGGAGCAGAATCCAGTCACGACTTGCAGGTGCGCCCCCGGCTTCCACGGACGGAATCTGCGTGCGCCCTTTGACCAAGGCTTCCTCCCGTGACCTAGCTGCACGCCATCGCTGACGGCGCTTCAATCGGACGTCGGAGCAGGTCGTGGGAGCTTCCACCGCCGAGTCACGTAGTGCTGCGAATCTGCCGACCCCCGCACGGGACCTCCTCGTGGCCAGCCCTTCACCGAGTGCTGCCCGTCAACCCGTGCATCGACAGCCCCGGATCTCCTTGTGTAGCCTGTTATCTCCCTACGAGGAGTGGGCATTTGTGATTGAGATTGTACTATTGCTCATCTTCGTGTACCGGGGTTGTTGGTCTCGGCCGGGGTTCCTTCCCCACGCCTAGGCGTGGAGGTACGTGCAATACTCCTCACCGTTGGCATTTTGCTTTACTAGTATACTCTCTAGCATGCAGCGTGAGTGCGTATAGGATCCTAGCTCTTTTGCTAGTCACCGCGTGGTTGAGAGTTGAGAGCACCCATTCCGTGGCCCTAGTCGAGCGCCGAGCTCGGACTAGATTCCCATAGGCGCACGGCGGCTCCTTAGTCGCTGAGATCCCTACGCTTCCCTCATAGGGACGGCTGTGGGCTTGGATTTCTTGTTGAGAGACGCCTCCACCCGGAGGAACGGCACGGAGGTCAGCCGCCCGGCTTACCTTTGGCGTGCGAGTGCTGGCCGCACTTGTTGCATTCATAGGTCTTAGCCCATTTCAGTCCTGTCCCGCATCAAAGTGGTATCAGAGCACATAGGTTTGCGTCTAGGGTTGAGTCTTGCATTCCATTCAGCATGTGTCCACCCATATAGGTCTTAGTGAGTCTCCATTTAGGTCCCTTTGCATGCCCACTCGGGGTGGTACCCATTACCATCGCCCGGACACCATGGGTGACCCACGTGGTAACACCCAAGGAGGCCCTTCTCTAGAGGATTTCATGGCCGAGATCATGGAGCGCTTGGCTAGTTCTGAACAAGCCACTAAGGACCTGACCAACCGTCTGGAGGGCCGACTCAAGGCCATAGAGGACCGCGCTGAGGTTGCTGACCGATCCATCCAGGGTCTGCTTGGGCGGATAGGGAGGGTAGAGGAAGTGCCCCATCAGGACCCCCCTAGAGTTGATCGTGCCCCACAGGCGGCGGCTGCCCAGGCCCCACCATATCGGGCTGAGGAGCGACGGCCACGAGTCCCCGACTTTGAGGATTACAGATCCGACAATGATTATGAGGGGAATGGCCGACGCCACCGTGGTCACCGACCACGGAGGGATGACGAGGATGATCGGGCCCTTAGGACCGTTCGTGCGGACTCTCCCACTTTTGACGGGTCCCTGGACCCGAAGATCTACCTAGATTGGGAGGCTAGCATGGACCGGTATTTTGAGTGGGTCGAGATGTCGGACCACCGGCAAGTTAAGTTTGCCAAAATGAAGTTACTGGGGCGAGCACAGACGTATTGGAGGAATGTGGAGAGTCTGATATTTCAGCGTCAGGACCCCCATATCGAGTCTTGGGGTGAGATGAAAGTCAAACTCCGAGAAAAGTATCTCCCCGCCACTTATCACCAGAGGCTCATTGACAAATGGCAGAGCCTCACCCAGGGAGATCGGACCGTGTCCGAGTACATCGCAGAGTTTGATGAGTATTTCTTGCGATGCGGAGTCACAGAGGAGAGCGCCATGCCCGTCTCTCGTTTCCGTCGTGGTCTACGGCCCCATTACCAGTATGAGTTATTTCGCCGTAATGTGACCACCTTAGAGGTCGCGTACCAGGTCGCTATGGAGCTAGAGCAGTTTGAGGCGGAGTTCACTCCTACTCAGCGTCAGGGGACCACCAGTCAGCGGGGGTTCGACCCACGCACCACTCCCAGTTCCTACAGTCGGTTTCCGGCGGCTCGGCCCTCGGAACCACCTCGCCAGGACCCCACTGTTCCTAGGCCTCGCCTTCCCTTGCCGAGGGACACTCTCCCTCCCCCTCGCCAACAACCTCCTTACCCCACCTCACGCCCTCAGCCTCCCGCGTTCCCTACCCGACCCCAGCTACCACCACCCCCGGCGCGTCATGATGACAAGGGGAAAGGGCCGATGATTGGTGGAGCATCTCCTAGCACAGGGGCACGTAACAATTGTTATAGGTGTGGTGGAGTCGGCCATTATGCGAACAAATGCCCCACTAGAGAGTCGCTTGTAGTGACGGACCCCTCACCCACTGATCCCACGGCTGAGCTTCTGCCAGTCAGTTATGAGGCCGACCAGGAGTTGGCGGAGGAGTTCTTCGATGAGTTACTTGAGGGAGAGCAGGACGGTGACCCTAGTATTCAGTATCAGGGCGATGCGCAGTTAGGGGTAGTCCGGTGTATCCTTACCCAGCCCCAGGTGAGTGACGACTGGCGTCGTACCACCATCTTTCACACCTTTTGTAGGCTTGGAGGGAAGGCCTGCAAGGTGATTATTGACAGTGGGAGCTGCATTAATGCTATATCCACCGGTACGGTTACTCGTCTTGGGTTGACACCTGTGGACCACCCTGCTCCATATCGGGTATCCTGGGTAGATTCTACCTCTATCCCGGTTAGGCTTCGTTGTCTAGTGCCATTGCAGTTTCAGACCTACCATGATGAGATTTGGTGTGACGTGCTACCTATGGAGGTGGGTAGTATTATTCTAGGTAGGCCTTGGCTCTTCGATAGGGATGCCACCCTCCATGGTCGGTCGAACACTTGCATCTTCGACCATGCTGGCCATAGGATCACTCTTCACCCCACCCAGCCTAGGGAGCCTGCCGTTCGTGGGCCAACCGGCCCCAGTGCCACGAACACCCCTCGTCAGGGGAAGGCCGGCCCTCCTACCCCACCCTTGGTGCCTGCTACTGCCACCTCCACTACCCTCACCCTAGGGGAGCCTTCCACTAGGAGGTTGATGGTGATTAGTCCCCGTGAGATGGAGAGAGAGTTCACTAGTGGTAGTCCCCTCTTTGCTGTTGTTGTTCGAGAGGTGAGTGATGTCATCTCAGAGTCCGAGGGTGAGCTAAACCCCGAGTTGGCTGCGATTCTACGCGAGTTCTCTGATATCTTTCCGGAGGACCTCCCTGGAGGCCTTCCACCTATGCGTGACATCCAGCATGAGATCGACCTTGTCCCGGGCTCTTCATTGCCTAACCTCCCTCACTATAGGATGAGCCCCGCGGACCATGCCGAGTTGCAGAGGCAGGTCGAGGAGTTGATGAGTAGGGGATCCCTCAGGGACAGCAAAAGCCCTTGCGCTGTCCCCGCTTTGCTAGCCCCGAAGAAAGATGGCACATGGAGGATGTGCATCGATAGCCGTGCGATCAATAAGATCACGGTGAAATATCATTTTCCTATTCCCCGACTGGATGATTTGCTAGATATGATGTCGGGAGCCACTATTTTTTCTAAAATTGATCTTCGAAGTGGCTATCACCAGGTTAGGATCAGACCTGGAGATGAGTGGAAGATTGCATTCAAGACCAAGGATGGTCTGTATGAGTGGTTAGTGATGCCTTTTGGGCTATCTAATGCCCCTAGTACATTCATGCGGTTGATGACCCAGGTCTTGCGCCCTATGATAGGGGTCTTTTTGGTCGTCTACTTCGATGACATCCTTATTTATAGCCGCACTAGGGAGCACCACTTAGACCACCTCAGGTAGGTCTGCATTGTTCTGAGGCGAGAGAGCTTATTTGCCAACCCGAAGAAGTGTGCTTTCATGACCGATCAGGTTTCCTTCCTTGGGTTCATAGTGTCTCGCGATGGGGTCTCCGCTGATCCGGAGAAGATACGTGCCATTCAGGAATGGCCGGAGCCCCGCACCCTCCACGATGTTCGGAGCTTCCATGGCCTAGCGACGTTCTATCGTCGCTTCATTCGTGGCTTCAGTTCCATCACTGCCCCGATCACGGATTGCATTAGGAAGGGGGCATTCACATGGACTAAGGCTGCAGCCACGGCCTTTCAGAGCATCAAGAAGCGCATGACCCAGGCACCTGTTCTTACCTTACCTGATTTTTCTAAGGTGTTTGAGGTCACCTGTGACGCTTCTGGAGTGGGTATAGGGGGAGTCTTGAGTCAGGAGTCTCATCCCATTACCTTTTTCAGCGAGAAGCTGAACGATGCCAAACTGCGGTATTCCACGTATGACAAGGAGTTTTATGCAGTCGTCCAGGCATTGAGATATTGGCGACACTATCTCCTACACCAGGAGTTTGTGCTCTTTTCTGATCACGAGGCTTTGAGGTTTCTCCACACTCAGAAGAAGCTGAATGCGCGTCATAGTCGGTGGGTGGAGTACCTTCAGGAGTATACCTTTGTGCTTAGGCACAAGGCAGGGGCCGAGAATAAGGTGGCCGATGCGCTGAGTCGGCGGATGATGATGTTGTCCACCATGGGAGTAGAGGTGGTGGGATTGGAGAGGCTGAGAGAGGCTTATGTCGATTGCCCGGACTTCGGTCCGATCCATGCTGCCCTTCAGTCAGGCCCCTCCCGTGACTATAGTGAGTTTGTCCTTCAGGAGGGTTATTTATTCCAGGGTGGTAGGTTGTGCATCCCACGGACGTCTGTTCGTGATTTTCTCACTTGGGAGTTACATGCAGGGGGTCTTGCTGGCCATTTCGGCCGGAACAAGACCATTGAGGCCGTTGAGCATAGGTTCTATTGGCCTAGTTTGAAGAGGGATGTTGCTCGCATTGTGGCTCAGTGCCACACTTGCGCTATGGCCAAGCAGAGGAAGCAGAACACCGGCCTTTATACTCCCCTCCCTGTCCCGGACAGTCCATGGCAGGACATTAGCATGGACTTCGTGTTAGGTTTGCCGCGTACCCTCCGTCGGCATGACTCCATTTTTGTGGTGGTAGACAGGTTCTCTAAGATGGCTTTGTTCATTCCCTGTTCCAAGACTTCAGACGCCTCTAGAGTTGCCCGTCTGTTCTTTACTCACTGTGTCTCTAGGTTTGGGCTTCCACGTACTATAGTGTCTGATAGGGATGTGCGCTTTACCAGCTATTTCTGGAAAACCCTGTGGCACATGATGGGCACCCAGTTGAAGTTCTCTACCGCCTATCACCCCCAGACCGATGGTCAGACGGAGGTAGTCAATAGGAGTCTAGGGGATCTTCTTAGGTGCTTAGTGCGTGACCGTGTCGGGGATTGGGACTTGGTTCTACCTCTAGCAGAGTTTGCATATAATGACTCGGTCAATAGGTCTACAGGTCTGAGTCCCTTTGAGATTGTTACTGGTCGTAGACCTAGGAAGCCGATAGACTTGGTTCCATCTCCCATCCAGGCCCGTGTTTCTGAGTCAGCTGAGTCCTTTGCAGAGCATATTAGGCAGTTGCATGAGCATGTACGTCGTCATATAGAGGCCAGCAACGCACGTTATAAGGAGTTAGCTGATGCGCATCGACGCACCCGTGAGTTCCGAGAGGGAGAGTACGTCATGATCAGGGTCAGACCTGAACGGTTTCCTTCGGGGGCCGTGAAGAAACTCCAGGCCCGCGGTGCTGGACCCTTTCGAGTCTTGAAGCGAATCGGGTCAAATGCGTATGAGATTGAGCTGCCAGACGACTATGGGATCTGTTCGACGTTCAATGTCTCAGATCTGGTGGCATATCGGGATCCCACGGTGATTCCCAGTGAGCTTTTTGGGCCTTCCCCTCCTGTTGAGAGTATTACACCTTCTGAGCGTCCACCTCTTCCAGCCCCATTACAGACACGCGAGCATATAGATTGTATACTGGATGAGCAGGTGACCACGACCAGGAGTGGAGCATACCAACGCTTCCTAGTGCGTTGGAGAGAGCGCCCTGCCACAGACGACGCCTGGATCACACGTGGAGAGCTGGAGAGGATCGACCCGGACCTGCTGGAGCGCTACTTGAGCGACCGTGACCCTTACTCCACGGGGTCGAGTTCTTCCCACCCGGGGAGAATTGGTGAGGACACGCGCCGCATCACTCGACAGAGCACACGGAGCACGCCAGCATCTCTTTGGCTAGGCGACTACGGCATCTACTAGAGGATCTTTCTTCTCATTTGAGGCCATGATGGGCCTTGGTTTAGTCCTTGCGTGGACACTTTTATTAGTTGTGTGGACCTCTGTAAGCCAATTGGGGCCAATTAGGCTTTACTTGAGTCTTTTATGCTTATTAGGTAGTAGTTGGGGTTATTGGGCCACTTCCTTGGTTCAAGCCTTGGCCCATTGGGCATGGCTGCCCAACCTTGGCTTGGCCCACCTGGAGATGTGCGCCCCCATCCCTAGGGTTAGGGTTTGGGCGCCCCCTCCCCTCTTTCCCTCCTCTTGGAAGGTGGCAGCCGCCCCTCTCCTAGATTTTAGGAAGAGGGGTGCGGCCCCCCCCTTTCCTTCCCCATTCGGTCACCCCCTCCCTCCTTTGGCCGCCCCCTTTCTCTTCTATCCCTTCTCAAGTTCTAGTTCGGTGCGCCCGGATTTCTCATCCAAGAGCAGCGACGACCACCCCCTGTTCGTGAGGATCTTGGGCGACCAGCCCATTTTTGTGTGGTTCTGCTACGAGTCACCGACGCGTGCGAGGTGGTCTCGCCTCATTCAGAGATCGGCACCGCCCGTGGCAATTTTTCTTGTGAGCGCGCGCAGGACCCCTCTCCCTGCGGGCCTGGTTCTGTTCGCCCCCATTACAAAAATCCCACAGGACGGACGTATGCGAGTTTGGGCGCGGGATCTTCACCGATCGTACCTCTCCCCGTCCTCTGTCCAACGCCGCCGACCTCGCGTCGTTCCGACGTCCGAGCTACTCGTGGCATCCGTTCCCGTGAAGTCACGCAGGTCTGCCCTGCCCAACCGGCGCCAGAACCACCAGCGGATTTCAGAGCCTTCTGCTCTCAGCCACGATCAGATCTGATCGATCCCTTCTGGCGGGACCTGCTGCTCTGTGTCCTCTCCGTCCTCCAACAAGCGGAGCCCCGTTCGCCCTCCGGATCCATTTCTTATTATTTTTCCCGCTCGAGCACGCAGTTCTGGGAGCAGAATCCAGTCACGACTTGCAGGTGCGCCCCCGGCTTCCACGGACGGAATCTGCGCGCGCCCTTTGACCGAGGCTTCCTCCCGTGACCTAGCTGCGCGCCATCGCTGACGGCGCTTCAATCGGACGTCGGAGCAGGTCGTGGGAGCTTCCACCGCCGAGTCACGCAGTGCTGCGAATCTGCCGACCCCCGCACGGGACCTCCTCGTGGCCAGCCCTTCACCGAGTGCTGCCCGTCAACCCGTGCATCGACAGCCCTGGATCTCCTTGTGTAGCCTGTTATCTCCCTGCGAGGAGTGGGCATTTGTGATTGAGATTGTACTATTGCTCATCTTCGTGTACCGGGGTTGTTGGTCTCGGCCGGGGTTCCTTCCCCACGCCTAGGCGTGGAGGTACGTGCAATACTCCTCACCGTTGGCATTTTGCTTTACTAGTATACTCTCTAGCATGCAGCGTGAGTGCGTATAGGATCCTAGATCTTTTGCTAGTCACCGCGTGGTTGAGAGTTGAGAGCACCCATTCCGTGGCCCTAGTCGAGCGCCGAGCTCGGACGAGATTCCCATAGGCGCACGGCGGCTCCTTAGTCGCTGAGATCCCTACGCTTCCCTCATAGGGACGGCTGTGGGCTTGGATTTCTTGTTGAGAGACGCCTCCACCCGGAGGAACGGCACGGAGGTCAGCTGCCCGGCTTACCTTTGGCGTGCGAGTGCTGGCCGCACTTGTTGCATTCATAGGTCTTAGCCCATTTCAGTCCTGTCCCGCATCAGTTAGGTGGCTGGCAAGGATTGTTCGTGGTTAAGTGGCCATGAGAGTGCTCTGAGAGAGCTGTTATTGAATTTGGCCACCGTAATTTTGTAATTGTCTAGTCCTTGAGGCGTTGAGATCGTGGTTTGAGGTGGCAGAGCGGGTGCTCTGGTCAAGAAATGTGCTCAGATGAGTGGAAGAGCTTTAGGATGAGCTGCTGATGGTCAAGCCCGATGTTCCTGTTGTGCTATGTGGCGTCAGAAATGACATGCCAGTCTTGATTATTTTACGGATTTTAAGGTAGGATTGGGTAGATATGTCCCAGGGTGCTATAAGTCCTACGTTTCTGCACGTGAATGGACTGTCTTAGTCCTAGATTTGGTTTGAGGTTGAGTGGCGGTGGCTTGGATTTGGCCCAGATTGTGGAATTTGGGGCCATTGCACCACTCTTGGATGAGCTATGCGAGGCTGCAAGTGAGATGTGAAGGTTCCGCGGCATATTTTGGCATAGAGTATGAGTGTTGGCAGATGCAGATCGTCGTTCATGTCGTGGCTCTTGGCATGGTGGTCCGCGCGGTGGTAGCTCAGAAGATGGATATTTCGAGGATCCGAGATTTGAGAATGGATCGGTGTTAGCACGGACTGATTCGAGGGAATGATGTCCGGTGGCTAGAGGTGTAGTAGCCTTTGAGGCTGGCATCTTTTAGAGTTTCTTCACTCCTCGGTAAGCGTTTGGCGTGCTGATGGTTCCGAGATCAGAGGTAGGAGTAGGTACGGAGCATGTGGCAGAGACTAGCTCAACCGCTATGGCAGAGTGTGATTGGCGATCAGTGGAGTTGGTGCTCGAGGCATGACGAGTTACAGTTCGTGGAATTACAGTGGTGGTGCATCGGGGGATGCTGTGATCGTGGTCCGACGAGACACTTGGCGAGTGTTGTCGGAGGAGCTGACCTGACGGTGGTAATGGTTTTCTTGCTGTTGAAAGGTGCTATTCCCAGCGGGCTCGAGGTTTGAGGTCAGGTCGAGCGTGGAGACCTTCCGTTGGTCGGAGGTATGTTGGTTTCTCCTTTGGTCAGAGAAATTATGTTTTGCCAAGTTCGTCATCTTGCATTATGTGTTTGGAATGGTTGGCCTTCGTGTGCCATATAGTTCGTGCGAGACACGTTCGGTGTTTTGGCAATGTGGCTGTCTGTGAGAAGCGTTGCCTTTTTCCCCTTGTGGTGTAAGGGTGTTGGCGCTATTCTGGAAGGATGTATGCCATTTTGGGCAGTGCTCGTGAAGACTCATGGCTGATGTTGTGATTCCTGATGTGTTGGGGATCAGAGCCTGCAGAGTTGTAGAGGATTGCTAGACTAGCGAGCGAGTCTATGCTCTGGGTCCGAGGTAACCATGTTTTCCTCACCCTATTGTTCGGAGTTAGCCAGCCGATTTGAGGATTGTCGGGATCGCAGATCTCGAGGCGTTGCTATGGTTGTGCACGTGGATCAGAGTGCGCAGTGGAAGCTGTGGGTTTATGACTCGTTAGCTCAGGATCGTAGCGTTGGTTGCTATGGGTGGATTCCCTGAGGCTGTGTTGAAGAGCATTAGAGGATTGGTTCCTCGGTGTGAGATTGTCTCCGACTATGTGAGACGTGTTGTTGCCGCGCTGTTGCTTGAGGAATTGTGGTTTGTGGCACTAGCAGGTGGAGAGTTGGGGAAATATGTTGGAAAGTTTGCCACATGAGTACCCTATCCATGCATTGGAAGCCGTGCCAAGTGTTCGGGTTCTAGAGGTGGATAAGGTTGCTACGGTATCGCCTGACAGTGGTCGAGGATACAAGTTTAGAGTCGGTAAGCTATGTGCTTGACTCATGTTGGAAGTTGTGTCCTCGGTTGAGATTATGGGTCCCAATTGGTAGCTGTGAGCGGCTGGTAATGCTAGCCATGTGATCGGCTACGGCATGGTCTGTGTTGTCAAGAGGCCAGTTGAATCCAGAAGTTTCAGAATGATGTGGAAGAGGACTCAACAGTGGTAAGAACCCGTGAGGTTTGTGGACTCGTGTGCATTGGTCGTGGCGTCGTTGACCAGGATGCTCTGGTGGCAGGCGACATGTCTGTTCTGGAGGCATATGCCGAGGATTGTTCAGGTGTTGTCCTGTGGCTCTGTGACGAGAACGGAGCCGAGGATTGACATGTGTCCATTAGGTGTAATTGAGATGAGATAGGATTTTATGAGACAGGATGATGGATGATGCCTGCATGTGGAGATCCCTTGAGGAAGTTGTCGTTGGATGGTGGTCCTTGGTCTTGTAACCAGCATGGGAGATTTTCTCTATAAGCTTAAGTCGAGTGAGGTGAGGACTGGAGATCCCAGAATCTTGTCCTTTGGTTTTGCCGCACTCCCCTGAGAGGCTAGAGTTGGCATAGGGATAGGTCTGGATGCGGTGTTCGAACAAGGATCGGCTCGAGTTGCAGTGATGGTCTGTGCGAGAATCAACGGATGGCCTCAAGAGTTGTAATGTTCCCTTTGGATCTGGTGGAAGACCAGGAAAGAAGGAAGGAGTTGAGCAAGCGGAGGTTTCCCATTGATGAATAGCTGGTGACCAGTGTATGGTCTTTCATAGACAGAAGATGCTAGTGGTTGCTCGTCGAGAACGGTGAGAATCGTGTACTAGTGAGGCCTTTGGTGGCCGATTCCGTGATGTGCCTTTTTTCGGATGGGATCTGGGCTTTGTCAAAGTTTGAATTCGGATAGAGCTGGTCCAGTGTGATTATTGGCATTTGGCTTTCCAGGTGTGAGATGGTCCTTGGCGTGGAGTTGACGGAATTTTCACAGTCAATTGTGATGACTGTGTGAGCTGGTCGAAGCTCAGTGATGGTTGTCCCTGGTATAGGGTGTGAGACCAGTCAACTGGTGGTGAAGCTAACATTTGATTGGTCCGTCGAGAATGGGATTTTATCGGTGGCTATTTCTCATAATGAGGATTGTGTTTCCTCAGTGAGCGAGATGGTGGCAGCGGTGCCACGGTTGGATTTTTCGTTGTGACTGAGGCGACACTAGACTTGTGCCTTTTTGTGTAGGCCTGCTCTGATGATCGTTGGTCGTGGTGTGTTGAGCGAGGCCTACTGTCATGATCAAAGTCTGGCTGTGTCCCTCAGGATTTGTGTTCTCGCGAGTGTTGAGATTTGGCTAGAGCTCTGGGAGCGTTGCTAGCCAGGTGCGTTGTTCTTCCCCTTGAGATTGTGGTTGCCTCAAATTTTGAGGAAGAAATTTCTATAAGGAGGGGAGGACTGTAACACCCCAGATTTTTTTTTGATTTTTTCGGATCAGGATCCGTGAGTTCGGAGCGTCGTTGCAAGTCCTAGAGTGTGTTTTGGGCTTTACGCGTGTTTTTGCCTGTCGGACCTTTGGAACCCTGTGCAGGGTGAACCGATGTGTTGTCGGGCTTCGAGACATTGCAGGCGTGTTGTGCGTTTTCCGAGGATCATGGGGAGTATTTTTCCCTCTCTTTTTTTGTATTTTTTAGATTTTAAAATCCCAAAATCTTGTCTATTTAAACTCACTCACCCCCCTCTCTCTCCCCATTCTCTCATTCTCACCCTCTCTCTTTTCTTTCTCTCCGCCTCACCTCCGGGTGGCCGACGGAGGCGATGGCGGGTGAGGTGGAGATGCTGCGAGGGCGTGGAGTGGGGACGAGTCGAGGATCGAGGGACGGTGGCGCGTTGAAGCGCGGTCGTGAGTTCATACCGCGGCATGGGTTTCGTGGCCATTTTCGCGTGGAACGACATCCACGGTGCGCGGAATCTTCGATGGAGGTAGGGGGATGGTCCCTTAACTCTTGTACTTCCTTTCCCGTGATTTTGGTAGGCCGTGGTGAGCCGAGCGGGTTTATTTTACGCCGAGGGTTAAAAATCATGTTTTTAGGGCGTACGACCGTTTTGTCGAATCGATCGAGGTTTCCCCTCTTTCTTCCCTCCATTTTTGGGTTTTGGGGTAAGGGGAATAGTCCCCTATGTTTTCCCCTTCGATTGCGATCGAATGGGGCGTGGAACGGACCCCATGCAAATGGTTGGGATGGGGTTTCCACCGTGTTTGGTCGACCGATAGGTTAGAATCGGTTGACCGAACTGGCCAGCGTGTCGAGGCAGGGGAGCTGCCCAGTTCAGTCGACCGAACTGGGCAGTCCGATCGACCGAACCAGCCAGTAGGCTGTTAGCTACTGGTCAGGTCGACCAGCCCACTGGACAGGTCGACATGTCCCCTGTTGGTTGACCGACCCAGGGGCATTGGTCGACAAAAATCTAGTTTTCTTGCTTGTTTTGGGTCCCGGTCGGTCTGGTTGAGACCCAATGACCGACCTTTGGCCCGTGAGTGTCCTTGTCACGTCCCGACGCGGAATATCGAGGGCGCGACGAGTCGTAAACACGCGTGTCGATCAGAGCATGTACAATTTTATTTCTAAAATCAGAAATGAACGGGAAAATGATACTTTTATTCCATCAAAATGAAGTTTACAACACTAATTGATAAGCCATAAAGACAATTACAACTTCCAAATCCAAATTACAACATTCTTGTAAAATCACTAGTTGATCTACATAAACCTAGGTAAAAAGGAAAACACTCTTTCACTCTTGTCCATTCCCTTGTTCAATTTCATTTCCTGCAACAATTAATCAAAACGTAGGGTGAGCTAAAAGCTCAGTAGGATTTTATATCTCTATGAACCAGGCAATCTTTAAGTGTTAGCAATTTAAACAACTTTCTAACTTGTATCGGGAAGTATATAAACATGAATAGAATTTCCAAGTAATTGAGATGATATGATATCAAGATGAATTTCCAAGCAATGACTTTGAACAAATAAGGAATTTCATGTAATTGGCCATTTTCACGCAAGTCAAGTAATTCATGTAATTTTCAAGTAAACAAGTAACAAGTAAATAAGTACGAATAGTGGAATGCCGTATCAAGTAAATCTATCATGCACTTCGGTGCAATGCCACACCATTGGTCAATCAACTCCCATGGGCACAAGTACTTTCGGGCGCTCCCCCCAGGACCAGACCGGGCCCCATTAATGCCAGGCATTGAGTCATATGGATCCGAAGATCCCAAGTACGTTTAGACATCCACTTTAATGTATATGGCCAAGAATTTTCAAGAATATGCTGTTTGTAATAAGCACAGATTTGACACAATTTCAGAAGTTGCAAGAAAAGTGGATAACAATTTAAGGCATAATGTTTAACGACATTAAGTCGTGGAGTTCAAAAATGAACGGTAAGTAGGAAGAAAATCAAGTAATTAGAGTTTAATAGAATTAATTTGATTCCATGGTTTAATCTTATGTGCATTTGATTTACAAGTGTTTAGACATGTTTACAGGAAGTTTTTGTTCATTAAAAATGCATTAGTTAGCCAAAACGGTGATTTATTATAATAATCAGAATTTTATTATGAAAATAACTTTTTATGTTGAAAATAATTCTAACTTGCTGAAAATAATATTAACATGATGTGAATGATTTTCATATGTTACCTTACTGGTAAGATGATAAAAATAATTTTTTTCATGCTGGATTTAATTTTTACATGCTGAAAATTAATTATTAACATGCTAAAATTAATACTTAACATGCTAAAATAATCAACTTACTGATAAGATGATAAGATAAGTTTACCATGCTGATTACAGAAATTTTCTGATAACAACATAATTTTTATCATGCTAAAAATCATTTTTCTCTATTTATTTGCTAATTATTTGATAGGAAAATAGAATTATCATGCTGAAAAATAGTTTTAATACACTGAAAATAATTCTAACATGCCAAAAATAATTTTAACATGCTGGAATAATTTTACTATACTAGAAGAATTTTTATCATGCTGGAAGTAATTTTCATGCATCAATTTACTAATTATTTAATAGGAAATTAAGTTTTATATGCACAAAAATAGCTTTAAATAGATTTTATCATGCTGAAAATAATTTTTTTATCTCAGTATGTATAAAATAATTTTATCATATTGAAAGTCACTTTTAACATGCTAGAAATAGTTTTAACATGTTGGAAACAATTTTTAGTATGTATAAACTAATGTGGTGAAAATTAGATTTTTACATGTAAAAATAATTTCATTCTACAAAAATAAATTTTTAACGTGCTGTAAGAATTAAAACATGCTAATCTTACATTTTCTTACTTTTGGTGACTAATTACGTACAATTAACGTGGACTTCCAACAGATATAGTTCCTATTGTAAAGTGACTTAAGTTTAGTCCCACATTGGAAGTTACAAAAACTTGCATAGCTTTATATGTTGGAGAGCTCACCCTTGGGTCAGGACCCAAGGGGCATAGGATGTGGGCTTGAATTGTGAGTTGATACAAAACTAGTTATGTATATTTATATTTTTTTTTAAAAAAAAATGTTTGACCTAATTTTTGTGAACGCGGTAGCATAAGCTAGCGCGACTTTGAAGATCGCGCTACCCTTGGGTAGCGCGTTCTGAAAATATAAATTTTTTTTAAAAATGTTTGACCCCAGAGGGGCGGGAAAAACACTGTGTGAACGCGCTATGTCGGGCCAGCGCGTTCAGAACGCGCTACTGAGGTATAGCGCGTTCTAGACCTGATAAAAAAAACGGGAATACACCTCCAATAAAATGACCATAACTTGCTCATTTCAAAACGGAATTTAATAAATGAGCTATCAATGGAAAGAGGACAGAAAAATGAACAAGATGACATGATTTAATTGAAGTTTAGCCTGAGAGACACCTACCTTTTGACGGATCTAAGATTATCCCCAAATATATACAGAAAACCCTTGATCTTCCAAATCCTCCTTCAAATCTCCACGAATCTTCGCAGCAGCATAAACTTAACTCCCAGGGATGGTTTGAGGGTCGAATGGGGTTCTATTTATAGCCAAAACTTGGCAAAATGGGTCAAAATTTCCTTACCTAAATCCACCAACCCCATGAACTCGTTTTAGAAGAAAAATACAATTTCTCCTCTTAATTTAGACCATCTTAAGTGTGAATTCAGTGTAAAAACGGCTGGTCCAAGGTGGCTGGTAGGTAAGGGTCTATTTTTGAGTCAAATCTTCTAGAAATGGGGTTATTATAATCCCTTAAATATCATATTAAACACATGTTACGAATTTAAGGTTAATTTAACCTTTATTGAATCCTTTAACCATTAATTCAGCCCATTATGCATTATCCAATGGGCCAATTGTAAACCTAATCCATTACATAGACTTTTATTGGGCTTACTATTGATTTATCTAAGGTGTAAAGCATTTAATCTCTATTTACTTCTAGTTGATTCAAGTAAATTCAATAAACTAGCTTATTTCATATAGTAAAAATGAAATTTGATTATTTCATGAAAATTTTAATTACATAATCAAATTAAAATTTTTATTTCTCATTTTTAAATTTTGGGTTTCTACATCCTCCCCCACTTAAAAGAATTTGGTCCTCCAAATTCACATTATATAACTAAAATTCAAAAATTTGAGTAGAGAGGTCGAATTTCTAACCTGAGATTAAATCCGGGTATTTCTTCTTGATGGATTCTTCCAATTCCCAGGTTGCTTCCTCGAATCCACGCTTGCTCCATTGGACTTTCACCATCGGTATGGCCCGATTTCTCAGTTGGTGCAATTTTCGATCTAATATTTTGATCGGTCTTTCTTCATATGATAAGTCCTTTTGGAGTTTCAATTCTTCAAATTGAATCACATGTGAGGGATCATAGACGTATTTCCTTAGCATGGATACATGGAATACGTCGTGTACACCAGCCAGTTGAGGAGGTAAGGCCAGCTTGTATGCTACCTCGCCGATTCTCTCCAGAATCTCAAAAGGGCCGATAAATCTCGGACTTAGCTTTCCTTTGATGCCGAATCTTCTAATTCCACGGGTGGGTGAGATCTTTAAGAAGACATGCTCCCCCACTTGGAATTCAAGGTCTCTCCTCCGATTGTCGGCGTAGCTCTTTTGCCTTGATTGGGCGACCTTTAGCCTTCCTTGTATTAACTGGATTTTGTCGGTTGTGTCTTGTACAATGTCGGGACCAAGCAATCCCTTGTCACCAACCTCGCTCCAGCATAGAGGCGATCTGCAACTTCGGCCATATAATGCTTCGAATGGTGCCATTTGAATACTCGACTGATAGCTATTGTTATAAGCGAACTCAGTCAGCGGTAAGTGTTCATGCCAACTACCACCGAAGTCAATCATGCAGGCTCTCAACATATCTTCAATAATTTGATTCGTCCTCTCGGTTTGTCCATCCGTCTGAGGGTGAAAAGCCGTACTAAACCTTAGCCTAGTACCCATAGCTGATTGTAAACCCTTCCAGAAATGAGAGGTGAATCTCGGATCTCGGTCCGAAATAATAGAGCTTGGAATACCATGCAGCCTTACGATCTCCTTGATATATAAGGCGGCTAGAACATCCACCGTCCATCTAGTCTTGATAGGTAAAAAGTGAGCGGACTTTGTTAACCGATCCACAATTACCCATATAGCATCAAAACTATTTCGGGTCTTCGGTAAACCAACAATGAAATCCATACCGATACTATCCCATTTCCATTCCGGTATTTCGAGAGGCTTGAGCTTGCCAGCCGGTTTGAGGTGTTCGGCCTTGACTTGTTGGCAAACCAAACATCGGCTTACGAACTCGGCTACCTCTCTCTTCATATTAGGCCACCAGAATGTTCTCTTGAGGTCTTGGTACATTTTTGTAGCACCAGGGTGAATAGTGTACCTTGACCGATGTGCTTCTTCTAGGATTTTACCCTTGATAGTAGAACAATCGGGTATACAAGTTCTTCCTTTGAATAATAGCCTTCCATCATCAGCCAAAAGGAAATCCGGTCGTTGATCTAATTTTTCTTTAATTTCCACGATCAACGGATCATCAACTTGCCATTCCTTGATTTCCGAGAGTAACTCGGGTTGGAGTCGAATATTTGCAATAAACACTCCGTCTTCCTTCTCCTCCATATTGAGGTTTAAGTTGGCCATTTCTTCAAGTAGATGCCATTCTTTAACCATCATGCTCGATAATAAAGCCATCGGCTTCCTGCTAAGTGCATCAGCTACGGCATTACCTTTTCCGGGATGATATTGTATAGAGAAATCGAAATCCTTTAAATATTCCAACCACCGTCTTTGTCTCATATTGAGCTCCTTTTGAGAGAATAAATATTTGAGACTCTTGTGATCAGAATACACCGTAAAGGCTTCGCCATAGAGATAATGTCGCCAGATCTTTAAAGCAAAGACCACAGCTGCCAGCTCTAGGTCATGTACGGGATAATTTTCCTCGTGTTTCTTCAATTGCCGTGAAGAATAAGCTATGACCTTGCCGTGTTGCATTAATACGCAACCTAGGCCAATTCCAGATGCATCAGCATACACTTCAAATCCTCCTCCTTCTGTAGGTAATGTGAGAATAGGAGCAGTCGTCAAACAATCCTTTAAAGTTTGAAAGCTTTTCTCGCATTCCTCGGACCATATAAAAGGATTCTCCTTCCTTGTCAATCTTGTTAAAGATACTGCGATCTTTGAGAAATCCTTGATAAATCTTCGATAATATCCAGCCAATCCCAAGAAACTTCGGATTTCCGTCACACTAGTAGGTCTTTCCCAATTCTTTACGGCCTCAACCTTTGAAGGATCGACGGCGATACCATTCCGGGAAATTATGTGACCGAGAAAAGAAACTTCCTCCAACCAGAAATCACACTTGCTTAATTTGGCATAAAGCTTGTGATCTCTTAATAATTGAAGGGCCTTCTTGAGATGTTCCTCATGTTCTTCCTTTGACTTGGAGTAGATCAAAATGTCGTCAATGAAGACAACCACAAATTGATCGAGGTACGGCCTGAATACGCTGTTCATCATCTGCATAAATGCGGCAGGCGCATTTGTTAAGCCAAAAGGCATAACGGTGAACTCGTAATGTCCATACCTACTCCGGAATGCAGTCTTGTGAATATCACTTTCCTTAATCTTCAATTGATGATAACCAGATCGAAGGTCGATCTTTGAGAAATATCGAGCTCCAGAAATCTGGTCGAATAATTCATCAATTCTCGGCAATGGATATTTATTCTTGATGGTGAGTTGATTCAGTTGCCGATAATCAACACATAGTCTCATCGAACCATCCTTCTTCTTGACAAATAAGACCGGGGCTCCCCAAGGTGAAGTACTTGGTCGGATAAACCCCTTCTCCAGTAATTCCAATAATTGATCCTTTAACTCCTTCATTTCCACGGCAGACATCCGATATGGAGCTTTAGAAACTGGTGCCGCTCCCGGAATTAAATCAATAGAGAAAACCACTTCTCTCTCGGGTGGAATACCAGGCAACTCGTCCGGAAATACATCAGAATAATCCCGAACGATAGGAATGTCCTTTAGAATGGGTTCCGTGTGCTCGGTCATAGTGATAGAAACTAAGAAACCGACACCACCCTTCCTTAAGAATTTCTCGGCCTTGAGGGCCGAAATTAGAGGTATGTGCTTGAAATGCCTGATACCCGAAAATAGAAGGTCGGGGTAACCCATGAAAGTTACCGTACCCAACTTGCAATTGACACTAGCACCATGTGTAGATAGCCAATCGGCACCCAAAATAACATCATATCCTTCCATCTCCATGCATACCAAATCAGCAGGTAAGTTATAACCACTAATTAGAATTTCACTATCAGGATAGAAGTGTTTAATCTCCGTTCCCGTTCCAATAGGTGTAGTAATGGTAAGTGTAGAATTTAATGGAACAGGCTTCACAGATAAAAGACCAGCAAATCTTCTAGATATAAATGAATGCGTAGCTCCGGTGTCAAATAAGACAGAGGCAGGCTTGTAGTATATGAAAAGAGTACCTTCCACGATGCCTCCTTCCTCGGTAGGTTCCTTACCCATAAGGGCTTGAAGTCTTCCTGGCTTCTTAGCAATAATAGGAAGCTTTGCCGGTGATGGAGCTTGATCATTAAGAAGAGGGCAATTCGGGATCCTATGTTCCCGACTCCCGCATCGAAGACATGCACCGAGCTTTCTCCAACATTCCTCGGCTTTATGTCCGGGCTTCTCGCAGTATTTGCATAATTCCTTTGATGTTGCCGATATAGGGACAATTTGCTTGTCGAATGTCCTCGGCTTCTTGTCCCCTTGAAAATTACGTCCACCTTTGTTGAAATTTCGCCCATCCTTGATAAAATTACGCCCGTCATTGGGCCTTTTCTTCCCGAAGGAAGGTTTGAAACTTCCGGACCCAGTAACTTGCTCTCTCTTGGCTTCCCTTCCTCGGATGCGATCCGATAACTCCGTTGCATCTTCTAGGAGTTGTGCTCTCCGTACCATATCAGAATATGATTGAATATCCATCGGGGCGAGTTGAGTAATATATTGCGGCTTAAGGCCATTAAGAAATCTCCGTGCCTTCATCTTGTCAGTACCCACGAGATGTGGAGCGTACCGAGATAACCTCGAAAATTGAGCTTCATATTCCGCCACCGATAAACCCCTTTGCTTCAAAGCGGCAAACTCGGCGGCCTTCCTTTCTTGTACTCGATCGGAGAAGTATTTACTATTGAAGTGTTCCACGAACTCTTCCCATAGAATTTGGTCGTGCGGTAAAGTAGCTTCGACCGATTCCCACCAGGCACGTGCATCTCTTTCTAGTTGGAAAGTAGCGAGTAGGACCTTTTCCTCATCGGCACATTGCATGACTCGAAATATCCTCTCGATCTCCTTAATCCAATGTTCGGCCTCGTCCGGATCCGTAGATCCAGCGAACTTGGGAGGGTTCATGCTTCGGAAATTCCTATGCAAATCTCCGGCTCCTCGGTTTGCTCCTCCCTGAGCAACCTGTTGGAGGGCTTGTGTTAAGCCTTGAACAGTCCGCTGCATCTCGCGCCATTGAGCTCTCTCGGCGGCCATTTGCGAGAATTAGCCTGAAACCATAATTCCAAGGTTTATTATTTTTGTTGTGGTATTTATTTCTTGATAATTCTCTTTTAACCCGTGTTTCTACCCAATCTTACCAGGAAGGTTTTGAGACCTATCCAATTTCTAGATATTGATCTAGAACCTATGTTTGAGGGAAACTATGTTTTAAGAATGAACCTATAATTGTGAAACCTAGGATTTTATGTAACCTAGGCTCTGATACCACAAAGACTGTCACGTCCCGACGCGGAATATCGAGGGCGCGACGAGTCGTAAACACGCGTGTCGATCAGAGCATGTACAATTTTATTTCTAAAATCAGAAATGAACGGGAAAATGATACTTTTATTCCATCAAAATGAAGTTTACAACACTAATTGATAAGCCATAAAGACAATTACAACTTCCAAATCCAAATTACAACATTCTTGTAAAATCACTAGTTGATCTACATAAACCTAGGTAAAAAGGAAAACACTCTTTCACTCTTGTCCATTCCCTTGTTCAATTTCATTTCCTGCAACAATTAATCAAAACGTAGGGTGAGCTAAAAGCTCAGTAGGATTTTATATCTCTATGAACCAGGCAATCTTTAAGTGTTAGCAATTTAAACAACTTTCTAACTTGTATCGGGAAGTATATAAACATGAATAGAATTTCCAAGTAATTGAGATGATATGATATCAAGATGAATTTCCAAGTAATGACTTTGAACAAATAAGGAATTTCATGTAATTGGCCATTTTCACGCAAGTCAAGTAATTCATGTAATTTTCAAGTAAACAAGTAACAAGTAAACAAGTACGAATAGTGGAATGCCGTATCAAGTAAATCTATCATGCACTTCGGTGCAATGCCACACCATTGGTCAATCAACTCCCATGGGCACAAGTACTTTCGGGCGCTCCCCCCAGGACCAGACCGGGCCCCATTAATGCCAGGCATTGAGTCATATGGATCCGAAGATCCCAAGTACGTTTAGACATCCACTTTAATGTATATGGCCAAGAATTTTCAAGAATATGCTGTTTGTAATAAGCACAGATTTGACACAATTTCAGAAGTTGCAAGAAAAGTGGATAACAATTTAAGGCATAATGTTTAACGACATTAAGTCGTGGAGTTCAAAAATGAACGGTAAGTAGGAAGAAAATCAAGTAATTAGAGTTTAATAGAATTAATTTGATTCCATGGTTTAATCTTATGTGCATTTGATTTACAAGTGTTTAGACATGTTTACAGGAAGTTTTTGTTCATTAAAAATGCATTAGTTAGCCAAAACGGTGATTTATTATAATAATCAGAATTTTATTATGAAAATAACTTTTTATGTTGAAAATAATTCTAACTTGCTGAAAATAATATTAACATGCTGTGAATGATTTTCATATGTTACCTTACTGGTAAGATGATAAAAATAAATTTTTCATGCTGGATTTAATTTTTACATGCTGAAAATTAATTATTAACATGCTAAAATTAATACTTAACATGCTAAAATAATCAACTTACTGATAAGATGATAAGATAAGTTTACCATGCTGATTACAGAAATTTTCTGATAACAACATAATTTTTATCATGCTAAAAATCATTTTTCTCTATTTATTTGCTAATTATTTGATAGGAAAATAGAATTATCATGCTGAAAAATAGTTTTAATACACTGAAAATAATTCTAACATGCCAAAAATAATTTTAACATGCTGGAATAATTTTACTATACTAGAAGAATTTTTATCATGCTGGAAGTAATTTTCATGCATCAATTTACTAATTATTTAATAGGAAATTAAGTTTTATATGCACAAAAATAGCTTTAAATAGATTTTAACATGCTGAAAATAATTTTTATATCTCAGTATGTATAAAATAATTTTATCATATTGGAAGTCACTTTTAACATGCTAGAAATAGTTTTAACATGTTGGAAACAATTTTTAGTATGTATAAACTAATGTGGTGAAAATTAGATTTTTACATGTAAAAATAATTTCATTCTACAAAAATAAATTTTTAACGTGCTGTAAGAATTAAAACATGCTAATCTTACATTTTCTTACTTTTGGTGACTAATTACGTACAATTAACGTGGACTTCCAACAGATATAGTTCCTATTGTAAAGTGACTTAAGTTTAGTCCCACATTGGAAGTTACAAAAACTTGCATAACTTTATATGTTGGAGAGCTCACCCTTGGGTCAGGACCCAAGGGGCATAGGATGTGGGCTTGAATTGTGAGTTGATACAAAACTAGTTATGTATATTTATATTTTTTTTAAAAAAAAAATGTTTGACCTAATTTTTGTGAACGCGCTAGCATAAGCTAGCGCGACTTTGAAGATCGCGCTACCCTTGGGTAGCGCGTTCTGAAAATATAAATTTTTTTTAAAATGTTTGACCCCAGAGGGGCGGGAAAAACACTGTGTGAACGCGCTATGTCGGGCCAGCGCGTTCAGAACGCGCTACTGAGGTATAGCGCGTTCTAGACCTGATAAAAAAACGGGAATACCCTCCAATAAAATGACCATAACTTGCTCATTTCATAACGAATTTAATAAATGAGCTATCAATGGAAAGAGGACAGAAAAACGAACAAGATGGCATGATTTAATTAGAGTTTAGCCTGAGAGACACCTACCTTTAGACGGATCTAAAGAAATATCCCCAAATATAAGAAAACCCTTTGATCTTCCAAATCTCCTTCAAATCTCCACGAATCTTCGCAGCAGCATATACTTAACCTCCAGGGATGATTTGAGGGTCGAATGGGTTCTATTTATAGCCAAAACTTGGCCAAATTTGTCAAGATTCCTTACCTAACAATGCCAAACTTTCCAACTCCGAATTAGAAGAAAAATCAATTTCTCCTCTTAATCTAGACCATCTTAAGTGTGAATCAGTGTAAAAACGGCTGGTCCAAGGTGGCTGTAGGTAAGGGTCTATTTTTGAGTCAAATCTTCTAGAAATGGGGTTATTATAATCCCTTAAATATCATATTAAACACATGTTACGAATTTAAGGTTAATTTAACCTTTATTGAATCCTTTAACCATTAATTCAGCCCATTATGCATTATCCAATGGGCCAATTGTAAACCTAATCCATTACATAGACTTTTATTGGGCTTACTATTGATTTATCTAAGGTGTAAAGCATTTAATCTCTATTTACTTCTAGTTGATTCAAGTAAATTCAATAAACTAGCTTATTTCATATAGTAAAAATGAAATTTGATTATTTCATGAAAATTTTAATTACATAATCAAATTGAAAATTTTATTTCTCATTTTTAAATTTTGGGTTTCTACATCCTCCCCCACTTAAAAGAATTTGGTCCTCCAAATTCACATTATATAACTAAAATTCAAAAATTTGAGTAGAAGGTCGAATTTCTAACCTGAGATTAAATCCGGGTATTTCTTCTTGATGGATTCTTCCAATTCCCAGGTTGCTTCCTCGAATCCACGCTTGCTCCATTGGACTTTCACCATCGGTATGGCCCGATTTCTCAGTTGGTGTAATTTCGATCTAGTATCTTGATCGGTCTTTCTTCATATGATAAGTCCTTTTGGAGTTTCAATTCTTCAAATTGAATCACATGTGAGGGATCATAGACGTATTTCCTTAGCATGGATACATGGAATACGTCGTGTACACCAGCCAGTTGAGGAGGTAAGGCCAGCTTGTATGCTACCTCGCCGATTCTCTCCAGAATCTCGAAAGGGCCGATAAATCTCGGACTTAGCTTTCCTTTGATGCCGAATCTTCTAATTCCACGGGTGGGTGAGATCTTTAAGAAGACATGCTCCCCCACTTGGAATTCAAGGTCTCTCCTCCGATTGTCGGCGTAGCTCTTTTGCCTTGATTGGGCGACCTTTAGCCTTCCTTGTATTAACTGGATTTTGTCGGTTGTGTCTTGTACAATGTCGGGACCAAGCAATCCCTTGTCACCAACCTCGCTCCAGCATAGAGGCGATCTGCAACTTCGGCCATATAATGCTTCGAATGGTGCCATTTGAATACTCGACTGATAGCTATTGTTATAAGCGAACTCAGTCAGCGGTAAGTGTTCATGCCAACTACCACCGAAGTCAATCATGCAGGCTCTCAACATATCTTCAATAATTTGATTCGTCCTCTCGGTTTGTCCATCCGTCTGAGGGTGAAAAGCCGTACTAAACCTTAGTCTAGTACCCATAGCTGATTGTAAACCCTTCCAGAAATGAGAGGTGAATCTCGGATCTCGGTCCGAAATAATAGAGCTTGGAATACCATGCAGCCTTACGATCTCCTTGATATATAAGGCGGCTAGAACATCCACCGTCCATCTAGTCTTGATAGGTAAAAAGTGAGCGGACTTTGTTAACCGATCCACAATTACCCATATAGCATCAAAACAATTCGGGTCTTCGGTAAACCAACAATGAAATCCATACCGATACTATCCCATTTCCATTCCGGTATTTCGAGAGGCTTGAGCTTGCCAGCCGGTTTGAGGTGTTCGGCCTTGACTTGTTGACAAACCAAACATCGGCTTACGAACTCGGCTACCTCTCTCTTCATATTAGGCCACCAGAATGTTCTCTTGAGGTCTTGGTACATTTTTGTAGCACCAGGGTGAATAGTGTACCTTGACCGATGTGCTTCTTCTAGGATTTTACCCTTGATAGTAGAACAATCGGGTATACAAGTTCTTCCTTTGAATAATAGCCTTCCATCATCAGCCAGAAGGAAATCCGGTCGTTGATCTAATTTGTCTTTAATTTCCACGATCAACGGATCATCAACTTGCCGTTCCTTGATTTCCGAGAGTAACTCGGGTTGGAGTCGAATATTTGCAATAAAGACTCCGTCTTCCTTCTCCTCCATATTGAGGTTTAAGTTGGCCATTTCTTCAAGTAGATGCCATTCTTTAACCATCATGCTCGATAATAAAGCCATCAACTTCCTGCTAAGTGCATCAGCTACGGCATTGCCTTTTCCGGGATGATATTGTATAGAGAAGTCGAAATCCTTTAAATATTCCAACCACCGTCTTTGTCTCATATTGAGCTCCTTTTGAGAGAATAAATATTTGAGACTCTTGTGATCAGAATACACCGTAAAGGCTTCGCCATAGAGATAATGTCGCCAGATCTTAAAGCAAAGACCACAGCTGCCAGCTCTAGGTCATGTACGGGATAATTTTCCTCGTGTTTCTTCAATTGCCGTGAAGAATAAGCTATGACCTTGCCGTGTTGCATTAATACGCAACCTAGGCCAATTCCAGATGCATCAGCATACACTTCAAATCCTCCTCCTTCCGTAGGTAATATGAGAATAGGAGCAGTCGTCAAACAATCCTTTAAAGTTTGAAAGCTTTTCTCGCATTCCTCGGACCATATAAAAGGATTCTCCTTCCTTGTCAATCTTGTTAAAGATACTGCGATCTTTGAGAAATCCTTGATAAATCTTCGATAATATCCAGCCAATCCCAAGAAGCTTCGGATTTCCGTCACACTAGTAGGTCTTTCCCAGTTCTTTACGGCCTCGACCTTTGAAGGATCGACGGTGATACCATTCCGGGAAATTATGTGACCGAGAAAAGAAACTTCCTCCAACCAGAAATCACACTTGCTTAATTTGGCATAAAGCTTGTGATCTCTTAATAATTGAAGGGCCTTCTTGAGATGTTCCTCATGTTCTTCCTTTGACTTGGAGTAGATCAAAATGTCGTCAATGAAGACAACCACAAATTGATCGAGGTACGGCCTGAATACGCTGTTCATCATTGCATAAATGCGGCAGGCGCATTTGTTAAGCCAAAAGGCATAACGGTGAACTCGTAATGTCCATACCTACTCCGGAATGCAGTCTTGTGAATATCACTTTCCTTATCTTCAATTGATGATAACCAGATCGAAGGTCGATCTTTGAGAAATATCGAGCTCCAGAAATCTGGTCGAATAATTCATCAATCTCGGCAATGGATATTTATTCTTGATGGTGAGTTGATTCAGTTGCCGATAATCAACACATAGTCTCATCGAACCATCCTTCTTCTTGACAAATAAGACCGGGGCTCCCCAAGGTGAAGTACTTGGTCGGATAAACCCCTTCTCCAGTAATTCCAATAATTGATCCTTTAACTCCTTCATTTCCACGGCAGACATCCGATATGGAGCTTTAGAAACTGGTGCCGCTCCCGGAATTAAATCAATAGAGAAAACCACTTCTCTCTCGGGTGGAATACCAGGCAACTCGTCCGGAAATACATCAGAATAATCCCGAACGATAGGAATGTCCTTTAGAATGGGTTCCGTGTGCTCGGTCATAGTGATAGAAACTAAGAAACCGACACAACCCTTCCTTAAGAATTTCTCGGCCTTGAGGGCCGAAATTAGAGGTATGTGCTTGAAATGCCTGATACCCGAAAATAGAAGGTCGGGGTAACCCATGAAAGTTACCGTACCCAACTTGCAATTGACACTAGCACCATGTGTAGATAGCCAATCGGCACCCAAAATAACATCATATCCTTCCATCTCCATGCATACCAAATCAGCAGGTAAGTTATAACCACTAATTAGAATTTCACTATCAGGATAGAAGTGTTTAATCTCCGTTCCCGTTCCAATAGGTGTAGTAATGGTAAGTGTAGAATTTAATGGAACAGGCTTCACAGATAAAAGACCAGCAAATCTTCTAGATATAAATGAATGCGTAGCTCCGGTGTCAAATAAGACAGAGGCAGGCTTGTAGTATATGAAAAGAGTACCTTCCACGATGCCTCCTTCCTCGGTAGGTTCCTTACCCATAAGGGCTTGAAGTCTTCCTGGCTTCTTAGCAATAATAGGAAGCTTTGCCGGTGATGGAGCTTGATCATTAAGAAGAGGGCAATTCGGGATCCTATGTTCCCGACTCCCGCATCGAAGACATGCACCGAGCTTTCTCCAACATTCCTCGGCTTTATGTCCGGGCTTCTCGCAGTATTTGCATAATTCCTTTGATGTTGCCGATATAGGGACAATTTGCTTGTCGAATGTCCTCGGCTTCTTGTCCCCTTGAAAATTACGTCCACCTTTGTTGAAATTTCGCCCATCCTTGATGAAGTTACGCCCGTCATTGGGCCTTTTCTTCCCGAAGGAAGGTTTGAAACTTCCGGACCCAGTAACTTGCTCTCTCTTGGCTTCCCTTCCTCGGATGCGATCCGATAACTCCGTTGCATCTTCTAGGAGTTGTGCTCTCCGTACCATATCAGAATAAATTGATATCCATCGGGGCGAGTTGAGTAATATATTGAGGCTTAAGGCCATTAAGAAATCTCCGTGCCTTCATCTTGTCAGTACCCACGAGATGTGGAGCGTACCGAGATAACCTCGAAAATTGAGCTTCATATTCCGCACCTGATAAACCCCTTTGCTTCAAAGCGGCAAACTCGGCGGCCTTCCTTTCTTGTACTCGATCGGAGAAGTATTTACTATTGAAGTGTTCCACGAACTCTTCCCATAGAATTTGGTCGTGCGGTAAAGTAGCTTCGACCGATTCCCACCAGGCACGTGCATCTCTTTCTAGTTGGAAAGTAGCGAGTAGGACCTTTTCCTCGTCGGCACATTGCATGACTCGAATATCCTCTCGATCTCCTTAATCCAGTGTTCGGCCTCGTCCGGATCCGTAGATCCAGCGAACTTGGGAGGGTTCATGCTTCGGAAATTCCTATGCAAATCTCCGGCTCCTCGGTTTGCTCCTCCCTGAGCAACCTGTTGGAGGGCTTGTGTTAAGCCTTGAACAGTCCGCTGCATCTCGCGCCATTGAGCTCTCTCGGCGGCCATTTGCGAGAATTAGCCTGAAACCATAATTCCAAGGTTTATTATTTTTGTTGTGGTATTTATTTCTTGATAATTCTCATTTAACCCGTGTTTCTACCCAATCTTACCAGGAAGGTTTTGAGACCTATCCAATTTCTAGATATTGATCTAGAACCTATGTTTGAGGGAAACTATGTTTAAGAATGAACCTATAATTGTGAAACCTAGGATTTTATGTAACCTAGGCTCTGATACCACAAAGACTGTCACGTCCCGACGCGGAATATCGAGGGCGCGACGAGTCGTAAACACGCGTGTCGATCAGAGCATGTACAATTTTATTTCTAAAGTCAGAAATGAACGGGAAAATGATACTTTTATTCCATCAAAATGAAGTTTACAACACTAATTGATAAGCCATAAAGACAATTACAACTTCCAAATCCAAATTACAACATTCTTGTAAAATCACTAGTTGATCTACATAAACCTAGGTAAAAAGGAAAACACTCTTTCACTCTTGTCCATTCCCTTGTTCAATTTCATTTCCTGCAACAATTAATCAAAACGTAGGGTGAGCTAAAAGCTCAGTAGGATTTATATCTCTATGAACCAGGCAATCTTTAAGTGTTAGCAATTTAAACAATTTTCTAACTTGTATCGGGAAGTGTATAAACATGAATGAATTTCCAAGTAATTGAGATGATATGATATCAAGATGAATTTCCAAGTAATGACTTTGAACAAGTAAGGAATTTCATGTAATTGGCCATTTTCACGCAAGTCAAGTAATTCATGTAATTTTCAAGTAAACAAGTAACAAGTAAACAAGTACGAATAGTGGAATGCCGTATCAAGTAAATCTATCATGCACTTCGGTGCAATGCCACACCATTGGTCAATCAACTCCCATGGGCACAAGTACTTTCGGGCGCTCCCCCCAGGACCAGACCGGGCCCCATTAATGCCAGGCATTGAGTCATATGGATCCGAAGATCCCAAGTACGTTTAGACATCCACTTAATGTATATGGCCAAGAATTTTCAAGAATATGCTGTTTGTAATAAGCACAGATTTGACACAATTTCAGAAGTTGCAAGAAAAGTGGATAACAATTTAAGGCATAATGTTTAACGACATTAAGTCGTGGAGTTCAAAAATGAACGGTAAGTAGGAAGAAAATCAAGTAATTAGAGTTTAATAGAATTAATTTGATTCCATGGTTTAATCTTATGTGCATTTGATTTACAAGTGTTTAGACATGTTTACAGGAAGTTTTTGTTCATTAAAAATGCATTAGTTAGCCAAAACGGTGATTTATTATAATAATCAGAATTTTATTATGAAAATAACTTTTTATGTTGAAAATAATTCTAACTTGCTGAAAATAATATTAACATGCTGTGAATGATTTTCATATGTTACCTTACTGGTAAGATGATAAAAATAAATTTTTCATGCTGGATTTAATTTTTACATGCTGAAAATTAATTATTAACATGCTAAAATTAATACTTAACATGCTAAAATAATCAACTTACTGATAAGATGATAAGATAAGTTTACCATGCTGATTACAGAAATTTTCTGATAACAACATAATTTTTATCATGCTAAAAATCATTTTTCTCTATTTATTTGCTAATTATTTGATAGGAAAATAGAATTATCATGCTGAAAAATAGTTTTAATACACTGAAAATAATTCTAACATGCCAAAAATAATTTTAACATGCTGGAATAATTTTACTATACTAGAAGAATTTTTATCATGCTGGAAGTAATTTTCATGCATCAATTTACTAATTATTTAATAGGAAATTAAGTTTTATATGCACAAAAATAGCTTTAAATAGATTTTAACATGCTGAAAATAATTTTTATATCTCAGTATGTATAAAATAATTTTATCATATTGGAAGTCACTTTTAACATGCTGGAAATAGTTTTAACATGTTGGAAACAATTTTTAGTATGTATAAACTAATGTGGTGAAAATTAGATTTTTACATGTAAAAATAATTTCATTCTACAAAAATAAATTTTTAACGTGCTGTAAGAATTAAAACATGCTAATCTTACATTTTCTTACTTTTGGTGACTAATTACGTACAATTAACGTGGACTTCCAACAGATATAGTTCCTATTGTAAAGTGACTTAAGTTTAGTCCCACATTAGAAGTTACAAAAACTTGCATAGCTTTATATGTTGGAGAGCTCACCCTTGGGTCAGGACCCAAGGGGCATAGGATGTGGGCTTGAATTGTGAGTTGATACAAAACTAGTTATGTATATTTATATTTTTTTTTAAAAAAAATGTTTGACCTAATTTTTGTGAACGCGCTAGCATAAGCTAGCGCGACTTTGAAGATCGCGCTACCCTTGGGTAGCGCGTTCTAAAAATATAATTTTTTTTTTAAAATGTTTGACCCCAGAGGGGCGGGAAAAACACTGTGTGAACGCGCTATGTCGGGCCAGCGCGTTCAGAACGCGCTACTGAGGTATAGCGCGTTCTAGACCTGATAAAAAAAACGGGAATACACCTCCAATAAAATGACCATAACTTGCTCATTTCAAAACGGAATTTAATAAATGAGCTATCAATGGAAAGAGGACAGAAAAATGAACAAGATGACATGATTTAATTGAAGTTTAGCCTGAGAGACACCTACCTTTAGACGGATCTAAAGAAATATCCCCAAATATAAGAAAACCCTTTGATCTTCCAAATCCTCCTTCAAATCTCCACGAATCTTCGCAGCAGCATATACTTAACCTCCAGGGATGTTTGAGGGTCGAATGGGTTCTATTTATAGCCAAAACTTGGCCAAATGTGTCAAGATTCCTTGCCTAACAATGCCAAACTTTCCAACTCCGAATTAGAAGAAAAATTCAATTTCTCCTCTTAATCTAGCCCATCTTAGGTGTGAAACAATGTAAAAACGGCTGGTCCAAGGTGGGCTGTTAGGTAAGGGTCGATTTTTGAGTCAAACTTCTAGAAATGGGGTTATTATAATCCCTTAAATATCATATTAAACACATGTTACGAATTTAAGGTTAATTTAACCTTTATTGAATCCTTTAACCATTAATTCAGCCCATTATGCATTATCCAATGGGCCAATTGTAAACCTAATCCATTACATAGACTTTTATTGGGCTTACTATTGATTTATCTAAGGTGTAAAGCATTTAATCTCTATTTACTTCTAGTTGATTCAAGTAAATTCAATAAACTAGCTTATTTCATATAGTAAAAATGAAATTTGATTATTTCATGAAAATTTTAATTACATAATCAAATTGAAATTTTTATTTCTCATTTTTAAATTTTGGGTTTCTACAGTCCTAGACACCCCATGGGTATCGTGACCGTGTTTTTAGGTGTCCGAAGGTACCATTTTACCTCGATTAGCATGCCCATGGGTTTTAAGGGTTTAGGTGACTCTCCGTGTTCCAGGCTTCCATGTTTAAGCTAGATAGAGTCGCCACGGGTTAGCATGAGTGCGGTGGGCTATTCTCGCACGCCGATAACTTCTTTGGAACGCTGTTTCTGTGTGGGCCATGTGTATGGCCTGTCGACTGTGAGTCCAAATGCCTAGCCTGGGGCTAGAGAGTTTCTTTGCTTCCCTTTGGAAGGGATTGAGCTCGGCGGTCATGAGCCGCCTTGAGCATTATATTACCGAGGTTTTTGACCTAGGGATAGGCCAGATTGACAGCCTGGAGCTGTCCTGTATGACGGTCTTGACCCTGAGTCC
Source organism: Amorphophallus konjac (assembly GCA_022559845.1). Classification (NCBI taxonomy): domain Eukaryota; kingdom Viridiplantae; phylum Streptophyta; class Magnoliopsida; order Alismatales; family Araceae; genus Amorphophallus; species Amorphophallus konjac. Next base: position 95,090,728 of record CM040125.1, read on the forward strand.
TGTGACTCAAGGACCATTGGTTTAATAAGTTTTAGTGGACTGCCTAGGGTCTGGTGGCATTATGCCAACTATTTTCTGAGTTGGATGTGACAGGGCCTGTGCGTGGCATGTCCTTGTTCTGGTTGTTTCCACCGAGAGTCGCTTCTGTAGTGACCCCCACTGGTAGTAGCTTCCTAGGCATGCGTGTGCCAACCCACCTGAGTGTAGGTGGAGAGCTACAATGGCTTGCCTGGGCACGTGTGTGCTAACCCACCTAGGAGGTAGGTGGAAAACCACACCAGTTAGAGATGGTTTTTAGGCTGGTTACCGCAGGCCCCCCCTGTAGTGATTCGAGTCCAAGCCGGGAGGAAAACCAGCTAGTGGGCCTGGCGTTATACAGTTTGTCAGTGTATGCACACATGGTCGGGGGCTAGACGCTTGTTTCTACTGTGGTTTGTGTTGTGTCTCAGTTTTCGCCTGGGGCGAGTGAGACACTTGAGGCGTGGAGTAAGTCGTCGGTGGACGCTTCCAGCCATGCTTTGAGTGGGTAGGTGCCTCTGTCATGAGACGTGAGTTTCCGTGACTTGAGAGTCCTTTTTGTAACCACGAGGCGTGGTTTCCGGACCGTTTCTATGTGTTTTCCAAGGCTGAGACCATGGGCGCTCAGTAAAGTTACCGGGGCTTCATCCCTTGGTTAGGTCAGGTTCACGACAGTGAGGTCGTGACGGTACCCGTGGACCAGGTGGTCCAGGTTAGGCCCCATCTTTGTGACAGGCCTCCACGGCAAAGTTGTAGTGGATTTTCCCTCGGTAGCTGTAGTGATTAGGTAGTCCGGTGCCGGATTGTAGAATCAGGAGTTCTTTTCCTGTTACCGGTAGGAGTAGCAATAGAGCCGAGGTTTTGCCGGCCACCGTGTTTACCGCTCCCGCCGTTGTTGCTGCTTTCCGCTGTCGCCGTTGTTTACGGTTGGGGTTCCGCGGGACCCCTACAGAGCCAGTGATACGAGGCTCACCCCTACTTTTCAGGTGTGGCGGTTCCTCCTCGAAGTTCGGAGGGCCAGCGCTGAGACTCTTAGTCGCCAGCTCGCCGGGCCGGGTGTTCACTCAACATTGGGTATGTTTTATTTTCTATAGACTGTACTTTATTTTGGACTAGACCCTGTAGTTAGTTTATTATTGTTGTTCCTGCTTTATTTCTTATTTCTGTGTATACTGCCACTCACACACACCTTTTAGCCCTTCCGAGCCCTCCAGCTCGTGGGCGGCAGACCATGATACAAATAGTATCGGGTCTTACCAGTATCTAGAGCTTGGGTTGTTACTGAGAGTCCGTTGAGTGGCCTAGGGGCTGAGGACTTCCAATAGGTGTGGATTCGGCTGTCTTGTGCTGATCCCATGATATGTTTTATCATGATTTATGACTTAGGGACTAAGATGATAAACAACGTGTTGCCGTGATGTGCAACGATCTTGACTCTAGTCTTGTGACTCAAGGATCATTGTGTTAGCAGTTCTAGTTGGCTGTTTTGAGTATGGCGGCAGTTCTGTGTGCGGCCTTGTGCTTCGTAATACTTGTGACAGGTACGTGCGTGACCTATCCATACTTTTCTGTTTTGAGTCTCTGTGTCTAGTGAGCCTCCACTTGTCGTAGTCTGACGACACTTCATATGTGTCGGCCCACCTCAGAGTGGTGGCAGGGCATGTTCCTGATTGAGACAGTTTTTAGGTTGGTTGCCGTGGGCCCCTTTGTCTTGCCATGAGAGTCCTACGAGAGGGGAAAACCAGCTGGAGGCCTGGCTCAAGACATTGAGCTTGTGTGTGCACACATGGTCAGGGGCGTTGGACAAACGCCGATGGACGTGACACTGACTAGTCACTCGTTACTGTAGTTCCTTGGTTCTTTGTTGAATGTCTCAGTTACCGCGTTCTTGGCCAGTGGGAGACGCTTGAGGCGCAGTGTAAGACGTCAGTGGATGCATTTGGCTGTTCTTCTAGTGAGAAGGTGCTTCTATCACATGACACGATGACTTGTGGCTTTCGTGACTATTTTCTGTCACTGTTAACGTGACTTGCTAGGTAGTTTGTGTTCGGCTTCACCCGAGGTCAGTGTAGCGTACACGACGGTGAGATCGTGTATGTATTGGTGCTTTTAGACCGTGTGGTCTTAAGTTGGGCTGTTGTCTCTGTAGACGCGCTTGCACGACTGAGGTGTCATGATGTGTCCTGGCTGTGTAGCCAGAGTTCCTTTGTATCGGTTTAGTGATTCCTGACTATGTGTTTAGGGATCCGTGTCTTTGCCGATTAGGAGTGGTTTAGAGGGCTGAGGTCTCATCAGCTGTCGTGTTTTTTTTCAGTATGGCTTTCCTCTTTACTTTTGTTGTTGTTACTCCTGTTCCTGCTTTTGTAGTTGCTTTTGTTAGCACTGCTATTACTGCGTTTGTTTCGTGGTAGGGATCTACGGGACTCCTACTAAGCCAGTGAGACGAGGCTTACCCCTTACTTTTCAGGTGTAGCTATTCTTCGTCGTGCTTGGAGGTACTACTACGGTGGTTCTTAGTGCCAGCGTTTGCCAGTTTCGTGCTTCCCCCGACTTGAGAGTACGTTCTCTTTCCTATTGTACTATACTTTTGTTGGACTAGACTCTGTTAGTTTTAATTGTTATAGAAAATGTAATTTTATTTCTACTATTTTAGGAATCCTAATCATAGCAATTAATTGTTTATTGCTTTATCTGGAAGTTCAATGTACTTCACACACTCCTTTTATCCCTTCAGAGCTTTCTCGCTCTTGGGAGGCCTCTCAGAATCCAAGTGGTATCGGGTTTACCCTGTATCCGGAGTCTGGGTCGTCATAGTTGGTATCCGAGCGTGTGTTTGTGAAAGTACATGAGAATTTGAGATATTGCAGTGCTTAGATTCATAAGGTCCAATACAGTCGGTAGCTGGCATAGGTTTTGTGTTCCTTTACTACTTTGCTTCTCGTGCGAGAGCTTGTGTGCACTGTGTTAGCGCTGTGAAGGTGGTTTTGATCTTGCCAGGATCTGATGGAGCGCCCTTCTTTTGTCATGGTGTTTGTCTCGTTTATGCTATGCTGGGCAGAGGTTGTCGGCATGCGTGAGTCTGTGGTGCAGTGTTCGAGTTTTTTCGTGGCTTGTTCAAGTGGCTGTTGGGAACTGTCGTTGGTGTGATGGCCGTGCATGTTCTCTGAGGAGATTATTGTTGTTTTGGCCATCCTAGCTTAAGGTTTGGTCGTCCCCTGAGGTGTTAAGGTTGTGTTGAGGTGGTCGTTCAGATTCCTTGGTTGAGAGAATGCTCGGGCAAACCTAGGATTTCCTTCCTGGTGAGCTCGGGCTTGATTCTTCTCATCCTGTGTTGTGGCATTGTTTCAAGGTAAGCTTTGGAAGTGCTTGTTGACACCCGTTTTTAGCTCACAAGTTACGTCATTTCTCTTATTCATCATTTTTGATGTCCTGAATTACCCATTATTTTGGAGCCTTCCTTGGATGGATTTTGAGCCAATTTTTATTGTTCCATTCTCTTTGAGCCATAGAGATCATGATTTCCTAGAGTCCTGGAGCTTATTTTATCAACTTCTGGCTTCTAAGTCGACTTTCGGCCCATTTAGGCAGGCTTCCCTCAAGTAATCGGCTCTCTCCCGCTGCGCAATCCTGAAAGTGATCCTTTTTCATCTCATTTTGTCCCTCTATTCAAAAAGATGTCTTCACCAAAGTTGTTCCTCTTTCAACGATCTACAATTTCTTCTTCTACGCTGTTGGCTAGTTCTACCCTGTTTGTGAGCTATTCGCATTTTTCCGATGTGTTGTGCTGTTCAGAATTCTTTCTCTCTTCTAGCACCATTTTCTCCCTCTTCTGATCATTTTCTCATCTTACTTTCTTCATGAAAGTTGTTCCTCTCTCAGTTATATACAATTTCTTCTTCTAGCACTTTTACTAGTTATGCCCCTTTTGAGAGATACACTTCAATTTCCAAAGTCACATAGTCTACCCAGAATTTTCCTTCATCGAGGTGAAGGTCTAGTGTAGGTGCGTCACAGCGATGTGAAGGTCTAGTATAGGTGCGTCATAGCCCATTTAACGGTCTATCGTAAGACCATTAGAGCACATATGGTCCTATAGTAGACCGTCACACCCAAACTCGCCCGAAATCACCCTATTCGACCCCTGGAGCGTGGCGGTCCTACCCTAGACCGTCAGAGCACATGTGGCGGTCCTATGATAGACCGTTACACACAGCAGAGAGTCTAATTTATGCTAGACTCTGTCCCGAAAACTGTGTGGCGAGCCTATCTTGCAGAGCCCATAACTTCTTCAATTCTTATCCAAATTGATCCCCAATTTTTCATACTTCTAGCCTTTTGTATTATCTTGAATTTGGTTCATAGAAATCAATTTTTCATTGGCTATATCTCTCGGGATCTGGGTCGCAAGATCGGGATTTAAGCATCCTTAGTCAACTAAAACTCTTTTTTCTAGTGCGACGAGGCTACCTTCCAAGAGCCATATCTTCTAGAATCCTCCTCCGAATTGATCCCCATTTGTTCCTATCTCTTGTCCTTAGTATTATGTCGAGTTTGATCCAAGGAACTTGATTTATCTTGAACTATATCTCTAGGAATCGTGATAAGAAGATGGAGCTTTCTTGCAAAACTCTATAAAAACTACCCAGTTCACAGTCGCGACGGGGGGGCTCTTTCTTGGTTCGGGGCGAAGCCATGCTACAATTCTAACTCACAACTTCGACCTTGACTTGAAGAGGGAAGTATTAGATTTCCATTGTATCCTTCTGGGTTTAATTTGGTTATCTATATTCTTAGTTCTCTTCCTCTAAAATCACAAATCATCACAATTTTCTGCACTTTTCTGCTACACATGCATTTCCCCCCGTTTTGCATCGATGATTTCTCTCTATTCTCTCAATCAAATCTCATGATTTCAAATCTCATGCATGCACAATACACACACCTATTATTTTCACCCTTCCATAGGGGTTAAAAACCTCCCCCCGGTGAGTTTGCCATCAATTTCTACACCTATTTTATCACTGCAGGATTGATGCTACACATGCATGTTCTAATGGGTTTTTTATCCTTGTTTTGGCTTTGTTTTGCAGGAGAGCATGAATACAACGTGAGACCCTTTTCCTCTAGCCGACTCGAAGGAGAGGAGGTTTGAATCCACAAAGTTCCTCGCACCTCGTTTGTCAAGCGCGATCAAGTTTTCTTTTCAAGGTACACGGCGCCGTTCTTTACACTTCTTCATCCTTTGGCGTTGTTAACCCTTGGTGGCGACCACGGTCAGTTCTTCTATTCATTATCCCCTTGTTCATACTTCTATAATTGCTTCATATAGATGCATGGTTAGTTAAGGGGCGCGGGGTAGATTAATCCATCTACATCCTTATTTTTTGGCGATCACGGTGGGACAACCAATGCCCATCACGCTTATTTTCATGCTCTTTTGTAGGTTGGGTGGGTGCATGTTCATGTTTAGGTAGTATTTCCTCCATTCTCCCACTATTTTTGGTGTTTTACAGGCTCTGGTTATGTGACGGTCTTATGGTAGATCGTCATGGTGATGTAACGGTCATTTGGTAGACCGTTACAGATTCTGGCAGTCCTGCGCGCATGCTCACCGGGCCGTGTTCGTCGGGGCATAACTTTTGATCTTGATGTTCGATTGCACTGATTTTTCTTTCGTTGGATAGCCCTTTGTATTGTCTTTCCATATATATATCATTTGCATCATTTGGTTAACATTTGCATATTCTAATATTATCCAACTTTTTAAGTTTTATGCATAAGTTCTACAGGCAGGCTTAGGGACAGGTTCACAGGTACATCTTTACTCATGATTTGACTACCTTTCCGGTGTCTGATTTCACTAATTTTTATTCCATTGGATAGTCCTTTGTATTATCTTTCCATCCATAGCTTATTTGTATCATTTGGGTCTCATTTGCTTAGTTAAAAATTGTCACCATTTTACCATTTTGCGCATAAAATCTGCATGTGGTCTGTGCACAGGTTCACGGGGACAACTTTGCTCAGTGATTTGATTGACCTCCTGGGGTCAGATTGATCTGTTCTTGGGCCCGTTGTGCAGACCTTTGTATTGTCTTTCCATCCATACACTATTTATCTTATTTGGATCATGTTTGCATAGTTTAATCTAGTCTTGATTTTCTAGTTTTAAGCTAGAATTTGCATGCACTCCGGTGCACATTGGGCCATACATTGCATATCATAGTTGCATTTCCTACCTTGGTAAGTGATCCTCTCACCTCCATTTTCCTTGGGGTCGACTAGGTGATCTTATCTGGGACCTTCATAAGTCCCTGTGAGCCGTGGATTCCCACACGGACACCGGGCCTGTTGTACCTTTTCACCCCTTAGGCTTGCATTTGCATAAGTGTGAGGGAGTTAACCTTAGTTAACCTAAAGTTTGGACCTTATTCCCATAGGATTTCTATCTTGAGGGAATTATTATTAATTCAAATAATTAAAAGGTCTATTAAAATCTCTAAAATATTTCCCATCATATCAACTTGTTTGACTTAGGTGAAAACTCTCACATTACATTGTTTATTTTGTTTGGGCTTGTCTAGGCCCATTAGTGGTGTTTTGTGTTGCATCCACATGTTTCGTCGTTGTTAGGCCCACTTAGGTTACCCCATTTTGTATGTCTATTATCTAGTCCATTGTCCCTTGGTCCGTTGTCCATTCATCTTTGCATTAGTGGGTCAGCCCCCCTTGTTCTCAAGCCCATTAAACCATTGCTTCCCCACTTGTATTCTCCTTGATATCCTTGTATTAAGTCTCCATTTGCCCTCATGGAGTATCATTCTAACCCCTTATATCATTCTTTTTTCCAATCTTCTTCCCATTCCGGCGTGGAATCCCCTTCCCACGCGGGCCCATCTTCCCGTGGTCCCTCTGATCCCTCTGAGGTATAGGCTAATCTCATGGCCCATCTTTCAAGCCTTGTTCGCCAAATGGATCTGGCCCAGGCCCAACGTCTTATTGCATCTCATCTTCATGGGCCTCCTTCTCTTAATGGGCCTTCTTCTATCATTATTGGGCCTCATCATCTTAACGGGCCCCATTCTCCTAATGGGCCTTATTTTTCTAATGGGACTCATTCTTCTTCTCCTTATGCTGCCAGTCCAATGGGTCCTTCTGCTCATGCTTCTTCTAGGCCCACATATCCTTCCATTCTCGGAATGGGCCCTTCTTCTTCTCAGCCCGGATCCTCTTATCCGGCCCATTATCATCATACTGGTCCGAATTCACATCCTCTTGCTCAAGATGGCCCATATTCTTCTCGATCTCTCCCTACCCAAGAGATGATTATTCAAACCCAACGCCAACTTGATGAGTTTCAACGTCAGATCGATCCTAAATCCTCTTTAAGTGTTCCATTCGCTTTCCAAGGTCTTCGGCTCCCACCTTCATCACAAATTCCCACATATCGTCGTTATAGTGGAGTCGGTGATCCGTATGTGCACTTGAAGGAGTTTGTTTATGAGTCGGCCCAATTTCGACATGACCAACACTTGATGGCTTATCTGTTTGGTCTGTAATTGGAAGGCCCGGCTCGGGATTGTTTCTTCTCTCTTCCACAAGAGCAAGTTGTGAGTTTTCAAGCCGTTAAAGAAAAGTTTATTCAACAGTATCAAGACCAGGTTGGACCCAAGTACTCTATTGTGGATCTGGCCCATGAGATGATGAAGCCCGATGAGGGGTTCTGCACCTTTGCTAACCGTTGGCGTCGCTTTACCGCGCAGGTCCTAGGGCACATTCCAGAGAGAGAGAGCAAATCAAGATGCTGATATCCAATGCCGCGCCCGAGTATCGGTTTATCTTAGCCCTCAACGACATCACCTCCTTACAACAACTTTACAACCGAGCCCGCTTCATTCGCCAACAAATCCAAGATTCCCTTGACCCCAAGTCTCCACCATCCACCTCCACATATCAACCTTCACCCTCCACGTGCCAACCCTACGCTCCCATGAGTCAGCCCGCCATGAGTCAGCCTTCCGCCACATATCCCTCCACGAGCCAACCCCCCGCCTATACATACCTATACGCCTCCGCATATCAACCTTCCATGAGTCAGCCTCCTGCGTCCACATACCCGTCTCCATTTCCACCCCCGATCAAGGTCACACTACATCCCGAGCAGGTGGATGCCGTCTACATACCTCCCCACTCCGTTCCACAGATGCCTTCACCAAATCCCTCCTCCGCCGGCCAAGCACTATTGCCTATGCAACATTCACTTCCATATCCACAACCTTCTCCACCACCTCATACCCCTCGGCATCCGCCTTGTCCGAAGCGGGCTCCTCGTCCTTCGTTGATGGAGTGTTTCACCGACATCTTTAGGGCTTTGATGGCCACTCACGCGTTGTCGCTCCCTCCAGTTGTGCCTTGCCGACCCATGGTCGGGGATATGCTCTAGTTCTGTTATTTCCACCGCCAGCAGGGGCATTTGGTTGAGGATTGCTTCGAGTTCCGGGAGTTTGTTTACGGCTTGGAAGATCAGAAAAGGATTGATTGGGCTACTATTCACAAAGTCATTCTACATCTTCACAGCAAGCAGCAGCAACAAGAAGTGCCGACCAGGCAGCCATCTCTGTTACTTCAAGACCAGAGGCACCCCTGTGATTCCTCATCTAGTGCTGCACTCGCTCCATCAACCACCCCATTACCTTCACTATCCTCTATCCAATCTTCTCAACCTGCACAAACCCAAGCCTCTGCTCAGACCAGTGCCACCTCTCCTTCTTCCTCCATTCCCGTTACCACTACTTCTACCCCCAACGCCGCCCATCCCATTATGTTGATGCATCGACGGTGGGCACCATGACCCTCCTCTCCATCCCCTTTATCACCATCTCCATTACCTCTACCGCAATCCTCACCTCCCTCTCTATCGCCTACACCATCTCCACCACCCTCACCATTGCCTAAACCTCCATCACCCCCGCCATCACCTTTGACCGAGCCTGAGCAAATTTTACCTTTTCCGCCCTCGCCCGAGCAAGTCATACCTCCACCCTTACCTTTGCCTCCACCTAAACACACCATACCCGTTGAAACCCCCGCGTCTTCTAAACCTACTCCTATCCCCATTCTTCCACCTATTTCCACCCCACGGAGCGGGTGTGCGTTACCCATGGTGCCCCTTGGGTCTAATCCCCAGGGAGACAATAAGCCAAGTCAGGATGATTCGGTGCCGGCAGTGCATTTCAAGATTCGCGACTTCATTTGTCGGATGCCGATCCGCATCTTGGCCCCTGGTTATTTTGGGGATGTTGAGCCTACACTCCTAGTGAAGACGGTTGACAAGAAGAGTTCCCTTGAGTTGATGCCAGTTTCTTCCCGAGCATGGCCGGTGGAAATCTCTTTGCTTGCCGGAGAGTTCACCGTTGATGCTATTATTTCTCTTCGCTCTATTGCCATTCAGATGACAGGGCAAGAAGGGTTCTCTACCCGTGTTGTGCTAATGTATACGGTCGCCAAGCAGATTATGGATTCTATGTTCAAGGGGCAATTGGCCGTATCTTCTACACTTTTCGGGGATATTCTGCACTTGTTATGCAATCTTCCTCGATTTATTAGCAAGCCGGCCATGTCAACACCGTGTATTACTCTCCCTCAGCTTCACCCGTCTCTTCTAGCAAGGGAGTTACGCTTCAAGTCTGATTGCCGCGTGGAGCTGCCAAATCTCATGCTACTTGTGCCAAGTAACAAGACTCCATGGTTTTATGATATTCAGCATTATGAGGAGTTAGTTGTTCAAGAATGTCCGTCTACTGTTCTTAGCGCCGGGTGTCTAGGGGCAACTGCCCGATGAAGCTGCATATTCATAGCCGGGTCAGGTCCTCTGCCAGATGGGCCCGTTATTTAAGGAGACACTACAGAATAATAGGCCTGAAGGTCCAACCCCATGCCAAGCAGGACCATTTCAAGCCAATTTCAGCTAAGAAGAGACGGCGACGCAGGTTCAAGAGCCGTCAGTTGTGCATTCAGGGGTCCACCTCTTCCTCCTTTTCATTTCATTCATCCTTCCTTCTACTCCGTTCCCACCCTTGGGTGGTGTACCTTCCTCCATCTGATCCTATCTCCATCATTTTCTCCTCCTTTCGTAGGTCCGTGCGTCCCCATTCCTCTCCTTTTTCTCCGGATCCTCCAGATTTTCCCTCCTCTCACAATTCTAGGCCTCGGCCTATGTCGTTTCATCCCGATCTCGGGACATCTCCCAGTTCTTCTCCTCAGTATCTCCAGGTTCCGTCTCTAATTCTCCTTCCCCGACCCTGTCGGGTGATTTTCACTCTTATTCCCCGACCCTGTCGGGTGTCTATGTCTTTTATTCCATGACCCTGTCGGGTGATTCTAATTCTTCTTCCCCAAACTTGTCCGGTGATTCTAATTCCTTTTCTCCGACCGCGTCTGACTATTCTTCTCCTTCTTTCTCATCTTCACAACAATCATCTCGCTGTCTTTATATTCACTCCTCTTCACCCTTTCAGGGTCATTACCCTTTTTCTTGATGCTTTCGAGGCTTTAGTCCGCCTTGATCTCAGCTAATCTGATTTCTTTTGTATTTGGTTCCTTGTTATCAGGGCCTTGACGCCTTAATGAGGGAGTTCTAACCCTCGTCCCTCTTCCTTTTTATCCTTATTTCATCTAGTTTGATGTCTGTCGCTCCTCCATGTCAAGGAATCTTTCAATCCCTTTGATATCCTCTCCCTTTCATCCTGTCAAGCAAGGAATACAAAGCTCGTGCTGCTCGAAGCTCGATGATCAAGATTGCTTTAGGATGCTACTTCCACACTGCGGATTTGTAAAGGTATCTTTATTTTGAGTAAAGAAACATGCTTTCATTTCTATTATTGTTTCTGCACATGGTTATAATACTATTCCTCAACATGGTTAAGTGGCTTTTAGAAATTTGCTTAGTTCATTTAGGTCATTTAAAATGAGTTTGCTTCTACAGCATCCTTAGGCCGGTGATAGCTCCGCGCTGGGAGTCTAGTTCTTTTCCCAATCATTGAGGGTGACCTTTGAGCATGAGTTTTTCACACACTTCACGGCGAGCCATAGCCGATTTCTTTGAGCAACACCGTTGCTGCTTTGGCCATACTTTGGGTATGCACAAAGGTCTTTTTCTCTTATCTGCTCGGTCAAGTGCAGGGGCAAGAGATTGATGGATAAGATGACTAACCTAGGCACTCCCTAATACGATAGAGGTCTCAAATAGGGGTAGTCTTGACCCTCAAAAGTGAGCTTTCATGATGTATCTAGCCAATAAGGGCTGCCAAAAATAAATGGACGAATCAATGTAAAATTATGAATCAAAGGCATGGCAAGAGTGGTAGTATAGTTCCCCGCGAGACGCCATGAGCCCGGTCGCATGCATGCCTGGTAAATATGGGTCTCAAAATTAAAGACACAAAGGCCCGGTGCAACAGACCTATCTCTTTGAGGGGTGGTGCCTTGGAAGGAAGTCGAATCTTGATATCTCCCATCCTGCATAAAGCTTGTCTCTAATTTTTCTTCTATCCCTCATAGGCTGGGTTGTATCCCGGGTATGGTCTTAGTAGGGGCACTATTTTTTAGAGGTAGTTGGTTGTGGTAAGCCACCCTCACATGCACGCCCTGCTCAAGGGAAGTCTTTAATGAGAGGGGAGGGATGGCGATCCTTGGCCAGTAGTTCGAGCCTGTCTTTGGGTGCTGCGGATTGCTATTGTCAAAAATAAAAAATGAGATATTTTCAAAATTCAAAAAAAATGAGATATTGTCAAAAATCCCAAAAAAATGAGATATTATCCAAAATCCAAAAAAAATGAGATTCTAAAAAAATGGAATATTGTTCAAACAAAATAAAAAAAATAAATATTTTTAAAATCTAAAAAAAAAATAAAAAAATAAAAAAATATTTATCTTTTATATTTTATTTTGAGAATAGATACGTAATATGTTTGCTAAGTGTGCAGGTTGCAGGTACTTAGTCATTCTTTGCTATATCTTTGTGCCCTGTCTCCTATCCACATCTTCTGATCTGTTCTCTTCGTCATTCATGTCTCTCGATCTGTTCTGGAGCTTATGTCATTCTCAGCTTTTGTTTGCAATGATTATATCTATATGAGAGGGTTTTGCCTCACGACTATGAACCTAGCGGTTCTGCTTCGTCTGATCTTGGGCTTTGATTGAAGGGCGTATTAGTCATGTCCTTTGTCCCGCCGTGTCCTTGTCTCGCCGTGTCTATGTCCCATCGTGTTGTCCCACACATGTTATTTTATTCTTCACCACGTGTTGTTAGTTGTCTTGCATATGTTGTTAGTCGTCCTTCTATATCTCGTGTGTTGTCCCAACCGTGTGGTCATCCCTCATGTTCTTGTCCCAACCGTGTGTTGTCTCACTACATTGTTGTCTTGTCCCCCCCGTTCATTTTGCATACGTGTGGTTTGTTCATGCCATTGCATATGTGCTTGTTTGTCTTGTTGTGTTATTTTCCATTCGTTTGATCGTTATGTTTTGTTGTGTTGTCGGTCGTTCAATTAATCATTGTGTTATGCTGTCTTTCGTTCATGCTTGTTTATCATGGTCATTCATATTGTTGTTGTCTTATTTGAAAATCCATAAAAATCAGAAAAAATCTGAAAATCCAAAAAAAATGCCATTTTGCTTGACAGGTAAGTCATGTATGGCTCTCTATCCCTGCTCATTATTGTATTACTATATGGTATCTACGTTATTATAGTCTCTCAAGGACCGTCTGGTTGCCCGTGTGTTCTAGGATCTGATGTTCCCCTTTAACAAAAACAATGATGATCTAGGAGCATACGGTTAATCATTGGATAGGCCGCTCGGTTGATTCGGGTGGGGGACGATAGACTCTGTCTCGCACGCCGTGGTTGCAAGAAGACTCTTGACCCCGTCTTGGCTCAGTCTAGCAATATTATCCTTGAGTACTTTCTATTTTATCTTTCTTTGCATTTATTTTAATGATTTCTTTATTTTACCCTAGCATGCATCATGTCATTATGAGCATTCATGCCTCGTGATCCGTTCAAGGATTTCTCCTCAGCAATGGTTGATTGCACTTAAGCTCTCTTGGATAAGAGATTCTTTATTCCACTCTGAATTTGAACGTTTTCTCTGATCTTGCCGCTCGGTCTGTTTGGCCAGCGTGATTCATGTCTGGATTTTATCTCAGTCTTATCTCTCCTTTTCCAACTCTTATGCTATGTTCCTTCCGACCCACTCATTATCCGTGGATTGTGTCCCCAATGAGGCTGGTCGTGTTTCCTTTCCTTTAGTTTAGTTCTCCAGATATGTCTCATCCTTGTCATCCATTTCATGTGGTTAGTTCGGTATTTTCGGGAAAATTCCTATCGCTTGTTGGTTGTGACTGGTGTCTTTTTGCCTTGATGCCCGCTTTTCAGTTCTGTCCGCTTCATCTCTGCTTCATCTCCATTTCACGTCGCTATCACTTTCGCTCCATCTCCTTTTCATTTTACCTCCACGTCGCTTTCACTCGTTCCCTTGCAAAGCGGACATCAATGAGGGGCATCTGTTGACACCCGTTTTAGCCCACAAGTTGCGTCATTTCTCTTATTCATCATTTTTGATGTCCCGAATTACCCATTATTTTGGAACCTTCCTTGGATGGATTTCGAGCCAATTTTCATTGTTCCATTCTCTTTGAGCCCTAGAGATCATGATTTCCTAGAGCCCTAGAGCTTATTTTATCAACTTCTGGCTTCTAAGTCGACTTTCGGCCCATTTAGGCCGACTTCCCTCATGTAATCGGCTCTCTCCCGCTGCGCAGTCCTGAAAGTGGTCCTTTTTCATCTCCTTATGTCAATCTATTCAAAAATTTATCTTCACCAAAGTTGTTCCTCTTTCAACGATCTACAATTTCTTCTTCTACGTTGTTGGCCAGTTCTACCCCGTTTGTGAGCTATTCGTATTTTTCCGACGTGCTATGCTGTTCAGAATTCTTTCTCTCTCTTCTAGCACCATTTTCTCCCTCTTCTGATCATTTTCTCATCTTACTTTCTTCATGAAAGTTTTTTCTCTCTCAGTTATATACAATTTCTTCTTCTATCACTTTCACTAGTTCTGCCCCTTTTGAGAGATACGCTTCAATTTCCAAAGTCGTGCGTAGTCTGCCCAGAATTTTCCTTCATCGATGTGAAGGTCTAGTGTAAGTTCGTCACAGCGATGTGAAGGTCTAGTGTAGGTGCGTCATAGCCCATTTAACGGTCTATCGTAAGACCGTTATAGCACATGTGACGGTCCTATAGTAGACCATCACACCCAAACTCACCCGAAACCACCCCGTTCGACCCCTAGAGCGTGGCGGTCCTACCCTAGACCGTCAGAGAACATGTGGCGGTCCTACGATAGACCGTTACACACAGCAGAGAGTCCAATTTATGCTGGACTCTGTCCCGAAAACTGTGTGGTGAGCCTATCTTGCAGAGCCCATAACTTCTTCAATTCTTATCCAAATCGATCCCTCTTTTTTCCTACTTCTAGCCCTTTGTATTATCTTGAATTTTGTTCATAGAAATCAAATTTTCATTGGCATTATCTCTCGGGATCTGGGTCGCAAGATCGGGATTTAAGTATCGTAGTACAACTAAAACTCTATTTTCTAGTGCGACGAGGCTACCTTCCAAGAGCCATATCTTCTAGAATTTTCCTTCGAATTGATCCCCGTTTGTTCCTATCTCTTGTCTTTAGTATTATCTCGAGTTTGATCCAGAGAACTTGATTTATCTTGGACTATATCTCCGGGAATCATGATAAGAAGATGGGGCTTTCTTACAAAACTCTATAAAAATTGCCCAGTTCACAGTCGCGACGGGGGGGGGGGGGGGGGGGGGGGGCTCTTTCTTGGTTCGGGGCGAAGCCATGCTGCAATTCCAACTCACATCTTCGACCTTGACTTGAAGAGAGAAGTATTAGCTTTCCATTGCATCCTTCTGGGCTTAATTTGGTTGTCTATATTCTTAGTTCTCTTCCTCTTAAAATCACAAATCATCACAATTTTCTGCAGTTTTCTGCTACACTTGCGTTTCCCCCCGTTTTGCATCGATGATTTCTCTCTATTCTTTCAATCAAATCTCGTGATTTCAAATCTCATGCATGCACAATACACACACATATTATTTCCACCCTTCCACAGGGGTTAAAAATCTCCCCCCGGTGAGTTTGCCCTTAATTTCTACCCCTATTTTATCACTGCGGATTGATGCTACACATGCATGTTCTAATGGGTTTTTTGTCCTTGTTTTGGCTTTGTTTTGCAGGAGAGCATGAATATAACATGAGGCCCTTTTCCTCTAGCCGGCTGGAAGGAGAGGAGGTTTGAATCCACAAAGTTCCCCGCACCTCGTTTGTCAAGCACGATCAAGTTTTCTTTCCAAGGTACACGACTCCGTTCTTTACACTTCTTCATCCTTTGGCGTTGTTAATCCTTGGTGGCGATCACAGTCAGTTCTTCTATTCATTATCCCCTTGTTCATAATTCTATGATTGCTTCATATAGATGCATGGTTAGTTAAGGGGCGCGGGGTAGATTAATCCATATACAGTGCTGTCTCCATGAAGCCTTGTCTGGTGTGTTTGCTTATGTGTGGACTCTGTTAGTTCTGAACCTGATCTACTTTTCTTTCGGTGGTGGCCTGGCTTTGGACCCAGATTAAGGATTTGGGGGCCATTGTGCACTGTGTTTGACGTATCATGTTTGGCGGTTGTTGTGCTGTGGAGGTTCAGTAATTGTTTCGGGACATGAGGATAAGCTGTGACTAGTGTCCTTTGCAGTTTGTGCTGAAGCTGGTGCTCTTGATGCTCTGCACTATGGCAACTTGTGATCGGATATTAGTGGGATCGATACTCCAGGCGTGGTATATAACAATTTTATGAATTGCGATGGCGCTGAGGTGTGCTGAGATTCGGATGTCGAGTTATCTGTGATGCCTGTGTGGGTGGTGTTGAGTGCGCAGTAGAAGCGTGTGGGCTCGTAACCCACTAGTCGAGGATCGTTTGGTTGGAAGATTCTGACCGGCCGAGAGAATTATTTCCTCAGTGTAATGTCATCTTGGCTATGTGTCCCTTGATGTTGTTGGTTACCGTGTCATTACTTGAGGCATTGTGGTTGTTGGCACCGACGAGTTCGAGAATTGGGGAAATCTGTCGGCATATATGCTGGTTGAATACCCTTTTCTTTCTCTGCATTTCTTGGATGTTGTGCTCTCCGGACAGATCGTGGTCCTAGAGATGCATTCTCTGAGGTGGTTGTGGGTCCTTGTTGGTTAGATGCGAGCGACTAGTGCATTTTAGCAGTGTGTTCAGCTGTAATTTTGCCTTAATGTGACCCTACTTACAGCTGTGTCCCGTGGTTCTGTGTTGAGAACGGAGCTGAGATTCTGCATGTGTCGTTTGAGGTTAAGTTGTGGTTTGTGTTTATGGCCAACTTGGGAGGCGTTCCCTGTGAGTCTGAGTTCAGTTTTGCATGGACCGAGGCCTTGTCGATTGGTTTTACTGTACTCTTCTACCGTGGTAGAGTTAGCATGCAACTCGAATCCGGTGTAATGTCTGAGTGAGGACTGAGTTGATTGTGCTTTGTGGTCCAGTGATATCATTGGCATTTTACGTGCCAATTTTGATTGTTGTTCATGGCGCAGAAGCTGATGGTTGGAGTAGTCAACTGAGACATTTGTCTTTCTCATAAGAGCTGATGCTTGTGTGTCTGTCGAGTGTGTTTTTATCGGTGGTTGTGTCGTGGCATGGGTCGTGTCTCTTTGTTTTGTGAGATGATAGCGATGATGCCCTGTTTCGGAGGTGCCAGATTTGTGTTCCTTTGTGTGCCATGCTCGTTTTATGGGTCGATGTGCCTTGAGATCCAGAGCGTGTGCCTGTGATTGTGGTCTGGCAGTGTTCCTCTGAATTGTATTTTTCAAGAATTGTGTTATCATGTTTTGTGTGTTCGAGGTTTGGCTGGTGCTTGGAGAGCGTAGCTAGCTGTTTGGGTTGTTCTTCCCTTTTCCCTATTGACTCCTTAAATTTCGAGGATAAAATTTCTTAAAGGAAGGGAGGCTGTAATACCCTGAATTCTTCGGATCGGAATTAGAGAGCTTTCAGAGCACTTTCGTGGGTCCTTGATAATGTTTTATGATCCACTCGGATTTTTCCCTTGTATAACTTGCAGAACCCCGTGGAGAGTTAACCGTTGAGTTTTGAGACTCCGGGACACTACAGGTGCATTGTGCTCTTTCCGAGGATCACAGAGACTATTTTTCTGTATTTTTTTGACTTTACGAAATTTCGTGCCAAAAATCAAATTTTAGGAAAATTCCTAATTTCTTTTCCTTTTCCTTTTTCTTAAGCCTTCCTCTCTCCTCTCTCCTCCCTCATGTCTCTCACTTTCTCTCCCTCCGTTCTCTCTCCTCTCTTCCGCTCTCCCATGGGCGCGCGACCGTGGCGGAGCTGGACGAAGTGGTGACGGCATGGAGCTGACCTGGAGCGTGATGGTGCGAGTATCGGAGCGTGGCGTAGGCGTGATCCCATTCGTGGATTCGAAGCCAGCGTGGGTTGTTTATGTGATAGTTTTCGGCGTGGTTTGGCTATTTCGGTGCGTGAGATCTTCGGTGGAGGTAGGGGGATGGATACCCTACTCTTTTCCTACTTCATCTCGTGATTTGGAGCTGAACGGTGTGAGTTTGAGCGGGTTTTCCAGCTTTAAGGGTGAAATCATGTCTCGGGGGTGTGAGCCGTGTTCACCGTTCCAGGCAATGGTTTTCACATTAAATGGTAAAATATGAACCCCTGACTTGTTGGGATTCGATTCCCGCCAGTTTAACTCCATTTGGTTGTGAATTGGGGCCGGTATGAGCCCGTTTGTCCATGTGACTTGTTTTGGGTCAATTCGTGGGAATTGCTCATTTTTAGCGGTTTCGTGGATGGTTCGATCCCTTCCAACTTGCGGAAGGTTGATATCGACTCTAGGGATGTTTCCCCGTCGTTTAGGAGCGATTGGGGTGTGGAAAGATCGGGTTTTGTCAGATCTTGCAGATTTCGAGCCGGAGGTTGCACGCGGTTCCACAGAAATCACGTTCGACTGTCGACCTTGGTAGCAGTTAGTCTTGAACCACGACCACTTTTTAGGCTTTGTCGGTTCGACGTGTATGATGGTGGGAGAATGCGGTTAGCGTTCAACCGCGTTTGATGGCCGCAGTTGTCTTGAAACCGCGTCTGCTTATCTTCATCTCCACCTGCTTTGTCTTCTTCTAGACACGATTTGTGGCGTACTACGGCTAGGATGCGCGCGGTCAACGGTTACCACGTCTGGACGAACGCGGTTATCTTGGAACCGCGTCTGTCTTTGTGTCGACTCCGCTTCGTGAAGCGTCGATGTAGCATCCCAAGTTTTTAAGTGTGCTTAATAATATCAAAAATAAATAAAAAATTTTAATATCTGAATTTTTGTGAATTAAATACTATTTATTCACTCAAATCAAATTTTTAAATAAATAAGATACTATTATTCCTTGGACCTTAAATTTGAGATTTTTATAAAATTATGAAAAAAATATGTATCTCGTGTAAAATTTGATTTCCAGTAACTTTCTCTAAATAAATGAACCCAGAATAAAATTGGTTTAGGCCCAATTTTGAATGTAAAGCTAAAAATCGTCCTTTATATAAGAGCAACTTAAACCATTTAAGTAGGCCTTAATCCGCGCTCTGATGGGCTCAATTCAGACCCAATCTCTTGGCCCATCTTAGTAGATCATTTTGCCTTTCGAAACCCTAACCCTAGGTGTGTCAAATGGCGGCGGTGGCGGCAGATTTAGATAACCCCCTATTTTCTCGCCGAGTTTTCCCCCTT
This sequence comes from Amorphophallus konjac, assembly GCA_022559845.1. NCBI lineage: Eukaryota > Viridiplantae > Streptophyta > Magnoliopsida > Alismatales > Araceae > Amorphophallus > Amorphophallus konjac. The sequence goes on from CM040125.1 coordinate 95,109,638, forward strand.
GGACTCTTTGGCTGAATTCGACCTCTAGAATCATCTATAGACTCTATAAGAAGAGGGCTTTGATGTCTAGGGTTCTCTATTTGGTTCCTTGGCCGGTGACGTGGGCGATCGTGGCCGGAGTCGGGCGAATTTGGGCCTTTTAGGCGGTGCGCGTTTAGGGTTCCGACGTGATTCTTCGTCCTCTCTTTCTTTTCGATTAAGGTAGGTTTCTCTCAGGCTAAACGTTAATCAAAGTATGCTATCTTGTAGATCTCGAAGAGAGCTTTCTATTGAACCTATTTTGCCCAATTTTTATTGATCATACCGTCCATATTTATCCTTTTAATCAAGGGTGTCCATAGTTCATCGTTTCTAGTTTATCTCTATTTAAATCATGGTTCCTTTTAGTAGAATCTAATTAAAGTATATCATGTTATACCCCTTTGAATGCTCCTTTATTTTGTAGTAGTTGGCCTAAATTTCATTTTGTATATCGACTAGAATCGTTGTTTTAGTCGGGATACGTCGGAGCTCGCCACGGTGGGGCTCTGTCTTTAATAGCGGCCTAACAATAACCGCTAGGATATAAGCGGTCACACGATAGACCATTTTTATTTTGTAGATCGTTGTTTCTTTTATATATATAAGTATGTAAGCGGCCATCCCCCGACCGTCTCATTCATAGAACGGTCTCGCGATAGACCGCCTTCAGGTGGTGGGGTTATTCAAATTTAAAAAAGGATTGGTCTGGCACTTAGCGGTCACCACCCATGCCGTTTTATGTCTTTGGCGGCCCATCCTGTGACCGTTTTTGACCCTGTTTCAGTAAAAATGTTACTCATTTTCCAATATAATATGTTCTATTTTTCCCTACTTAGACTGCATGATGAAGGGCTAACTTCGTGGTAGAAACACACTAATGATTAGGTCTCATGAGATATATGATTAAAGTCTAATTCTCTTCTAGTATCTTGTCCTTGCATGTTCACCATCATTTATCCTGGTTTGATTGAAAAGAGAATAGAATAACATGTTTAAATATCTCATTAGTGCAACTTCATTTCTATTGCACAGTTTAGACTTGTTTTAAGGTCGTGTCACTCCGGTGGTGTCGACTGGACCGATTATACTTATTTTCCGTACATTTTTGAGCCTTAATTCTTGGACATCGAATGCCTCTCCATCGGATATTCCTTCCGCCGGACTAGGTGTTCATGTTCCGAGGCCTCCGTAAGACCCCGCGGGCCTGGGATTCCCACTAGGACGTCGGACAGGTTGTACCACCAAAACCTGAACCGATTGACTCGATCGAACTGCATGAGTGCGCAGCCCGAAACATGACTATTCTATCTATTATGGCCATCCCTGGACCGCTACTCCCTATATGTGGCCCTGTTATGACCGCTTTATTCTGGCATGTAAGCCATTTGTACCCATCACCTGTTGCTTCTTTTGGCTGTCAAACGATAGACCGTTTCTGCTATCTTACGGTTGTGCCTGGACCATTTCCAGTCTATAGCGGTGCTGCGACTGACCGTTTATTCCTGTGCATGGTCCTGTGTGGACTCGACATGTTGACACCTTATTGCGGCCAGAATCAGACCGCTATTATCTCCTTAGCGATCTGGCCCTGACCGTTTCTCTTTCCAGTCAGTGAAATTCTATTGTTCCGTGAATTTGTGTATGTGAACCCCATCCAGCTTAGGGTAATCATTGTATTCGAATTCTGACCTTGGTTAGGTTTTCATTTGATATTATCATCCTTGGAAATCATTTTCTTCTGGCTTTTCCTTGGAAGTTGATAAGCTTGGTCTTGAATCTACTGCCTACTTATGCTATCATGATTACACAAGTTTTCCTTGGAATTCAGATGCCATTAGTGAATTGTCTGAAATTATTTGATATGGGACTTTGGGTCCACTTTGACAATCAATGCTAGGCTGAAACTATAAGGCCCGGATCTAGTCCTAGGGGTGAGGCAAAGCCCAGACATGTACCGGTATTATGAATGATCAGGTGTGACATTGCACCAACTATATGCAAGATTTGGTCTGGACACATTTATGTCTTGGGGCATCTTCCTTATATGCTTGACTTGACATGACTTGATATGACATGATTTGATATGAGGTCCGGAACGGACAACTTGTGATATGGATATGACGGGATCGTCGGTTCGAGATTCAAGATTCATGGTTGAACCTGACGGGATCGGCAAGCAGCTTCAACAAAATTATCAAATAAATATGTATGTTAATTGGGCCACATGTATAGGCCTAATATGTGTGTTTTCTTTTTATAGGATTTAAGCTATATCCATGAAAGAGTTTTTTTTAATAGTGTCTTTTAATCTTCCAATTAGAGGTATAATGAGTGTTAGGTATTAGTTGAAGTTTTAATGAGTTGTCTTTTGGTCTCCTTGTAGAGTCTATAAAAAGAGTCCTGTAACCTTTATTTTAAGCAATGTAATGAAGTTAAATTTTTGGAAAGATGGGGAAACCCCCACTCTCTCTACCACTTTCCCATCCTTTCCCTTCCACGCTGCCACCTCTCCCTCATCCTCTTAACCTCTCCCCAGGTGGCCCTCCCTTTCCCTCCTACGTCTCTCTCTCCACCCTCCCTCTCACTCATTCTCTCATCTCCTCTCTCCTTCGATCTCTTTCTCCTCCACCCTCTCATTTCCTCTGAGACCACAAAAGTCCCCACACTGCAGCGCCCCCTTCACCTCTCCTTGAGCCTCCCGATCTCCCTCGTCTCTCTCCCTCTCTCTAAAACTCCCACAGTCAAGGCCACCAACCGGCCTCTCCCCCTCCTTCTTCACCTCAGCAGCATCCCCATCTCTCCCTCTTTCTCCACCATGGCACCCACCCCCGATGGTCCCCCCTCCTAACACATCGCTCCCGTTCCCTCTCCTTCTCTCTCTAGCTCACATTCACACGCCCTCCGTGGCCTCTCCCTTCCTTCACCCCTCCGTTCTCCCTTCTCCTCTCTTCACCCTCTCCTCTCCTCAGCCCTCTCTCTCTGTCTCTCCAGCACCGGTCGTCCCTCTCTCCCTCTCCTAATCTCCCCTGCTAGCCTCCTTCACTCCCTCTCCCTCTCTCTTGCTCACTTTCCACCCATGTAGCCGCCCTCCGCCAGCCAACCTCTCTTCTCTCCTCTGCGTACACCCACACACACATAGCACCAGCCCCATGCCCTCTTTCCTCCCCCTCCCCCACTTCAATACCAGTACACACCTTCACAGTCGCAGCCAGCCGCACTGCTGCGTCCCCCTTCTCTCTCTCAAACTGCGCGACCGGCCCCCTGTTTGGAACAGGGACACCGCCGATGCCCCCGTCTCCTTCCCCTCTCTCCCCTTGCAGCCATCCAACCCCCCCTTCTTCTAACTTCCCCCTCCCTTCCTCTCTGCTACCCAACCATCGCGGCACCCCCTCTCCTGCTTGGCCGTCTCACCTGCGGACACCTCCTCACCGCCACTGTCTGCTCCCTCTTCTCCATCTCTCCCACTCTCCCGTTTTCTCTTTCTTCTCTCCCCCCTCTCCTTTCTCCTCTCTGCCTCCTTCTCACTTCGCATGCACATCCACATGCACCCTTCTCACCACCCCCTACAGCCAACCGCCTCCAGTCGCCGCTGGCTCTGCCCAACTGGCCTTCACCGACCGCGCCTTCTCCCTTCACTGGTAGGCCCCCATGCAGCCCTAGGCAGCCAGCTCCTCACCACAAACCTAGCACCTACAAATGCCATCGCGGCCCCTCCACGAAGCACGCAGCACGCCACCATCGTCAGTCCAGCTCCCATGCATGCACGTCGCCGGTGCCGTCCATCGCAGCTTCGCCAGCGTGCACCACCCCGTCAGCATGGCAGCACCTCTACGAGCACATCGGCGTTCCCACCATTAAGCTGGCAACCTGCCCCAGCATGCTAGACCGGCGCTCACCCCCCACCTTCTCTCTCATTCTCTGTCTCTCTCTCTAACTTCTCTCTCTAAACCCTGCCCCTCTCCCCACCCCACCCTGTGCATCCTACTCCAGCAACCCTCCTCCCTTGCACAGACCGCTTCCCCTCTCCCTGTTCCTCACCCAGCCTGCCACTACACTGAACGCAACTCACTCCCGGCACCATCGTCCTCTGAGAAGCAACTGCAAAGAAGGCCCGTTGTTGCACCATCGCAAAGCCCCTTTACACAGCTTGAAAATCACCCCAAACCCTGCCCTCACCGTCACCTCTATAAAAAAGGGCAGAACAGAGTCCCATTTTTGGGCTTGTTGTCTTGTCTGTAGATAAGGTTTGGTATGCCAGACCGCGTACCCTCACCCATCTGATCCATCCTTGCATATATCCTGTCCATGGTGCAGGTAGATGGGGTATAAAATGGAGATTGACTACATGGTGAGCAAATATAGATTAGTATCTCCTTAGGCATGCACACATACAAGCCATGCATGCATGCGTGTGTGCACACAAAGTGTTTCAAAGAGCCAGTGGGACACAAACGTAGAGTCCCAGAGGGAGCATGTAAGAGAGGTCTGGATTGTTTCACTGTTTATTGGCCCACTTGTCATCCATTTCCCTGGGTCACTTAGATGAACATTTTCAGTCCGGTTGATGATGTGCATGATGCAAAGAAGAAAATCATCATTCATCACTTTATTCCTAAATGGCCATTAACTCAACAACTTCAAGGACCAGAAATCAACTTACCAGCAGGGATCATGCTTTCTCAGTTAGGACCAGGAGATCGGCCAATGGGGACAGCTCAAGTTTTTCTTAATGAAGCTACTTCAAGTTTATCACGGTCTTTCCCTACACGTATTCCTCCAAGAAGCCAGAGCTATTCTGGACAACCTGGCTCTAGCAGTGGAACTTCTCATCCCAGACCAACAGTGCATTCTAAATATATTAATGCCAGAGTTTCTCTTGATCCCTGTGTTGACAGAGATGGTTATCGACGCCTCAACATGGAAGGAATTGAAGAAATGTTGTTGGCTTTGGAAAGGATCGAGCAGGATGAAGAGTTGCCATACAGTTAAATGGTTCTTCACTCAAATTTATTCTCGGGTTGCCTTGCCTTCCATGATCAACATAGAGAGTGGAAATTGGATATTGATAATATGTCATATAAGAAATTGCCAACATCAGGAGAGAAAATGGGTACCGTCAGCAGTGCCCTCTCAGAAGAAGAAAATCACATGCCTGGAGTTTTTGTTTCACATCAGGATATTTGTACTTGTTCCCATTCTTGTAAATGTTCCTGGCTATCTCTTTTCTACCATGTTCATGCTCATTGATCTTAGTTAAGCCTCTTGTAACCTGGCCGTTCCTTTGATATTAATTATATTCTTGTCTTGCCTTCAGGTGATTTTTCATGCATCATCTAATTGGTTAATTATTTAAAGCATTGCCTGATGATAGAGAGTAATTCCTAGTGAGCTTTTTGCTCACCCAATTTTTCCCAACCTTTTTCAGGTAATATTGAAGTTACGATCGTAGATGGGAACGGGGAAGAGTGAAAGAGTGTTTCGAGTTTTGGTGGAGCTTGTCTTTTGTTTATTTGAGTTTAGTCCTGTAATTCGAGTCTTTTCTATTGTTATTAATGTAATTGAGTTTTTTCCTTTTACCATGTAAGAGAGTCTAGCGTTATATAAATATCGAGTTTTGATATCAATAAAAGCTATATTTATTTTTGGCACAATTATCTAGTGTTTATTATCTTTCGTTTTGTTCTATATCATGAATGAATCACTGTCACGTTCCGAGCGTACTTTCCGCTGCTATCGGTTCGGGGCGTGACAGTCAACCTCATCCTCATCTTCTCTTTTTATGTGTTTTCCATTCATAGGCCAGAAGCAGTTTGCTTGGAACCGTGGCTATGTAGCGACCTTGGTGTAAACGCTGGGGTCTTTAACCGCGTTTGTGTTTTTCTTGTGAGCGCGGCTTGTTGAGAACCGCGATTGGAGTAACCGTGGCTAGATCTCAACCGCTGCTCTATTCCGTCCGCCATAAGCGGTTAGCTCGCAACTGCGGCTACCCTTCTGAGTGTTTTCGTGTCGGTTTGGCTTCCAGTTGTGGTGGCTTCGACCCTTGGTTAGCCCATTGTTCCGTGGATGTCTTGGACGTTCTATGAGGGCTGTGACCGTGCTATAAGGTGTCTGGGAGTGCCATTATACCGAGCGGTATTCCGTGTTATTTTGAGGATCATTATGGTTTCCGGTCAACCCGGTTGTGAACCAGTGGTTGACACGTGACCTCGTGTGTGTCTCGTCTATCCTGTGAGGATCGAGACCTAGTTTTGGATGCTAGGAGGTATTGTCTTACCTCAATTTGCGTGTCCATGTGGTTTGAGGGCTTTGGTAATTCCTCATATTCCGTGTTTCGTGATATGCGGAATTGTGAGTCCATTGAGCGGCCTAGGGGCTGAGGACTTCCTATAGGCGTGGATCCGGCTATATTGTGCCGATCCCATGATATGTTATATTGTGATTTATGACTTAGGGACTAAGCTCATTAACAACGTGTTGCCGTGATGTGCGACGATCTTGACACGAGTCTTGTGACTCAAGGATCATTGTGTTAGCAGGTCTAGTTGGTTGTCCTGTGTCTGGCGGTAGTTCTGTGTGCAGCCTTGTGCTTCATAGTACTTGTGACGGGTACGTGCGTGACCTGTCCGTACTTTACTATTTTTAGTCTCTGTGTCTAGTGAACTTCCACTAGTCGTAGCCTGACGACATTTCCGGGAGTGGTGGCGGGGCATGTTCCCGATTGAGATGCTTTTTAGGCTGGTTGCCGTTGGCCCCTTTGTCTTGCCGTGAGAGTCCTACGGGAGGGGAAAACTAGCTAGAGGCCTGGCTCAAGACATTGAGCTTGTGTGTGCACACGTGGTCAGGGGCGTTGGATAGACGCTGACGGGCATGACCCTAACTAGTCACTCGTTACTGTAGTTCCTTGTTTCCTTGTTGAGTGTCTCAGTTACGGCGTTCTAGGCGAGTGGGAGATGCTTGAGGCGTAGTGTAAGACATCAGTGGACGCATCTGGCTATTCTTCTAGTGAGGAGGTGCTTCTGTCACATGACACGATTACTTGTGACTTTCGTGACTATTTTTCGTCACTGTTGACGTGACTTGCCGGATAGTCTGTATTCGGCTTCACCAGAGGTCAGTGTAGTGTACACGACGGTGAGATCGTGTATGTATTGGTGCTTTTAGACCATGTAGTCTTGAGTTGGGCTATTGTCTTTGTAGACGAGCCTGCACGACTAAGGTGTCGTGATGTGTCCTGGCTGTGTAGCCAGAGTTCCTTTGTATCGGTTTAGTGATTCCTGACTATGTGTTTGGGGATCCGTGTCTTTGCCGATTAGGAGTGGTTTAGAGGGCTGAGGTCTCATCAGATGCCATGTTTTTTTTCAGTACGACTTTCCTCTTTACTTTTGTTGTTGTTACTCCTGTTCCTACTTTTGTAGTTGCTTTTGTTAGCACTGCTATTACTACGTTTGTTTCGTGGTACGGATCTGTGGGACCCCTACCGAGCCAGTGATGTGACGACACAAGGTCTGGATACCGAGTAAACCCGATACCACTTGGATCCTGCGAGGCCTCCCAAGAGTGGTAAAGCTTCGAAGGGATAAAAGGGTGTGTGTGGAGTACATTGAAGTCCCAGATAAAGCAGTAAGCAATTAATATTTCAATGCTTAGGTTTGCTAAAGTAGTAGAAATAAAATTAACTTTTCAATTAACAATTTAAATTACACAGAGTCCAGTCCAAATAAAGATGAGTACAGTCCAACAGAAAGGAGAACGTACACTGAAGTTAGGGGAAACCCGACGTAGGTAATGCTGGCAACTACGAACTGACGCACCGTGTCACGAACCACAAGGAAGCATAATGACCACACCTGAAAAGTAGGGGTGAGCCTCATGTCACTGGCTCAATAGGGGTCCCGCAGATCACCACTGAAAACAACTCAGTAACACACAAGAAAACAACACTAAACACTAAAATAGGAGAAGAAGTAACATCAATACTAAACTATAACAGTAAAGCTGTAAAAGCAGGAGTAAGTACAACTAAAGGAAAGAGCAAAGCCGTACCGAATAGAAACACGGTTGCCGAACGAACCTTGGCTCTCTAAGCTACACTAGGCAACAACAGAAAGGCGAACCTTTATCTCACAAAGTCAGGCGTTACCGATCCATCGTTAGATCATGAAACTTTATCATGAAAAGCCTACCAAAATAGGCAAAAGCCTACCAAGACCTACACAGTCAAAGGCACGAACATACACGAGCTCACCGTCGTGTACGCTACACAAGACTGGATCTCGAGTAAAGCCACGCACATGCTACTCAACAACGGATCACGAAAACACAAGTCACAAGAGTTATGTGTTAAGTGACAGAAGCACCTCCTCACTAGAAGAACAGCCAGATGCGTCCACAGACGTCTTACACTGCACCTCAGGTATCTCGTACTTGCCTAGCTCGGTGGTAACTGAGACACTCACAAAGAACCAAGTACAAGGAACCACAGTACCAAGCACAAGGAGCAACAGTACCATAGTAACGAGTGACTAGTCAGGGTCACGCCCGTCGGTGCTCGTCCAAACGCCCCTGACCACGTGTGCACACACAAGCTCAATGTCTTGAGCGAGGCCTCTAGCTAGTTTTCTCTCCCAGTAGGACGCTACCGCAAGGCAAGGAAGTCCATAGAAACTAGCCTAAAAACCGTAGATCGGAAACTCACCCCGCCACCACTCCTAGGTGGGCTGACACACAGGAAAGTGTCACTGGGCTACGACTAGTAGAGGCTCACTCGACACACAGAGACTCCAAAACATCAGTGCTGAAGTACGGACACGCTAAGCACGCACTATCGCACGTACTACGAATCACAAGCACAAAATATAAGGTAGCATCCCAGACTACCACCAGACTCTGGACAGACAACTAGACCTGCTGACACAACGATCCTTGAGTCACAAGACTCGAGGTCAAGATCGTCGAATAAAGCGGTAACACGTCGTCAATCAGCCTAGTCCCTAATCCAAATCACGGTAAATCACCAACAAAGGGAACGGCACGGGATCACCGACCCCACACGTCTATATAACATGAATCACGGAGACCTGAGGGATCACTAAGACCCTCAAAACACATGGACATGAAAACCGAGGTAAGACAGCAACTCAAGGAGTCCAAAATCACGTCTCGATCCATACAGGACCACTGAGACATTCACGAGGTCACATGTCAACCACTGGATCACACCGGATTGACCGGAAACCAATAATGACTCTGAAGCAGTACAGAACACTACTTGATAAAATGGCACTTTCGGCCACCCTATAACATGGTCACAGCCCTCATAGGACATCCAAGACATCCATGGGACGACGGGCAAATCACAAGGATAAGCCAAGACAATTGGAGGCCAAAACATTAGGAAACAGAACTCTAGGTAGGAAATGGTCACATGTCAGGCCGCTAGGCAAGCCAAGCGGTCAGCCAAAGGGCCGCTACCCTCACACAGAGAACACAGACACTGGGCGATCATGAAAGGGATGCACCAAGATAAAACGGTCTATACATAGGCCGTCTCACTGAGATAAGCGGTCTAGGATATGGCCGCTACACTCAGAGACTCAAACGAACAAAACTATAAAAGCATAGGGGCATGCGGTCTATCGTAGGGCCGCATGGTGACTGTAGCGGTCATCCACATGGCCGCTAGACCCAGTCAACTCCCGAACCGACTTAAACCAATCAAAGAGATAAACGGTCCACCATTGCACCATTTCACGAGCCAAATGGTCACCCAAAGGGCCGCCACAGGCATGAAACAGTGGGAGCTAGACTGCTAGCACAAACTGACTTAAAATCTGTTTAATCAACATAAACAGAGCCTAGCGGTCTCCCTCGGGGCTGCCAAGGCCAACCTTGCGGTCTATCATGTGACTGCTTGGCCAAACCGACGTACTATTCATTTCTTAACGGTCTCCAAAGGACCGTATCACAGGGCTTAGGGGTCCTCCATTGGGCCGCTGGCCACCACAAACGGTCTATCGCGTGACCACGAAGACCTGAACCAACTTAAACCCAAAAATAGCCTGACGGTCTCCAATGAACCGCTTAAAGGATGAAAACGGTCACTGGTACGACCGCCAAGGCGTCACGGTAGGAAAAATAGGGGAATGGCCGAAACTCGACCTTTCCACACCCTGTTCACCCTAAAACAAAGGGGAAACAATCCTAAAGACCATATACCCCTTCCACACACCGGAAGGGATCCAAACCATGTCCAAAAACACAAGAAACGGGCGATTCCAACGAATCGAACCAAAATGTGTCACATGGGTTCCCGGGCTCATATCGGTCCCAAATGATAACCAATCGCAACGAAACTAGCGGGAATGAACTGTAGACATGCCATGGATTCAAATAACACTAACTAGGCTAGAAACCGTCGCCGAGAAAGGTGAACACATCTCACACCCCCCAAAGCATGCTTTACCCTAAACGAAGTAAAACCCGCTCGTATGCACACCGTTCGGCTCGAAATCGTGAGGGAATGCAGAAGAGAAGCATGGTATCCATCTCCCTACCTCCACCGAAGTTCTCGCATGCCGAAGTGGCTAAACCATGCCAAAAACGTCACACGAACCCGAACACGCTGACTTTGAATCCACCGAGGGATCGCGCCAACGCCACGCTCCATCGTTCACGCCAGCACGCTCCATGACAACTGCACGGCACCTCCACAGCATCCCCGGGTCTCCTCCATCTGCTACCGGAGCAGAGGGGGAAAGAGGAGAGAGAATGGGAGGGAGAGAGTGTGCGACGGTGAGGAGAGAAGAAGGAGAGAGAGGGTTAAAAGAAAAGGAAATTAAGAATTTTCTAATTTTCGTGAAATCTGATTTTTAGCCCAAAAATTCACTAATTCAGAAAAATACGAAAAAATTGTCTAAGCGATCCTCGGAATGAGCAGAATGCAACTGTAGCATCCTCGAGTCTATGAATTCAATAATAAACTCTCCACCGGGTTCCGTAACTTGTACGAGAGAAAAACCCGCGTGGATCGTCAAACACAACTAAGGACCCACAAAAGCGATCCGAAAGCTCTCTGATAAAGATCCGAAAGACCCTAGATATTACAATCCTCCCCCCTTGCAGGAATTTCATCCCCGAAATTCAAGGAGCTAACAAGTGAACAAGGGAAGAACAAATCCAAACACTGGCTACGCTCTCCAAGCATCAGCCAAATCTCAAAACACAAAACATGATAACACAATTCCTGAAAAACACAATTTAGAGGAACACTGCTAGACCACAATCACAGGCACACGCTCTGAATCTCAAGACACACCGATCCAAAGAACGAGCATGGCACCCAAGTGAACACAAGTCCGACACCTCTGAAACAAGGCAACGTCGCTTACGTCTCATAGGGAAAGGAGACACGACCCATGCCATAAACACCGCTATCGATAAAACATTCGGCAAACACAACAAGCATCAGCTTAAACAAGGAAACATAGTCCTCTCAGTTGACTGCTCGAACCATCGACTTTCGTGTCAAGGATAACAATGAAACTGGCACACAGAACGCCAATTATAGCACTGGACCATGAGTAGAATCAAGTCAGTCGTCACTCAGACATTACATCTGATTCGAGTCGCATGCCAACTCTACCATGATAGAAGAGTACAGCAAAACCAACCGACAAGACCTCGGCCCATACAATGCCACATCAGATTCACAGGGAACTCCTCCAAGCTGAGCACAATCGCCAATGAACAACAACAACAACACCTATAGAATCCCGACTCCGTTCTCAACACAGAACCACGAGACACAACTACAAGCTGGGTCACATCAAGGCACAATTGCGGCTGAACACACGGCTGACATATACAAGCCACACTGCGAACATCTCACCAACAAGGACCCACAATAATAATAATATCAGAGAACGCATCTCGAGGACCACGATCACGTCCGGAGAACACAACATCCAAGAAAAATACAAAGAAGAAAAGGGTACTTGACCAGCAAATATGCCGACAGATTCCCCTAATCCTCACATAGGCCAGTGCCAACAACCATAATGCCTCCAGCAATGGCACGGCAAGCAACAACATCATGGCACACATAGCCATGATGTCAATACACCGAGGAAAACAAACCTCTCGGCCAATGGGTCATCAGCCCACCCGCTTCCGCCACATACTCAACACAACGGACACAGGCATCACAGACAACTCGACATCCGCATCTCAGCACATACTCGACGCCACCGTAATTCAGAAAACTATAATGTACCACGCCTCGAGTACCGATCCTGCAAACAGCCGATCACAAGTCGCCATAGTGCAAACTAGGAAGAGCACCAGCTTCAGCACAAAGCATAAAGAACTCCTATCTCAGCTTATCCTAACATCCTGGGATGATTACTGAACCTTCATAGCACAACAGCCGTCAAAACACAGCACGTTGGACACGGTGCACAACGGCTCCCAACACACAAAAATTGGGTCCAAAGCCAAGCAACCGTCGGACAAAGGCAAATCAGGCTCAGAACTAACACTGTCCACACTTAAGCAGACACAAGACAAAGGCCTTACCAAGACCTTCTTCTTCCCCCCTACTGAAAGGTGTCCCCCCCTCTTCCCCCCTACTGTTCTTCTTCTTCCTCCAGCCTTCCAGGGTGTGAAACCCTCTTCTACCTCTCCCTCTGCCCCTCTGAGTTCTATCTTTACTGCCGCCGCCGCCGTTCGTGCCGCCGACGAGCCACCGCGACCATTCTCCTGAAGTGCTGTCCAGGTTGCTGTTCTGCTGACAAAGGTCTACTATAGGATTTTTAACTCTCAACTCCCAGATCTTATGGATCTAAAATTTTCAGGGTAGGTTCCCCACGTGATTCTCCACCTCCAGTAAATTTCCCTTGAATTTAGGCCATCATCCAATTTTCCTTTCCATTTAAGTTCCCCAGCTTTCCAGATCTGCCAGTGTTCTATTTTGTGTCACAGAAACTGAGTTCATCCAAAGTGCGACCCCCTTCCCCATGTCTGAATGAGTTGAAACTTTTATTGAGGATTCTGTCCACCTAAGCCCCCTTCCAAGAATTATTTTGAGAATTTTGGATCTCGTTTACATTTTCTAAAAACCACTGTCTTTTCCCAAATCAGTGTTGTCCCCTGCAGTCCAGATCCGACCACCCAGTGTTAGAAAATCCATTTTTCTAACCAAACCTCCACCATAAATTACACAAAAAATATCCCCGTCTTCCTCTCTTTCCCCTCTCCAACTTTCATGAAGAACCGAACACCCAAATCCGAAGTCTGAGTCACGGTCAATGCACGTTCTCCGTCAACTCTCAATCTGCCTGGCCAGATCTGAGACTGAGAACAGTCCTGTTCAAAAATCCACCATCAAAAATACGGTCCCAAAAAAACTCCTGGAACAACAGATAGTCGAAGTATTTCGAGTTAGCTTTCCAACGGCACTAGTTTCGCGCCGATCCGACCTTTGTGCTGGTCGCAGCAAATTTTTTCCCCGGAGCGCGCAGGTCTGAAATAGAAGTTCAGATCCGTGGACAGCAAGCTTCCACGTGACGGTCGGAACCCCCTCGCCTTCCAAGAGGTGAACCAGGGTGTTCCCCTCCTAGGGTGCATCCCCCCAGGAGTTCTCTTCGCAGTGGGACCCGTCTCGCCCAATTTGGAGGTCCGAGCAGTACGTGGGCCCCACGTTCGTTGGTACGCGTTGCCGCCGGAGCTACACAAAACGCTGCCCGTCAACCCTAACTGCTACTCCCAGGTCCCACCTTGTAGCCCTTTACCTCCCTGCGTGGAGTGGGCAGTAATATTCATTACTGTAATTTAATTATTTACTATTCTGGGGGTACAAGTTCGACCGGGGTTGTCTTCCCCACGCCCGGTAGTGTGTGTGGACGCACTAAAATTCGGAAAGAATCGGTTCGTTTGTTGATCGGGATTCATTCGTTTATTTAGTGCGAGGGCGTGCCAGTCACAAAGTGACGATTTATTCGGGCTTCATGGAAGCCCATGGTGCGCGTAATCTGACTAATCAGACAATTGTGTAGTTCGCGTCGGGACCAAAACCCGCCGTGCCGTAAAGGCCACGGCGTTATTTACATCCCCTATACGGGGGAACACCCTTGATTGATTGCCGGGAATAAGGGCCCTACGGCCTGAAATTCCTGGTAATAAAGCGAGAACAAAGATCTCGGGTCACGTTCAAACGAACCCGCATTTGGGCGTAAAGTGTTCATAGACACGTATATGTTGGTCACTCATGGACCATTTCGTGTTCGGACGGAAGTCCGCATTTGTAGCGTCGAAGATGACGATAAAACCGCACGGATGTCTGCCGTAGGTACGGCAAGTTTAATGCGGATGCGGGATCAGATCCCGGAAGATGTGGGTCAAGCTGATGGACTATCGGCCCAAGAGGTGCACGGATCATGACCATGTCAGGGATTTCGAGGTCCACGTCCGATACCACGGGGCATGATTGCTTTTCTCTTCACGCACAGTCCGGGGAAGCGAGTTGTTAAATGTGAAACCCAAACTCGCCAACGTGCGCCCTCGCACGCGGATCGACCTGCGCAGTCAGGTCGCGGGGTTCGGGTGAGAGTGGTTCATAGTCTTTTATTTCATTCATTTGTTTGGGTCCTTTCTTTTAATTTATTTTTGAGTTTTAAGCTTTTCTTCCATTTAGTTAATTATGTTTTTTTTTAGGAGGCACGCCGAATTAGGACGTCAAGGGAGCGCGCCGGGTATGGAACCTCAAGGAGGGCGTCGTATTAAGAATGGCTAAGGGGCGCGCCGTGTTAAGAAGACTATAGGGGCCACGCCGTTTTAATGCAACTAGATGGAGATGGGCGCGCCGGGTAGATGCCAAGGAGGAGGAGCGCGCCGGATTAGGATCTTCAAGGGAGCGCGCCGGATTGGGGGGGGTCACAAGAGGCGCGCCGGATTAGTATGCTTGCAAGGGAGTGCGCCGGAATTGGGAAGTGAGCAGGGGCGCGCCGGATTTGGGTTCAAAGAGGGAGGAGAGTGTTTTGAGAGGAGGGTTAAACCGGCGCGGGGGAACAGTGACCGCGTCGGATTAGCCCGCATCGGGATAAACTGCAAGACCCCAAAATTTTTTATAAATTATTTTAGGAATATTTAATTATTTTTTAGAATTTATAAAGGTGTAAATAAATTAATAAATAGAATATTGGATCAATAAGTCATTATAAGGCCCAATTAGGTTAAATAATTAACCAAGCCTATTTAAAGATAATCCAAAAAGTTAATGGACCAAGCCCATCAAGTTTGGCCCATATTCTAGAAGGGTAATTAGCTTATTCACGTATTTTAAGGATAAATACTATTTATATAAGATAATTTTGTGGATAAATGAATAAAAAAGTTTTATGAAATTGAAAGTCTACACGTTGAATGTAACGATCTATCGGGCGACCGCCACAGCCCTGTAACGCACCAGACTGGATGCGTTACACTCTGTTAGTTCCGTGGAAGGAAGAAGGAGCAAAAATATTGGAACTTTAGGATCTTATCTACAAGAGATCGACTTGGGAGAGCTTATAACATTACTAAGGACTCTTAGGGATTAGGTTCTGGCAAATTAAGGACTCTAGAATCGATCTAATCTTCAAAACCCTATAAATAGGACCTAGTTCTGAACTGAGCGACCCTTACTTTTGGCTCGGGAAGAATCAAGGTAAGGAGTCATAATTTCAGGTAAGTTCCTTACGACTTTTTGTTTATAATACATTAGACTAATAGCTCTCCAAATTTCGTGCTAGGAGATCAAGCAACCAAGGAGATAAAAGCTTCCAAAGTTCCTGATTCAACCTTAGCAACCCAGGAAACTGAACGCAAGTTTCCTGAAGATCCATAGATTAGGACATCTAAACGAGGTAATTAGAGTTCAATCTTTTAGAGCTTTTTGTTCCCAATAGTTTCATCTTTTTACCCTCAAAATTTTACATCCTTAGGTCAAGAGGCTGAGGAAATAGAGGAAATTGAAGTTACTGATTTATCACAAGAAGTACAAGGGACTAAGGGTAGCACCTAGCATCAAATTCGAAATTTAAAGGTTTTAGAAGAGGTAGGTTATCTCATGATTGGTAAAAATAACTTGTTAAGAATAAAATCTCTCTGGTTGTGCTTGATTTCATGCATTCTAGACTAAGAATTTCATGATCTAATAGTTCTATACATTCATGCATCTCTTAGCCCTAAATGGAAATTAAAAGATATTATCTTGTCTATTCACTAAACCCATGCATATAGTTGGCCTATGCTTCGTTATCATGACTAGGACAGTGGTAGTATTTTGATTTCCGGGCATGTTATGTTTTCATAAACCTTTACTTAGTTTACTGCCAGCAGATTCTCTGACGCACCAACGTAAGACCGTCACATGAATATAACGGCCTTACGATAGACCGTCACACCCTGTTGTGTCTTGTTGTTCTATTGTCTCTGACGCACCCTAGCAGGAGCATTACACCACTGTAACGGCCCCTCGATAAACCGTCATAAGCACTGTAATGCGCCTATCCTAGACCGTCAGACCCCTGTGTTCTGCCAGCCTAAGGTAGAATAATAACCAGTTAAGTTTACTTACAAATAAGCTTAGATAGCTAAGTTGGACCTGTTATCATGACTTCAAGTTTAGTTACTGATTCATAATCAAATTGCATGGTTAATGTGTCTTAGACTATTTTAAGTTATGCTAATTTCATTGGCTAAAACTCTATAGTTTTGTATTCTAAATCATGATTTTTCAATGTTGTAGTGACGGAGTTTTCTCATGGTTTCACATTGTTACACATTCTTTTCTATCAATAGAGTCATTTCTTTAAGTATATGGCGCATATTCTGATATGTTATCCATTAGTTACACATTGCACTATAGGAACATTATTCTTGGACATGAGGACCTCTCTATTGAATATTCCTTCCAATGGACTAGGAAATCTTGTTTCAAGGCTTCTGTAATTCTCCGCGAGCCTGGGATTCCCACTAGGTCACCGAGTTGGTTGTACCATTAAAGCCCATTGATTAGATTACACTATCGATGCTTTTGGTTATCAGTAATGTAACGGCTCTATATTGGACCGTCAGGCACAAGTAACGGCCCAATATACGACCGTCACATTCAACTGAGTCCGATTTCTTGGTTCTAGATTCAGACTAATGTAACGGCCCAATACTGGAGCGTCACATCATGTAACGGCCCAATACTCGACCGTCACACTGCTTGAGTATTTTAACCCAAGGTGGACTAAGGGTTGATATTCCAATGTTTCTAGATGGACTATTGATGATATAGAATTTATCATATTGATCAGGAAACCTAAAATAATGAATGGAAAATAAAGAATGTACCGTTATGCTGCCGATTTATTTCCATAAGCATAACCTTGCTTAAGTCATTCTTGATTTCTCATGATTCTTATTAAAGCATTCATTCATTGAATTATTGTTGTCATGAGCTTATTGAACTTATTACATTCTTGGCCATACTTTATTGTTACATGCGTGGAAAAAGCTTGATTTATACTTGAAGATGCGATCGAGCACTGATTGTGTTCAAGGGCTCTATGCTAGTCCCCTCGGCTGATTGTCGGAAACATACTATTATAAACCATGGGGTATGATGCTACTGGCGTCGCATTGCGCTAGGAGTACTTTCTCTATAAATAAGTGAAAATCCACGATACGGCATGACATGGCATTCTTGTACATGACTTTCTTGCTTGATATTCCATAAAAATTCACGAAGTACCTGCTCATCAGCAAAAGATACTAGAGTGATGATTATGTGGCTTGCTAGTACATTCTCGATACATTCTTTGTAGCAACCCAGGAAAAATAAAGATTTTGGAAAATGAATCAAATTAAAATAAAAGATAAGTAAATAGATGATGAAAGCCTAAACGCATAAGAATAAGCCAGAAGGAAAATAACGCCTTGGGTCAAGGCGCTACTTCAAGAAGAAACGCCCTTATACAAGGCGCGAATTCCAGAAAGGACGCCAACAGATGAGGTCGTCAATTCTCAGCGGCCAACATAAATAAAAAGGGGCAAGTATAAGTGACGCCCTCCACATGGACGCGTTTCACATAAGAAATGACGCTTGACAAGGCGTCAATTTAAATTAACGCCCTCACTTAGGACGTTAATTCAGTTCGAGTTTCGTTCAACCCAGGAGTCTATCCAGAGTAAGTTCTGGATAACTACGTCGAAAGTTGAATATAGTAGGGACTCTATCATGGCAATACTACCCTTAATCAAACTATAACTTTAGTACGATCCTAAAAACTCTATAAATACTCCCTAATCAAGCCCTGATCGCTATTTTGGCGTTCGTCTGCTGCTGCTGTGCATGAAGAACAGGTAGTGTTCTTCTTTTCCTTCAGTCATGGTTTAAGGAAGATAATGATCGTTCGTCTTTCCTCTTCCTCTACAGGTTGCCTGTGGTGTGAAGACGATCACCCCTTTTGACTGAAGATCGGGTATTCTTCGTCCATCTTCATCTTCTGCCTCTCCTTTATCTCCTGCAAGACATCATACTCTGTTCGTAACAGAGTACCGTTTCTTCATCCGGTTAATCTTCAACGAAAGGTAGGTTTTCTCAAGATCGTAGCCCAAACTAGCTTAAGATCTTAATAATATCATCGGTCGTGCATGCATATAGTTTTATTGTGGTTTCAGATGGTTTCTATGTAATTTCAAAAAGAAACGCCCTTGACAAGGGCGCTAATTTAAAGAAGCGACCCACACTAGGGCGCTAATTATTGTTTTGACGCCCTGCCCAGAAGTCGTCAATTGCATGTAATTAATAAATACCCACGTTTAAAATTTAATATCTATGTAACCATGAATCTAATATATTGCATGAGTATACCTGTGAAATCCTGCTATTTTTCCTGTCATGATCATGTACCCTTTTTCCTGGAATTTTATTATCTGAAAATTGGTAAATTCTGGAATTCACGACCTTGTCAAGGTCGCCTCTTATTGAACTGACGCCCCAGAACAGGGCGCTAATTGAAAAGTAACGCCCCTGTCCAGGGCGCATTTTTGCTAAAATTCCATATTATCTAAATTCTGCAAAAATAGAAATACAGAATGGACGACTGTTGTATAAGTCGTCAAAATTGTAATTAAACGCCCTTGTAAAAGGCGTTAATTTCATTAAAAATGACTTTACCTAAGTCGCTCCTTTCCTGAGTTATTATTTTCACTGATACTGATAACCGAGGGTTTCAATATATAAGTATAATATCGGCACTATATTCCACTCCGTGAATATAGTCCCATGCTTCATGATGTTTTATCGTTTACCCATTAACTCTCAGTGACATACAAGCTCTCCATTGGACATTCCGTTCCTTTGGACTAGCGAGTTAGTCATAGAGACCTCCGTAAGACTCCTCGAGCCTTGGATTCCCTCAAGGCCGACTGAGCTGGTTGTACCCTAAAAACCCATTACACAATCTTTGCCATGTCACTCTATAGAAACATGGTATACCGGTCCTCATGTCATGCCATGTGTATGATATGAGAATTATCTTAATGAACGGGGTAAAGCATGACATTGTTATGATGCTCTTGTAAACCCCAATTCTATATCAACATTGTTATGATGTTCTTGTAAACCCCAATTCTATATTAAACTTGATGTTCTTGTGGACCTCAATTCTATATAAAGAATGTCCATACTTGTTTATCATGGTACCCAAGTTAGGGAACCAATTCCACCTAGTTTTATCGACAATCGTGATTGTACCGTTATTATCGCCTATCTATGTCAAGTGGACTCTATTCTATCAAAGTCTATCCTACGTGTCTACAAGCTTTATCCTTGAAATTCCATATTGGCTATATACAAAAGTGGATGTTAAAAATACATGATTAATGTCTGCGCATATAGGGCCCGATCTGGTCCTGGGAGGAGCACCCGAAAGTACTTGTGCCCATGGGAGTTGATTGATCACGGTATTGGCATTATATCGAAGTGCATGACTAGCTTGATTGAACATTCCACAAATCTTGTACTTGACTTGATATTACGTGACTTGCGTGGCCCGAGAAAGGGTAATTGTATACTCGCTTGCTTGAAACATAATAGCCAAATTCCAACATGACATGATGAATACACTTGCTTGAAAGTCTTGATATCTGCTTGATAAGTTCTTGAAAGTTCATGACTAGTTCATCTTGCTATCTTATTGTTATACTCTCTCTCTATCTTGTCGTTTTGCGAGCATGCATAGCTATAGTGCATTCATGGAAAGTGTAATTACTTGAACCCCTTGCTAGTTCTTGAGATATAATTTCCTACTGAGCGTTCGCTCACTCAGTGTTTCCATACTTTTCAGGTAAGTCCGACGATGAGGGAACTCAATCTGAAGGGGATGGTCAAGAGTGAAAGAGTTAGAGCTATTCAAGCGTCCATCAGTCCTGTCTTTTCTATATTTTCTTGAGTCAGAATTGTACCTTTCTTTTATTGAGTCTAGTATTTGCAAGGGTTTGTAATAGACATATTCTTATTAAAGGAATTAATGGATTGGGTTATCTTTATATTTGCGCACTCTGTCTTTGTGTCGAATACACTAGTACTCTGATTGACATGATTGATATAAACTCATCGCGCATCTCCGGGTATCTTCCGCGCTCGGGGCGTGACATTCTTATTCTTGAAAGGCCAATATCATGTTCTTGTTACATTCTTGTTAGTTCGTACTTGCTCTCATTCTAACTTACTTGATCGTCTTGTTACTTTGGTTTAATCGCGTGATTGATCACATTCGCATGATTTTTACCTTATTCTTTAGAGCTAAATTGTTAATTACTTTAATAGTGCCTTCATGTTGATGCGAAGATACCTATTGGGCAAGTGTGCTCATTACATATTTCCAATCTTTTCAGGAAATGAAAGTGATTCAAGTTCGGATTCGGGTTATACAAGTAGCGGGTCCGAGAGCGAATGAAAGTATTATCAAGATGAGAGTGAAGACTTAGGAAGTCTAAATTGTTTAGATTGAGTCTATGTAATTTTCCTATTTCTTGAGTCAAGTACATAATGGAAGTTGAATTAGTGGTTGTACTTGATTATTATGAAATAAAGTTGGAGTTTGAGTAAATATTGTGCAATTACATTTATGTGTGTGATTGTCTTGCGCTCTAATCATTATTGCTTGCAAGAGGCTTACCATGCCGACTGTTCACGCTCCTCGAGTTAGTCTTCCGCTGAAATAAAGGATCGGGGCGTGACAGTTAAGTTGGTATCAGAGCCTTAGTCTGAGGACTTAGGGAAATGAATCATGTCATAGGATAAGTCCAAGGTTTAAGGACCCCTACCTATGAACTAAGGAAGAAATTTCCATACCCATGTGAGAATTGGGTATAACCTGGGATAAGATAATTAATTAGCTTTAAGATTGAATTTTTTTCATTCTAATTTCATGAGAAATAACAAGTTGTTATTTTCTCTCAAGTACCTTATCTTACGAATGGCTCATCATGTAGATTGGGATGGCATGCAACAAACAGTTGCCGGCCTTACTCAGGGATTGCAAACCATAGCGTAAGGTGGCGCAGGGGCAAGGGCTGGTGACCTACATTGCAATTTCTAGAGTTTAAATCCTCCGCGATTCTATGGTTCTTCTAATCCCGACGAGGTAGAAAACTGGATAGACGAAATGAATCGTATATTTGATGTTATCCAATGCACCGATCAGGAGAAGGTGCGTCTCGCAACCTTTCAACTTAACAAAGATGCTCGCACATGGTGGAAGTCGGTTCTGGCACCTTAGGCCGATGCACCTCATACATGGGACGGTTTTCTTACCCTATTCTGTGCCAAGTACTTTTCGGAGCACGTAAAGGAACGAAAGGCTATGGAGTTCACCACTCTTCGGCAAGGAATGATGACGATTGCCGAATATGAACTGCAATTCTCAAGGCTAGCACCGTATGCATCACATCTAATCAGTACCGATTTATTAAAGGCGAATCGGTTTATGGACGGGTTACGTCCCGATTTTATCCAGCAGCTCGGGATCCAAAACATCCGTACTTATGCGGAGATGGTTCAGCGGGCGTACCTATGTGAAAGGACCTTAGAGAAGGTCAAAAAATTGAAAGGGAAAGGAGATGAATCAAGCCGACATTCTGATCGGCATTATAAGAAAGAGAAATTCAGCATCACGGAACCCTACAAAAGCCGTGATAGTAAGAAAAGGTCGAGAAGTGGGAACGGTGGGAGTTCCCATAAGCAAAAGAAAGTCAAGGAGGAGAAGGAGCAGGTCACCACGGCTTGCACATTTTACGAAAAATTTGGCCATTCGGCTGAGGAGTGTTGGAAGCGCCTTGGCGCTTGTTTACGTTGTGGAAGCAGGGAGCATTGCATGCCGGAATGCCCCCTTATGAAGGACCAGTCATCTGGTAATGGACGTAGGGGGCAGGTTCGCCTCAATGCTGTTCTAGAATAAGAGGAAGCGCCCAGGGATGATGGGCTTATGGAAGGTACTCTTCAAATCTGTTCTCGTCCTGCATTTGTGCTCTTTGATACTGGTGCCTCTCATTCTTTTATCTCCACTACTTTTGCTAAAACATTACCAATCGCATCAGTTCCCTTACCTTTAGATCTTACTATTTCCACACCCTTAGGTTCTGGAACAAAGCTTACCGACTATTATCCTGATAGCGAAGTGATAGTAGAGGGTCACAATCTCCCCGTAAACTTAGTATGCCTTAACATGAAAGGTTATGATACCATTTTAGGGGTAGATTGGCTTGTAGATCATGATGCATATATCAATTGCCGGAATAGGATTATATCCTTTCGAAAGCTGGGTCTTCCGAGATTCTCTTTTCTTGGCATCAAGTTCAAGAAACATCCTACTAGAATATCTTCTCTTCACGCTTGCAAACTTATCTCGCAAGGATGTGAAGCTTTTCTTGCTTCTGTCATTGTTGCCGAATCCAAGGAGATTATCTTAGCAGACATCTCTATTGTAAATGAGTTCCCAGACGTGTTTCCATCTGAATTACCCAGTTTACCGCCCGAGAGGGAAGTGAACTTCACTATTGAACTCATTCCAGGAGCAGCACCTATTTCTATAGCCCCTTACAGGATGTCCCCCACAGATCTTAAGGAATTGAAGAAGCAGTTGCAGGAACTTCTGGATAAGGGCTTCATCAGACCTAGCACATCCCCGTTGGGTGCGCCTGTCCTATTTGTCAAAAAGAAGGATGGTTCTCTCAGGCTATGCATCGATTACCGGCGACTGAATCAGCTGACAATTAAAAATAAGTTTCCATTACCGCGTATTGATGAGCTCTTCGATCAGCTTTTAGGAGTAGAATATTTCTCTAAGATAGACCTCAGATCAGGTTATCATCAGCTTAGAATTAAAGAAGAGGACATTTATAAATCGACTTTTCGAAGTCGTTATGGCCACTATGAATTCGTAGTGATGCCGTTTGGGTTAACTAAAGCCCCAGCAGCATTCATGCAACTTATGAATAATGTCTTCCAGCCATATCTGGACCAATTCATCATCGTCTTCATTGATGATATCTTGATATATTCCAAGACAAAAGAGGAACATGAACAACATTTGAAAATAGCTTTACAAACACTTAGAGAACACAAGCTTTATGCCAAACTCAATAAGTGTGAATTCTGGCTCAAGGAAGTCTCATTCCTAGGCCACATTATTTCAAAAGAAGGTATTGCTGTGGATCCTTCTAAGGTAGAAGCTGTCAGAAATTGGAGCCGGCCAACGACTGTATCAGAAGTAAGAAGCTTTCTGGGTCTAGCTGGTTATTATAGAAGATTCATTAAGAACTTCTCAAAGATAGCAATTCCTTTAACTAGACTCACAAGAAAAGAAAACCCTTTTGTCTGGTCAAAGGACTGTGAAAAGAGCTTTCAAAATCTTAAGAATCATCTTACGACAGCTCTTATTCTATCACTACCGATGGAAGGTGGTGAATTCGAAGTGTATACGGATGCGTCTGGCATTGGCTTAGGATGCGTTCTCATGCAGAATGGAAAAGTAATATGTTATTCTTCAAGATAATTGAAACGTCACGAGGAAAACTATCCCGTACATGATTTGGAATTGGCAGCGGTTATTTTTGCCTTAAAAATTTGGTGTCATTATCTTTATGGAGAAAAGTTCACGGTCTACTCGGACCACAAAAGCTTGAAATATTTATTCTCTCAAAAGGAGCTTAACATGAGACAAAGGAGGTGGTTAGAATATCTCAAGGACTTTGATTTTACTATTCAATATCATCCTGGCAAGGCTAATGCTGTAGCAGATGCACTCAGCAGAAAACCAATGGGTATGCTATCAAGTCTTATGATAAGTGTAACTAACCTTGTTCCTCAATTTGCTCAGTTGAACTTAGATATTGACATAAAGGAAGAAGATTGTTTCATAGCTAATATCCAAGCTCAACCTACATTGATAGAAGATCTGGTCAAGCTACAAAATGATGATCCTATATTACTGGAAATTAAAGCCAATATTGAACAAAGGCCGGATTTTTCTATTTCCAATGACGAAAGATTATTATTTAAGGGCCGAATATGTGTACCAGATCATGAGGCTACGAAGAAACTAATCATAGATGAAGCGCATAGTTCCAAATACATAATTCATACAGGAGGAACAAAGATGTATCAAGATCTCAAAAGAAATTTATGGTGGCCCAATATGAAGAGAGAGATAGCTAATTTCGTGTCCCGTTGTCTCACCTGCCAACAAGTAAAAGCAGAACATTTTAGACTCGCAGGTAAATTACATTCCTTGAGTATTCCCGAATGGAAATGGGAGAGTATAGGGATGGACTTTATTATGGGTTTACCTAAGATAAGAGGTAGACACGATAGAATATGGGTAATCATAGACCGATTGACTAAATCTGCACACTTCATACCAATAAAGAGTCGATGGTCTGTGGATATTCTAGCAGCATTATACATAAAGGAGATTGTCAAACTACATGGTGTCCCAGTCACTATTATATCTGATAGAGATCCTCGATTCACATCACAATTTTAGAAAGGTCTACAACATTCACTAGGGACTAGATTGAATTTCAGCACAGCTTTTCATCCACAAACAGATGGTCAAACGGAAAGAACGAATCATGTAGTACAAGATATGCTCAGGGCTTGTGCTATTGACTTTGGAGGTAGTTGGCATGATCACTTATCTCTAGTAGAGTTTGCATATAACAATAGCTATCAGGCTAGCATACGAATGGCACCTTTTGAAGCCTTATATGGAAAAAGCTGTCGATCGCCAATATGTTAGAATGAAATGGGGGAAGAGCAATTTCTAGGCCCCGATCTCATCAGGGATTCTATAGAGAAGATCAAGCTCATTCAAGAAAGAATGAAAATGACACAAGATAGGCAAAAGTCTTGTGCTGACAATCGAAGACGTGACTTGGAGTTTCAGGTAGGAGATCATGTATATTTAAAGGTTTCTCTAGGTCGTGGTATTCGAAGATTTGACATTAAAGGAAAGCTAACTCCAAGATTTATTGGCCCATTTGAAATTCTTGAACGGATTGGTGAAGTGGCTTACAAACTGGCTTTACCTCCACAATTAGCAGGAGTTCATGACGTATTTCACGTCTCTATGCTGAAGAAGTATGTATATGATCCTGACCATATTATCACTTATGACAATCTGGAGATTCAGAAGGATATGACGTTCGAACAAAAGCCAATAAAGATTCTGGAACGGGAAGTGCATCAACTAAGAAATAAAGTTATTCCTATGGTCAAGATTCAATGGAAGAAAACATGGCCATATGAAACAACTTGGGAAACCGAAGCAGCCATGCGAAAAAGATTTCCAGAATTATTTAACTATAAGTGCACTCTCCGAAATCCATATATTAAATTTGGGGACCAAATTCTCTTAAGTGGGGGAGGGTGTAAGACCCCAGAATTTTTATAAATTATTTTAGGAATATTTAATTATTTTCTGGAATTTATAAAGGCCTAAATAAATTAATAAATAGAATATTAGATCAATAAGTCATTATAAGGCCCAATTAGGTTAAATAATTAACCTATCCTATTTAAAGATAATCCAAAAAGTTAATGGACCAAGCCCATCAAGTTTGACCCATATTCTACAAGGGTAATTAGCTTATTCACGTATTTTATGGATAAATACTATTTATATAAGATAATTATGTGGATAAACGAATAAAAGAGTTTTATGAAATTGAAACTCTATACACGTTGAATGTAACGGTCTTTCGGGCGACCGCCACAGCCCTATAACGCACCAGGCTGAATGCGTTACACTCTGTTAGTTCCGTGAAAGGAAGAACGAGCAAAAAGATTAGAACTTTGGGATCTTATCTACAAGAGATCGACTTGGGAGAGCTTATAACATTACTAAGGACTCTTAGGGATTATGTTCTGACAAATTAAGGACTCTAGAATCGATCTAATCTTCAAAACCCTATAAATAGGACCTAGTTCTGAACTGAGCGACCCTTACTTTTGGCTCGTGAAGAATCAAGATAAGGAGTCATAATTTCAGATAAGTTCCTTACGACTTTTTTTTTATAATACATTAGACTAATAACTCTCCAAATTTCGTGCTAGGAGATCAAGCAACCAAGGAGATAGAAGCTTCCAAAGTTGCTGATTCAACCTTAGCAACCCAGGAATCTAAACGCAAGTCCCCTAAAGATCCAAAGATTAGGACGTCTAAACGAGGTAATTAGAGTTCAATCCTTTAGTACTTTTTGTTTCCAATAGTTTCATCTTTTTACCCTCAAAATTTCATATCCTTAGGTCAAGAGGCTGAGAAAATAGAGAAAATTGAAGTTGCTGATTTATCACAAGAAGTACAAGGGACTAAGGGTAGCACCTAGCATCAAATTCGAAGTTTAAAGATTTTAGAAGAGGTAGGTTATCTCATGATTGGCAAAAATAACTTGTTAGGAATAAAAGCCCTCTGGTTGTGCTTGATTTCATGCATTGTAGACTAAGAATTTTATGATCTAATAGTTCTATACATTCATGCATCTCTTAGCCCTAAATGGAAATTAAAAGATATTATCTTGTCTATTCACTAAACCCATGCATATAATTGGCCTATGCTTCGTTATCATGACTAGGACAGTGGTAGTATTTTGATTTCTGGGCATGTTATGTTTTCATAAACCTTTACTTAGTTTACTGCCAGCAGATTCTCTGACGCACCAACGTAAGACCGTCACATGAATGTAACGGCCTTACGATAGACCGTCACACCCTGTTGTGTCTTATTGTTCTATTGTCTCTGACGCACTCTAGCAGGAGCGTTACACCACTGTCACGGCCCCTCGATAAACCGTCACAAGCACTGTAACGCGTCTATCCTAGACCGCCAGACCACTGTGTTCTGCCAGCCCAAGGCAGAATAATAACTAGTTAAGTTTACTTATAAATAAGCTTAGATAGCTAAGTTGGACATGTTATCATGACTTCAAGTTTAGTTACTGATTCATAATCAAATTGCATAGTTAATGTGTCTTAGGCTATTTTAAGTTATGCTAATTTCATTGGCTAAAACTCTATAGTTTTGTATTCTAAATCATGATTTTCCAATGTTGTAGTGACAGAGTTTTCTCATGGTTTCACATTGTTACATATTCTTTTCTATCAATAGAGTCATTTCTTTCAGTATATGGCGCATATTCTGGTATGTTGTCCATTAGTTACACTTTACACTATAGGAACATTATTCTTGGACATGAGGACCTCTCTATTGGATATTCCTTCCAATGGACTAGGAAATCTTGTTGCAAGGCCTCCGTAATTCTCCGCGAGCCTGAGATTCCCACTAGGACGTCGAGTTGGTTGTACCATTAAAGTCCATTGATTAGATTACACTATCGATGTTTTTGGTTATCATTAATGTAGCGGCTCTATGTTGGACCGTCAGGCACAAGTAACGGCCCAATATACGCTCGTCACATTCAACTGAGTCCGATTTCTTGGTTCTAGATTCAGACTAATGTAACGGCCCAATACTGGAGCGTCACATCATGTAACGGCCCAGTACACGACCGTCACACTGCTTGAGTATTTTAACCCAAGGTGGACCAAGGGTTGATATTCCAAGGTTTCTAGATGGACTATTGATGATCTAGAACTTATCATATTGATCAAGAAACCTAAAATAATGAATAGAAAATAAAGAATGTACCGTTATGCTGCCGATTTATTTCCATAAACATAACCTTGCTTAAGTCATTCTTGATTTCTCATAATTCTTATTAAAGCATTCATTCATTGAATTATTGTTATCATGAGTTTATTGAACTTATTACATTCTTGGCCATACTTTATTGTTACAAGCGTGGAAAAAGCTTGATTTATACTTGAAGATGCGATCGAGCACTGATTGTGTTCAAGGGCTCTATGCTAGTCCCCTCGGCTGATTGTCGAAAACATACTATTATAAACCATGGGGTATGATGCTACTGGCGTCGCATTGCGCTGGGAGTACTTTCTCTATAAATAAGTGAAAATCCACAATACGGCATGACATGACATTCTTGTACATGACTTTCTTGCTTGATATTCCACAAAAAATCATGAAGTACTTGCTCATCAGCAAAAGATACTAGAGTGATGATTATGTGACTTGTTAGTACATTCTCGATACATTCTTATTCATGAAAGGCCAATATCATGTTCTTATTACATTCTTGCTAGTTCGTACTTGCTTTCATTCTAACTTACTTGATCGTCTTGTTACTTTGGTTTAATCGTGTGATTGATCGCATTCGCATGATTTTTACCTTATTCTTTAGAGCTAAATTGTTAATTACTTTAATAGTGCCTTCATGTTGATGCGAAGATACCTACTAGGCAAGTGTGCTCATTACCTATTTCCAATCTTTTGAGGAAATGAAAGTGATTCAAGTTCGGATTCGGGTTATACAAGTAGCGGGTCCGAGAGCGAATGAAAGTATTGTCAAGATGAGAGTGAAGACTTAGGAAGTCTAAATTGTTTAGATTGAGTCTATGCAATTTTCCTATTTCTTGATTCTAGTACATAATGGAAGTTGAATTAGTGGTTGTACTTAATTATTATGAAATAAAGTTGGAGTTTGAGTAAATATTGTGCAATTATATTTATGTGTGTGATTATCTTGCGCTCTGATCATTCTTGCTTGCAAGAGGCTTACCATGCCGGCTGTTCGCGCTCCTCGAGTTAGTCTTCCACTGAAATAAAGGCTCGGGACGTGACATAAACTCTCTCGATGGTTTAGTTCACAGGGATTGACTGTGTTTTTTCTTTTCTTTCATCTGCAGGTTGGTTTAATGATCCGTTTGTTCATTCATTTTGTGGATTAAGTTGGTAAAGAGGGGGTTTAATCATTTTAGTTGTTTATTAAGAGGAATTAGCATGAGGTTTACATGTTTTATTCGGAGGAGTTTATTGTGCAAAGACTTCAAGTGGTTAATTCACAGAGGGCTCACTGTGTGTTCCGTTTGTTCTCTGGAGGGTATCTTCTTCATTTGTTCTTGAGCGTTCTTGGCCCTGGCAAGAATTGGGCAGCACCTCCCCCGGACTGGGACTTGCCAGAGAGAAGCGAAAGCCACCACACGGATTACTCCCTGGTAAACTCTCAAAAAATGCGGAACGGCCTCACGGCGGTCCGTTAGCCCAAGTGTGAGTATAGAACGCTCGAGGGCCAGCCTTCGAGAGCGACCACGACTCACGGGCGATGATCTAGATGTTCGCCATGGAAGGCTGTAGCTCTTCATCCCACGGACGGGTTCCCCGAAGGTCATGCCACGGAGAGGCAGACCTCCGAAGTCCCCAGATGATAAGAAAATTGAGAGGAAGGGGAAGAGATCACAACAGTGGAAGACTACGCATGCTTAGAGAACCCATTCTTCTCATTCATCCTCGAGGGAAGAAAAAAATGGAACATTGCAGGGGAAAAGAGGGAGAATACATTGACAGTGGAGGAAGAGAGAGAGCACGGGTGATAGAGTTTCTTTGAAGCGGGACAAGTGTTCGCCACAAGGGCCATGGATGTTCATCCCATGTCGGACCCCTTCGAAGGACATGCTATAAAGAAGCAAGTCTCGAAGGGCTCTAGATGAGGAGAGGGCGGAGAGGAAGCAGAGGTTGAAACCGAGATCACCTTGCAAAAGGGCTTTTCTTTTTATTCATCCACACAAACGGGGGTAGAAGTTGACATAGGGGAGATTCATCTCCGGGTAAGAGAAATACATAACAAGGGGGAAAAGAGGGGGATACACCGGTGGAGGAGAGGGGATAGAGCACAAGCTCCCCCCCCCTCCGGACTCACCTTCCCTTTCTCACACATACTCTCTCTCTTTTTCTTCACCTTGCCGACGTCGGGGGACCAAACTCCTTCTCTCTTTTTCTTCTTCTCTTCACTACACACAGCCGAGCGCCTTTTCCTCCAAAAAAAAAATGGCCAGCCGAGAGAGGAGTCTCCCGGCCGGTTGAAATCGAGCCTGCAGAGTATATATATAGTGGGTTGCCTTCTCTTTTCTCGAACGGAAGAAAGCTCCCGCCACTACGTTTGTCTGCCAGACGAACAGGGTTGGCATGTCGCTGGCATTCAATGATTCGTGTCGTACAATGTCGTTCATCCGAGAACAGCACGATTACGGATTTGCTGGGAGATCTTCTGCTGCTACTGCCACCGTTGATGCATGCTACTGCTATCACTACCGCTTTGCTGTCGAACGGAGGAGGAGACACGGCTCGTGGCATTGAATGTTCTCTGTGTGCTCAAACTGGCGTGAAATAGAGTGTCGGAGTGTAGATGGGATGGCATGGGGTTAAACCGGCGCGGCGGGGAGCACGCCGGATTAAAGCTTTGCAAGGGGGCCACGCCGTGTAAGCATCGCAAGGGGGTGGCATTTGAGGTTAAACCGGCACGGTGTTGTGTGCGCCGGATTAACAACATACAAAGGTGTCGCGCCGTTTTAACCGAAGCAAAGGGAGCGCACCGTTTTAACGAAAGCAAGGGTGCAAATGGGACATGAGGCGCGCCGATTTTAGGGGCGCCGTATTAAGGCAATGAAGAGGGGCGAGCCGATTTAGACCACGCCGTTTTAAGCACCAAATGGATTCTTCTCGGCGTCACGGCCATTTATATGAATGTTGGCGTTCCCAGAATGCTCTAGTTGCAATGTATGGCCTCCATAATATTCCGTTTACAGCCTTTGGGGCTCGGTCCCAGACTTTGTGTGACTTTCGGTGCATGCCGAGACTGTGCCGGAGTTCCTGACTTTTCTTTGATTCAGCTCTCGACATGGCCGGTCGTAGAGTTGTAGCCGTATCTTCCGCCTGGGGGGGCATCCTTAACGGGTAGCGGACCACTAAGCGAGTTCTCATCCTGATCAGGCGAGGCATGCGGTTTATATGGCGTTTCCATCTTCGGCTTGCTCTTGAGTGTCGAAACGTGCATGCCGTATGATACTCATAGACATTTTTCGACGTCCACAGCGTGGAGGTATCGTATTCGCTATCCACTCGGCATTTTACTTTATTTCGTATATATTTCTATATGCCGCTGCTAAAGAGCATGATAGGATAATTAGCTCGCCAAATATTGTTAATCACTGCTGTGAGAGAGAGCGAGACCGTCCCGTGACCCGATCCGGGCACGAAATTGCTAGTTGACCACCCTAGCTCTTTGCCGGTTTCTCAACCGCGCACGTCCGTACGCTTCCCTCGTTAGGGACGATCACAAGTTTGCATAGAGTCCAAGGATCACATATCAATTGGTCTCGAGTCACGTGTCCATCTCGCATCAGTTTGATATCAGAGCGAGTCGAGTCTAGGGTAGTCTTCATAGCATGGTCTAAGTCTAGGGTAGTGTTGTCCTAGGTGTGCATTTTTGTCTCAATAACCTGGTATATCAAAAGGTGTTGTCCGAACGGTAGGTTATGCATATCGGGAAGGCCGCACACTTGCGAGAGAGGATCTTCGGATCCCATGACTCCGCCAAGTACCGGATATTGGTTAATTCTAGGTTCATCACTTCACTTTTGTCGGTGCATTCCAACCCCGTGTCCGTTGCATGCCCACTCGTAGGGGTACCCAATACTCACCACCACCACCACCTATGGCAGACCGAATCCCTAGTCCCGATGAGCCATCAGTGGCCGAAATGTTTCAAGCTATTATGGGACAAATGAATGGGTTGAATATACGCATAGATGTGTTAAGTACATGAGTGGATAAAATGGAAGGGTTGAGTACACGGGTGGATGGTCTAGGCACACGCCTGGAAGGAAGGATGAAGGCCTTAGAGGATAAGGCCGTTAAGTCGGACCAGTCCGTTCAGGGCCTGGTAGGGAGAGTTGCCACATTAGGGAGAGCCCCAACCGAGGCACCCCCCTACCCACACACGGTCAACAGGAACCGGTTCAGTAACCTGCTGCTTCAAGGGATCAAGGGATAGATGTTAGGAGGTGTCAAATCCCTGAGGTGCATGACTATGAGTCCGAGGATGAAAATAGGGGATATGGTCGTGACCGTCGTGTTCAACGATGGAACCGTGATTTGGACGAGGACGAGCGGACCCTCAGGACCGTTCGTGCAGACCCTCCCACTTTCGACGGGACCTTAGACCCAAAAGTCTACCTTGATTGGGAGGCCGGCATGGACCGGTATTTCGAGTGGTTTGAGATGTCGGACAACCGGAAGGTCAACTTTGCCAAGATTAAACTATTAGGGCAGGCACAAACTTTCTGGAGGAACATGAAGAACCTATTGTTTTATCGTCAAGAGCCCCATGTAGAGACGTGGGACGAGATGAGATCCAAACTTAAGAAGAAGTACCTTCCTACCTCCTACCGCCAGCGTCTCATAGACCGATGGGAAAGTCTCACCCAAGGAGATCAGTCCGTCTCCAATTACATTGTCGAGTTCGATGAATACATTTTACGATGTGACGCCACAGAGGAGAGCTCCCTTATTGTCTCCCATTTTCGGCGAGGTCTGCCACCCCACCTACGGTATGAGCTTTTCCGTCGCAAGGTGGATAAGTTGAAGGATGCGTATCAGGTTGCTCTCGAGATGGAGCAGTTAGAGGGAGAGTTCGAGTCTACCCAACGGTTGGGCCCCGTCCCTCTCCGTAGTGCCGAGCCCCGTAGCTCTTTAGGTCCATACCCGAGGGCCCCCATGGCTCGACCCCAAGAGCCCGCCCTTCAGGAACACTTCACTCCTAGGCCTCGTCCTCCCCTGCCATAGGAGCTACCCCCACCCCAACCACCAGCACCCATTGCCCGCAGCCAGGGACCTAATGCCCGTCCTCCGGCACCCACACCTCCTCCCTTGTTGCCTACACCCCCTGTCCGTCGGGAGAATGAGGGTAAGGGACCACTCATCGAAGAGAGTATTATGTATCGAATGCCGTGTTATCACTGTCAGGGGTTTGGCCACTTTGCCAACCCATGCCCCTCTCGTACCTCACTAGCCCTAGGGGACAAGAGGGCTGAAGAAGACACACCTTCTGGGATTGTGTCTGTCAGCTATGAGGCCGAGTCGACACTAGCTGATGAGTTCTATGAGGAAGACCTGGAAGAACCCATTGACATCCAGGATGCAGCACTTGGATGATGACCACCTAGGGGTGATGTCACCGCATTAAGTCTAGGGTCTTACATGAGTCTGTTTTCTTCTTTGTGTGGTTTGTTTGTTTGGTTTGTTAGGAGTCTATGCATACATTTGTTAGTTCATGATGAGTCTGCATGTGTCTTGTGCAAGCTCGTAGATGTCAGTCCCTTGCGTGTGCGAGGCAAGTCGGCTCTATTGCGTGCATTGTAGCCTTACCGGAGTATGGGATCAGCTCTACATCCATGTCCCGGATCTAGTCACCTATAGGGACCCAGCGGTGATTCCTAGTGAGTCTTCGAGCCGCCTCCTCCCCTTTAAGAGTGACCCACCCCGGAGTGTCCATCACTAGCCTCGTTCCCACAGTAGCATGCGCATATCGAGTGTATACGGAATGAGCAGGTGACGATTACTTGGAGTGGAACGTACCCACGCTACTTGGTACGGTGACAGATCCGCTGGAGCTACTTGAGCAGCCACACCCCTTACTCGACGGGGTCGAGTTCTTCCCACCCGGGGAGAATTGATGGGAATCAACTCCGAGCACGTACATTTTCTTTTTGTATTTATGTCCTTTAGTTTGTATTTATGTCCTTGCATAAATGGGTTTGCAATTGTAAAGCTTTATAAGCCAATTTGTCAGTCCATAGAAGTCTTTGGGTTTATTTGTAAAAGATTAATAGGTCCAGTAGGGGCCCCCCACCTTATTCCCCATTGGTCCACCTAAGCCTTAGGGCCCATGTGGGGCTGGCCAAATGTCCTAGGTGGCTTCTAGATGGCTTGACCATTCAAGGGGGACAAAGGGGAGAAAAATTCAAAAAAAAAGGGCCATGAAGTCAAGGGGGCACCACCCATTTAGTATATAATAAATAGGTGTTGTATTTTTATTTATTTTGGGTTTTGACCACATGGGGGAATAAAGTCTAATACCCCATTTACCCTTCCCAAATCCTAGATCTAGGGGTAAGCTTGGTCTTTTGTCAATTTCTATATATCCTTGTATTTTTTCATTTGGTAGAAGTTAATGAAAGAAAATTTTGTGAAATTGCCCAAGGAGCAAGGTGTGCCACTCTCTTCCCCCCTAATGTTCTTCTTCTTCCTACAGCCTTTCAGGGTGTGAAACCCTCTTCTACCTCTCCCTCTGCCCCTCTGAGTTCTATCTCTGCTGCCGCCACCGCCATTCGTGCCGCCGACGAGCCACCGCGACCATTCTCCCGAAGTGCTGTCAAAGTTGTTGTTCTGCTGGACAGAGGTCTACTACGGGATTTTTAACTCTCAACTCCCAGATCTTCTGGATCTGAACTTTTTAGGGTAGGTTCCCCACGTGATTCCCCACCTCCAGCAAATTTCCCTCAAATTTAGGCCATCATCCAATTTTCCTTTCCATTTAAGTTCCCCAACTTTTCAGATCTGCCAGTGTTCTGTTTTGTGTCACAGAAACTGAGGTCATCCAAAGTGCGACCCCGTTCCCCATGTCTAAATGAGTTGAAAATTTTATTGGAGATTCTGTCCACCTAAGCCCCCTTCCACGAATTGTTTTGAGAATTTTGGATCTCGTTTACATTTCCTAAAAATCACTGTCTTTTCCCAAA
Organism: Amorphophallus konjac; assembly: GCA_022559845.1. NCBI lineage: Eukaryota > Viridiplantae > Streptophyta > Magnoliopsida > Alismatales > Araceae > Amorphophallus > Amorphophallus konjac. The sequence continues at coordinate 95,144,901 of CM040125.1, forward strand.
TCAATGCTGTCCCCTGCAGTCCAGATCTGACCACCCAGTGTTAGAAAATCCATTTTTCCAACCAAACCACCACCATAAATTACACAAAAAATATCCCCATCTTCCTCTCTTTCCCCTCTCCAACTTTCATGAAGAACCCAACATCAAAATCCGAAGTCTGAGTCGTGGATAATGCACGTTCTCAGTCAGCTCTCAGTCTGCCTGGCCAGATCTGAGTCTGAGAACAGTCCTGTTCAAAAATCCACCATCAAAAATACGGCCCCAACAAAAATCCTGGAACAACAGAGAGTCGAAGTATTTCGAGTTAGATTTCCAACGGCACCAGTTTCGCGCCTATCCGACATCCGTGCTGGTCGCAATAAAGTTTGTCGCCGGAGCGCACAGGTCTAAAACAGAAGTTCAGATCCGTGGACAGCAAGCTTCCACGTGACGGTCGAACCGCCTCACCTTCCACGAGGTGAACCAGGGCGTTCCCCTCCTAGGGAACGTCCCCCCAAGAGTTCTCTTCACAGTGGGACCCATCCCGCCAAATTCGGAGGTCCGAGCAGTACGTGGGCCCCACGTTCGTTGGTACGCGTTGCCGCCGGAGCTACACAAAACGCTGCCCGTCAACCCGAACCGCTACTCCCAGGTCCCACCTTGTAGCCCTTTACCTCCCTGCGTGGAGTGGGCAGTAATATTCATTGTTGTAATTGAATTATTTACTATTCCGGGGGTACAAGTTCGGCCGGGGTCGTCTTCCCCACGCCCGGTAGCGTGGAGGTATCGTATTCGCTCCCCACTCAGCATTTTGCTTTATTTCGTATATATTTATGTATGCCACTGCTAGAGAGCATGATAGGATAATTAGCTCGCCAAATATTATTAATCACTACTGCGAGAGAGAGCGAGACCGTCCCGTGACCCGATCCGGGCACGAAATTGCAAGTTGACCACCCTATCTCTTTGCCGGTTTCTCAACCGCGCACGTCCGTACGCTTCCCTCGTTAGGGACGATCGCGAGTTTGCATAGAGTCCAAGGATCGCATATCAATTGATCTCGAGTCACGTGTCGATCCTACATCAGTTTGGTATCAGAGCGAGTCGAGTCTAGGGTAGTCTTCATAGCATGGTCTAAGTCTAGGGTAGTGTTGTCCTAGGTGTGCATTTTCATCTCAATAACCCGGTATATCAAAAGGTGTTGTCCGAACGGTAGGTTACGCCTATCGGGAAGGCCGCACACTTGCGAGAGATGATCTTTGGATCCCGTGACTCGACCAAGTACCGGATATTGGTTAAGTCTAGGTTCATCACTTCACTTTTGTCGGTGCATTCCAACCACGTGTCCATTGCATGCCCACTCGTAGGGGTACTCAATACTCACCACCACCACCACCTATGGCAGACCGAGTCCCTGGTCCCGATGAGCCATCAGTGGCCGAAATGTTTTGAGCTATTATGGGACAAATGAATGGGTTGAATACACGCACAGATGTGTTAAGTACATGAGTTGATAAAATGGAAGGGTTGAGTACACGGGTGGATGCTCTAGGCACACGCCTGAAAGGAAGGATGAAGGCCTTAGAGGATAAGGCCGTCGAGTCGGACCAGTCCGTTCAGGGCCTGGTAGGGAGAGTTGCCACATTTGAGAGAGCCCCAACCGAGGCACCCCCCCACCCACACATGTCAATAGGAACCAGTTCAGTAACCTACTGCTCCAAGGGTTCAAGAGATAGATGTTAGGAGGCGTCAAATCCCCGAGGTGCATGACTATGAGTCCGAGGATGAAAATAGGCTATATGGTCATGACCGTCGTGTTCAACGACAGAACCGTGATTTGGATGAGGACGAGCGGACCCTCAGGACCGTTTGTGCAGACCCTCCCACTTTCGACAGGTCCTTAGACCCAAAAGTCTACCTTGATTGGGAGGCCGACATGGACCGGTATTTCGAGTGGTTTGAGATGTCGGACCACCTGAAAGTGAAGTTCGCCAAGATGAAACTGTTAGGACAGGCACAAACTTTCTGGAGGAACATGGATAACCAATTGTTTCATCGTCAGGAGCCCCAAGTAGAGACGTCCGCACGCTTGCCGGTTTCTCAACCGCGCACGTCCGTACGCTTCCCTCGTTGGGGTTTATCACGAGTTTGCATAGAGTCCAAGGATCACATATCAATTGGTCTCAAGTCGCTTGTCCGTCCCGCATCAAAATTACTTTTTCAATTAACAATTTAAATTATACATAGTCCAGTCCAAATAAAGACGTGTACAGTCTAACAGAAAGGAGAACGTACACTGAAGTCGGGGGAAACCCGACGCAGGCAATGCTGGCAACTACGAACTGACGCACCGCGCCACAAACCACGAGGAAGCAGAACGACCACACCTAAAAAGCAGGGGTGAGCTTCATGTCACTGGCTCAATAGGGGTCCCGCAGATCCCCACTGAAAACAACGCAGTAACACACAAGAAAACAACACTAAACAGTAAAGTAGGAGAAGAAGTAACATCAGTACTAAACTAAAACAGTAAAGCTGTAAAAGTAGGAGTAAGAACAACTAAAGGAAAGATCAATGCCGTACCGAACAGAAACACGGCTGCCGAATGAACCTCGGCTATCAAAGCTACTCTAGGCAATAACAGAAAGGCGAACCCCGATCTCACAAAGTCGGGCATTATCGACCCATCGTTAGATCACGAAACCTTATCGTGAAAAGCCTACCAAAATAGGCAAAAGCCTACCAAGACCTACACCGTCAAAAGCACGAACATACACGAGCTCACCGTCGTGTATGCTACACAAGACTGGGCCTCGAGTAACGCCACGCACAGGCTACTCGGAAACCGATCACGAAAACACAAGTCACAAGAGTTATGTGTCAAGTGACAGAAGCACCTCCTTACTAGAAGAACAGCCAGATACGTCCACTGACGTCTTACACTGCATCTCAGGTATCTCGTACTCGCCTAGAACGGCGATAACTGAGACACTCACAAAGAATCGAGTACAAGGAACCATAGTACCAAGTACAAGGAGCAACAGTACCACAATAACGAGTGACTAGTCAGGGTCACGTCCATCGGCACTCGTCCAAACCCCCCTGACCATGTGTGCACACACAAGCTCAATGCCTTGAGCCAGGCCTATAGCTATTTTTCTCCCCCAGTAGGACGCTACCGCAATGCAAGGGAGTCCACAAAAACTAGCCTAAAAATCATATATCAGAAACTCACCCCGCCACCACACCTAGGTGGGCCGACACACAGGAAAGTGTTACCGGGCTACGACTAGTGGAGGCTCAGTCGACACACAGAGACTTCAAAACATCAGTGCTAAAGTATGGACAGGCTAAGCACGCACTGTAGCATGTACTACGAAGCACAAGCACAAAACATAAGGTAGCATCCCAGACTAGCACCAGACTCAGGACAGACAACTAGACCTGCTAACACAACGATCCTTGAGTCATAAAACTCGGGGTGAAGATCGTCGCATAAAGCGGTAACACGTTGCCAATCAGCCTAGTCCCTAAGCCACATCACGGCAAAACACCAACAAAGGGAGCGACACGGGATCGTCGACCCCACACGTCCGTATAACACGAATCACGGAGACTTGAGGGATCACTAAGACTCTCAAAGCACATGGACACGTATACCGAGGTAAGACAGCACCTCAAGGCATCCAAAACCACGTCTCGATTGATACAGGACCACTGAGACATTCACGAGGTCACATGTCAACCACTGGATCACACCGGGTTGACCAAAAATCAATAATGACTCTGAAGCAGTACGGAACACTACTCGATAAAATGGCACTCTCGGCCACCCTATAACATGGTCACAGCCCTCATAGGACATCCAAGACATCCACGGGACGACGGTCAAATCCCAAGGATAAGCCAAGACAATTGGATGCCAAAACATCATGAAACAGAACTCCAGGAAGGAAACGGTCACATGTCAGGCCGCTAGGCAAGCCAAGCGGTTAGCCAAAGGGCCGCTACCCTCACACAGAGAACACTGACACTGGGCGGTCATGAAAGGGCCGCACCAAGATAAAACGGTCTATACATAGACCGTCTTACTAAGATAAGCGGTCTAGGATATGGCCGCTACACTCAGAGACTCAAACGAACAAAACTATAAAAGCATTGGGGCATGTGGTCTATCGTAGGGCCGCATAGTGACTGTAGCAGTCATCCACATGGCCGCTAGACCCAATCAACCCCCAAACTGAATTAAATCAGTCAAAGAGATAAACGGTCCACCATTACACCGTTTCACGAGCCAAACAGTCACCCAAAGGGCCGCCACAGGCATGAAACGGTCGGAGCTAGACCGCTAGCATGAACCGACTTAAAATCTGTTGAATCAACATAAACATTGCCTAGCAGTCTCCCTCAGGGCCACCAAGGCCAGCCTTGCGGTCTATCACGTGACCGCTTGGCCAAATCGACATACTGTTCATTTATTAATGGTCTCCAAAGGACCGTATCACAAGGCTTAGCGGTCCTCCATTGGGCCGCTAGCCACCACAAATGGTCTATCACGTGACCGTGAAGACCTGAACCGACTTAAACCCAAAAATAGCCTAACAGTCTCCAATGAATCGCTTAAATGATGAAAATGGTCACTGGTACGACCGCCAAGGCGTCACGTTGGGAAAAATAGGGGAATGGCCGAAACTCAAACTTTCCACGCCCTGTTCGCCCTAAAACAAAGGGGAAACAATCCTAAAGACCATATACACCTTCCAGAGACCGGAAGGGATCCAAACCACGTCCAAAAACACAAGAAACGGGCGATTCCAACGAATCGACGCAAAATGAGTCACATGGGTTCCTAGGCTCATACTGGTCCCAAATGACAACCAATCACAAAGAAACTAGCGGGAATGAAATGTAGACATGCCAGGGATTCAAATAACACTAACTAGGCTAGAAACCATCGCCGAGAAAGGTGAACACATCTCATACCCCCCAAAGCATGCTTTACCCTAAACGAAGCAAAACCCGCACATATGCGCACCGTTTGGCTCGAAATCGCGAGGGAACGCAGAAGAGAAGCATGGTATCCATCTCCCTACCTCCACCGAAGTTCTTGCACACTGAAGTGACTAAACCACGCCGAAAATGCCACACAAACCCGAACACGTCGGCTTTGAATCCACCGAGGGATTGCGCCAATGCCATGCTCCATCCTTCACCCCAGCACGCTCCACGATAACTCCATGGCACCTCCACAGCATCCCCGGGCCTCCTCCGTCTGCAGCCTGAGCAGAGGGGGAAAGAGGAGAGAGAGAATGGGAGGGAGAGAGTGTGCGACGGTGAGGAGAGAGGAAGGAGAGAGAGAGGGTTAAAAGAAAAGGAAATTAAGAATTTCCTAATTTTTGTGAAATCTAATTTTTAGCCCAAAAATTCACTAATTCAGAAAAATATGAAAAAATAGTCTAAGCGATCCTCGTAATGAGCACAACACAATTGTAGCGTCCTCGAGTCGATGAATTCGATAATATACTCTCTACTAGGTTCCGTAACTTGTACGAGAGAAAAACCCGCGTGGATCGTCAAAGACAACTCAGGACCCACAAAAGTGATCTGAAAGCTCTCCGATAAAGATCCGAAAGACCCTAGATATTACAAGTGAGATGAGGCTCACCCCTGACTTTTTAGGTGTAGCTGTTCTTCATCGTGCTTGGAGGTATTGCTGCAATGGTTCTTAGTGCCAGCGTTTGCCAGTGTCGGGTTTCCCCTGACTTGAGAGTACATTCTCTTTCCTGTTGTACTGTACTTTTGTTGGACTACACTCTGTTAGTTTTAATTGTTATAGAGAATATAATTTTATTTCTGCTATTTTATCAATCATGATCATAGTAATTAATTGTTTACTACTTTATCTAGAAGTTTAATGTACTTCACACGCTCCTTTTGTCCCTTCGGAGCTTTCCCGCTCATGGGAGGCCTCTCAGAATCCAAGTGGTATCAGGTTTACCCGGTATCCGGAGTCTGGGTCATCACAGGTCTTTAGTTATCCAACTGATAGCCAGAGCACAAGGCCTCGTCGACAAACCTCTTATTATTCTACTTATAGAACTTAACACAGAACTCATAATGAAAGGCCAGGTCGACATAACCTATATCATCAGGTCGATAGGTATTTTAAAAGACCACAGGACATAAACAAAATTTTTCAGAACAGAAACCTAATTGGAAAATTCAAAAGTCAACAAAAAACTATAAATCTAGTCTACTTTCATGCATTTCATATGACACCATGATGCGGTGTCTATGGAAGAATGGGACGTGTGTAGTCCTTATGCTGGTTTAGCAGGAAATCCTCGTCTGTAAAATAAATTTGGATTCCAAAAACTATTTTGACTAAATTAAATGAAGAGGTTGGACCCAAATTCATTTGGGTTCCAAAATTCTCTTCGTGATATGTTTTGCAAGAATGCCTTGCAGCTATACACAATAGGTGGTACTTGGACAGTGGTTGCTCATGGCAGATGATATGGGATAGGAGTAAGTTTTGTCTTTTAATAGAAAAAGAAGTTGGACGTGTCACTTTTGGTGGGAACAATAAAGGTAAAATCTTTGGTTCATGTAAGGTAGGTAAGAACTCCACCAATTTTATTGAAAATGTTCTTTTAGTTGAAGGTCTCGAATACAATCTGCTTAGTATTAGCTAGTTATGTGATATGGGTCACAAAGTCATGTTTGATGCTAATGAATGCAAAATTTTTGAAGTCAACTCTAATTCAATATGTTTATAGGTAGAAGGGTCAATAATGTTTATCTAGTAGATCTAGATGAATTTTCTAATAAGAATCAATGTTTGATTGCTAATAAAGTTGATTCTTCTTGGCTGTGGCATCATAGATTAGGCCATCTTAGTTACACTGTCCTGCGTAAACTTGCCATATACAACTTAGTTAAGGGACTCCCTAAATTGTCATTCAAACAGAATAATAATGTGTGTGGTCCATGTACTCAGGGTAAACATACCAGGAGCTCATTTCAATCTAGAATCGAACCCCTGACATCTAAACCTTTTAAATTACTTCATATGGATCTTTTTGGATCCACTAGAACAGCTAGTCTGAGTTGCAAGAGATTTGGTTATGTCATTGTTGATTACTTTTCTAGATTCACTTGGGTGTTCTTTATAGCACATAAGAGTGATGCATTTTAGGAATTCCAATGTCTCTTTAGAAAAATAAAACAGGGGAGCAATTTTAACATTAGTTCAATAATGGCTGATCATGGTAGAGAGTTTGATAATTTTGCATTTGATGAATTGTACGGGGAACAAGGTGTGACTCACATGTTTTCTTCACTCCAGACACCAGAGCAAAATGGAATTTTGGAAAGAAGGAACCGGACTATGGTGGAAATGGCTCACACCATGCTGATTGAGAGTGAACTACCAAGAAAGTTTTGGGCTGAGGCAATGAACACAACCTGCTACATCTTGAACAGAGCATTGGTAAGACTTGTCCACAGAAAAATCACATATGAACTGTTAAATGTTGGTGTGCAAGGCACGGATCCAGAGGGGGGGGGGTGAATGGATGCCCTTTAAAATTATTGCAGAATTAAAAAACTAGTCCCACACAAACTGGAATAAGGAAGACTAAATGGAACAGATGGTTCACACTAAACAAACTTCAAACACTTTGCGTATATCAAAGGGTACTACTCTGAACTGAAGTGATTGAAGTGAACATAAGCTTGCAAATGTGAAAAAAGAAAAATAACGCAGATGGTGGTCAACTAATCAATGGCCATCAGTCAATTCCCACAGTACTGAACAGTTCACATAGAGTTACTATCATGAGATCTACACTCGGTCAGATTAACAAGATGAAGCAAAAGATTCCTGTCAGATCTCATACAGATGAACTCTAATTATAAACCACACTAGCTGCCTACGAATGAGGATAGAGGATTTGGAAATGTACGCAAGACAAACCATGGCATAGATAATTTTTAGATGGTTCGGTCTGCTACCACAGACCTACGTCCACCCCCCACTCAAACCTGAGTGAGGCTTTTGCTGACTCACAGCTTGAACTGCTGAGCATCACAGCTTGCTTACACCTGCTGAGCATCATAGCTTGCTTCTGTTGAGCAACACAACTTGCTTCCGCTGAGCATCGTAGCTTGCTACAGTTGAGCGTCACAATTTGCTGTCATGAGGAACCAATCCTCTGCAACGCTGACACACAGCTTGATAAAATCAGAAATGGAGAAATAAAGAACGAAAATGAAAACCGAAAAGATATAGGTCACGCAGGAGCAAAATAGTTTTGGATCTGATCCAAGAACTGATGAAGACTCAGATTCTCGAGCTCACTCTTCCTCTCTATTCTCTCTTGCTCACTCTCTCTCTTTCTCTGCTCACTCTTTTTCTCTTTCTCTGCTCACTCTCTCTTTTCCCTCAGACTTCTTCTAATCTTTCGATAATCTGCTTTTCTCCTTCTCCTTCTCCTTCCTTCAGCGAACTCTCTCTCTTTCAGCACTCTGACTCCCACTCTTCGCACAAACTCTCTGGCTCTAGTATTCTTCTGCTCTTCTTTCCTCTTCTTCTGATCTCACTTCCTTCTCAGATGAGATGTTTTTGTTTGAGTGCTCGATCGCCTTTTATAGAGCACCAGTCCTGTGGTCCAATGAGTTCTTCCAATGATTCAGCGCGTGGAAGACACATTCCCTGTAACACCCCGGTTAAATATTCTGGCTTTTTTTAAGTCCAGTAGAGGCATTAGGTAAGGGGATCCAATTGCACTATATCTTTTTATAATAGCTTCGGAGGTCTTAAGCAGAGGTCTATCAGCCCTATTTCACTCTGGGGGTCTAAAGGGTTACGCTGGGCCCAGAAGGACAATGCAGATTTCCCATCTGTTATACGCTGATGACACCCTGGTATTCTTAAATGCCAGCAGAAGGAACATAGTGGCATTCCAACAGTTTATCAATAAATATGAAAGTTGCTCAGGGCAAAAGGTTAATACAGCTAAGAGCTGCTTTATCCTGTCAGCTAAAGCCCCTCTTTCCTTAATACAAGCTGTTCGGACATTAACTGGTTATAAATATGAAGCTGTTGGAATCAAGTATCTTGGAATTCCTATTAAAAAGGGCAGATACCTGTGTTCAGATTTCAATTTTCTTGTTGAAAGGATTCAGACCAAGTTAGAAGGTTGGCAATCCAAGTTGCTATCTCAAGCTGGCAAAGCAGTTCTAATAGACTCAGTCCTTAAAACTATGCCAGTCTACCTTGCATCAGCCTATTTCATACCGAAGAAGATAATCAACTTCATGGATAGCCAATGTGCAACTTTTTTTTGGCAAGGGGAACATGGAATCAACCGCAAGCATTGGATTGCATGGTCTTATATTCAGAAGCCTCGCATAGAGGGTGGCCTTGGAATCAGGGATTTATTATGTGTTCAGACTGCTTTTGCTGTCAAGATGCTATGGAACATTGTTCATGGGTCATCACTTTGGTCTCAATATGCTAGACAAAGATTTTTCAAAAGCCATATCGCTAGCAGTAATAAACCATTTCTAGTAGGTATGCCTCTAACTGTCTTTAGGTAGGCTAGAGAAATCCTACTTGAAAATAGTAGGTGGATTGTAGGGTCTGGAGAAACAATAGACTTTCTAAGAGACAACTAGACTGGAAATGGCTCTGCTGTTAGTGCTGAACAGGCCAGTAATAGAGATAGTGGGAGTTTAATCCCCAATGCTTCGGTTAGAGAAGTGCAGCATAACAACTAATATTTAGGGAAGGGAACCAGGTAGCGGACTCATTGGCTTCATATGCTTGCAGCATAACAACTAATATAGTCTATACCAAAGTAAGGGAGTTACCACAGCTGACCAAGGGAGTCTTTAGAGTGGAAAAGGTTGGTTTGCCCTCTTTCCGTTGTCACTAGTTCTCTAGTTTGTTATTTCAGCTCTAGTGTCTAATATCCCTAGCTATCGTCTTGTTCGGGCCCTCATTATAAGCCCTTTTTTTTCTCAGGGGTTTGCCCCTTTGATAGTGTACATTGCTCACTCATTTAATAAAAATTAGGACCACAGGGTGAGCCAGGAGGAGTGAGAACACTCCCCCTCTCTGAGGGAGGGTGCACTCGACCTGTGCCCATCCTGACTGGTCGGTGTTGATTAAAAAATAAAAATAATAAAATATAAAAGTAAAATTTTGAAATATGTATTGGAATTAAAGCTATTTTCCTTGTTATTTAACAACTTTAATGATTTTTTAATTAAAGAATATTATTTATTTTTGAAAGTGGCTAAACTATATCAATAAAAAGAAATAATTATTTTTCTACAATCACCATAAAAGGATTTTTCATATTCCAAGATGCAATCGAATTTTTCTACAACGAATTGAATTTAATAGGAATAAATTAAATTAATTAAAATTCACCCGTAGGCCAAAGTTTTGACTAATTTCTAAAAATTTGAAAAAATTATATTCTTATAGAGAACGGAGTGTTTAACAATATTATCAACTGGGCCAACCCCTAATAAAATCTTAATTAGGCTGAATTATGGAGTTAATGGCTAAATTCGTTGTTCTTCATGGGTTAACCTTAAACGATCTAATGCGAGCCCATTTCTCAACCAATCGAGCCCAAACTAAGCCCATTTGATAGGTCTACCCTAAGAGATCATTTTGCCCCTGAAACCTAACTTCTACAGACTTCTCTCGACGGCGGCGGCGTGGATTAGGTGGGAGAACCGAGATTCTCACCGTTTTTAATTCCTTGGACTCTTGAGCCCAATTCGACCACTAGAAGTGTCTATACACCCTTTAAATAGAGGGCTTTCGCAGCCCTAAACCTCCTTTTGTTTTCCCAACAGGTGGCGCGATGGCTCGTGGTCGATCCTAGGAGAATTTTGAACTTTGGTGGTGCGCGATTAGGGTTCCGACGTGTTCTCCGTCTTCCTCTTTCTCTTCGATTAAGGTAGGTTTCTCTCAGACCCAACCAAATTAAACAATGAGAACATGTAGATCTCATCCTTAGCTTTCATCTGAATTTATTTTGCCCAATTTTTGTCATCTATACCACGCGTATTAATTATTTCATTGAAAGCATGTGATTAGGGTTTTCTACCTTCCTTTTTCATTTGATTTGTGTAGGCTAATCGAAGTCAAATCTTGAAATTGATCATGCCACGTTTTGCATTTTGACGTCTTCTATCTATTGATAGTTGATTGCTCAATTTTCATGCTGTATTTAGGTCTAAATTGTGCTTTTATCAACCATGTGTCAAGTTCATCATTTTTGGGCTCGGATTGGATGAAATGTCCTTTCAGAGACCGCCTGGGTTCTAGCGGTCGCTTGATAGGCCGTTTTCATGGTCTAGCAGTCCCGTGAACGACTGTTTTCTTTCTCGATAGGGCTAGGTCGAGTTTAGCGGTCTCCAGATTGACCGTTTCTGCGTATAGCGGCCACCCGATTGATCATTTGCCATGGGTTAGCGGCCATGTACCTGACCATTTATGATCCTAGTGGCCCTGTGAATGACCGTTTCTAGTCTTTTGTCTTTTAGAGAACGCAGCTTGAGAACGGCCCTGCGAATGACCGCTAAGAAACAATAGCGGCCCATTCCCCGACCGCTTATATTGAACAGATCATGTTTTATTATCTATGTTCACTTTGATTCGACATCATGTATAGGGTAAGAACACACCTAACAAATGGATTACATGGAACAATATAAGGTCTATTTCATTTACTGATCATGACTGCTGAAATTTTACCCTTCCTTTCATGTTCATATCTTTTTTCCCTCTTAATGTCAGTTATAACAATAAATTATAATTTAATTGCCATATTCTATTCTTATGAAATTACAAAATGATCTACTAGGATTGTTTGACAGTTACTTCACTCCGGTGATGCTGATTGACCGCTATACACTCATTTTCTATGATTTCAATTAGCCCTCAATTCTTGTAATAGTTGGGACTCTCCGTCGGATATTCCTTCCGTCGGACTAGGACCTCTATTATGAGACCTCTGTAAGCCCCCACGAGCCTAAGATTCCCACTAGGACGCCGGGCGGGTTGTACCCACAAGCCTGAACCTTTTTGACTCGATCGAATCATGTATTTTTGCTTAATCCCGGAATCGGGATTGTCTTGTTTGATAGCGGCCCAACGGAGACCATTCTGTCAGTAAGCGGTCCAGTCATGACTGCCAGACTGCTTGAACGGCCATCCTGTGACCGTTTTTAACCGATTGTGCGTCGACTGTAGTCCTCTGGACTCAGTGATGTACACGGTTGTTATTAGACCGTTTACCTCTGCATGCGGCCCCGCCAGGACCGTCTAGTCCTGCGCACGGCCCACCTTGGACCGTTCCTATTGTGTACGCGGTCCTAATTTTACCGTGTTCCTTCTTAGCGGTCCTTTGCCGACCGTTTCTCAGTTCAGTTTTCTGAAAAGTGATGTTTTCATGGATTCGATATATGTAAGCTACTCTAGCCTAACTAGGCTATTGTACCTCAAATTTTGACCTATTGTTAGGTCTATTGTCAACATGTATCCATTCAAGAGTCATTTCTTTAAATGACTAATTCCTCTCGATTAATGAGCTTGTTGTTGGAATCTCAAGAAAATCAATATTCTTATGTACTTTACCTTGATTACATGAGCTTGATCTTGGAACTCTTGGCCATTTTCATTCGTGGATGTCTAGATTTCGTGGGATCTATGATCCAAACAAATCAATGCCAAGGCAATCATATTTAAGGGCCCAGTCTGGTCCTGGGAGGAGCACCCGAAAAATACTTGATCCCCGGGGAGGTGAATGACTAGGTGTGACATTTGGCACTGATACTATCTAGCGTGTTGGGTCTACGACATTCCACTCTCTCGTGATACTTGCTATTCATGCTTGAATGCATAAAGTACTTGCTTGCATGACTTGACTTGACTTGAAATGGCCAACATCATATCAGTCAGACACTCATGTCAAAAGTGTATAAGATGATGTATATGCTTTGATTCAAACATGCAATGCATTAACCTATGTTAGACACATGTAGACCTTATATGCATGGAGATGATGGATGAAGATAGGAATTAATGAAGATGCACCGACCTGTTAGACAAATACTCTACACGTGCATCGACCTTATGGACCATGTTGCAATACATGCATCGACCCTCATAGACATGTGCATCGACCTTTCTATCTAAAGTGATGAGCATATGCAGTGTGATGGTGATCACAACATCAACCAGTGTGAAGCATAGGTAGACCTGTTGTGCACAGTGAGAGGGATCTTCACAATGAGTTGTGAATGTGCATCGACCTTCATGCAAAGATAATGTGAATGCATTGACTAATGGTGAACCTGCTTCGACCTGGTTTTCAAGTGAAAACACAAGGTGCACCGACATGACTCTCAATGTGAACCTTTCTATGAAGCACTTCTAATGCACTGACTTAATGCTACAGAGGCTAACAGACTAGCATCGACCTTTCCAACACATACATCGACCTTGTGAATGTGCATCGACCTTCATGCAAAGACAACGTGAATGCATTGACTAATGGTGAACCTGCTTCGACATGGTTTTCAAGTGAAAACACAAGGTGCACCGACATGACTCTCAACGTGATGCATGTGCATCGACCTTTCAATGAAGCACTTCTAATGCACTGACTTAATGCTGCAGAGGCTAACAGACTAGCATCGACCTTTCCAACACATACATCGACCTTAGGCTACAGTCGCTAGGTCACTAGCATCGACCTTTCTCCAACTGCTAGGTTGCTATCATCAACCTGTGTACAAGGTGCACCGACCTTATAGCACAAGGTGCATGAGGTGCATCGTCCTGATGGTGTGTACTATGTTCAATGTGCATCGACCTGATTGTGTATTCAGTGTATAAGGTGCATCGACCTTCTAGACTTAGCAATATATGTGCATCGACCTTCTTGGTCTGTAACCCATACATGCATCGACCTTCTAGACCCAATGCCATATATGCAAATGTGCATTGACCTTAATATGCATCGGTCTGAATATGCGTCGACCTTGATATGCATCATATTAAAATGTGCATCGACCTTACTAGATAAAGAAGGTATATGCACCGACCTTTCAATGCACTTGCTGACTCACAATTTGAACAGTGGCGTTGACCTGTTGTCACTTTAGCTTAACAGTAGTGGCTGTCTTTTCATGACTTTTTGAGTCATCTTCAGAACCTGTTTTGACAGAATTCATACTTTTATATATATGATGAGATCATTAATAAATGCATCTAGGTTATTTATATAATGAGACATAATAATTGACATCATCAAAACGTAGTTGACATCATCAAAATCACATGGACATAACAATCTCCCCCTTTTTGATGATGGCAATATTATGAGTCATTTGTAATAAACTCATCATGATGATCAAAGTATCAGTCATGTAGTACAGCTTCCATTCTGTAAGAGTTGAAAAATTTAATGATCATGTAACACATTATCTGTCAGAATTACTTAAAGACTCACGTATTATCCCCATAGAAGAGCATGCAACACATGCAACACAACCTCTAACAGAACACAACCTCTGACAGAATTAATAATGACTCACATATTCTCCCCCTTTGACAACATCAAAGAGGAAGGAATAGTAAGCTGAACAAGTAGACTATTTGCTGGACAAAGAGGAGCTATTGAAGTGAAAGATCACAAGGACAAGTGAGATGCACTCTTAAAGGATTCCCCCCTTGTTACAATTATGCACAAAGATTCTCTTTCAACTATACTCCCTCTGAATAGATAATCTCATCCTTTGACAAAGCAGAAGGAGTGGAATGAAAATTTATTAGCAAACTACAGGGACAATCAAGTTTAAATAGATCAAGCTGACTAATAAGATGCTGATGAAGCAATTCTCCCCTTTTGATTGGACAGAGGGATTGGAATGGAAGTAAATCATCAGACATACAGATTTAAAACATACACAAGTTTAATGAAGGTATCAGCAAAATCACATGAACAATCAAAGATGAGTTCAGATCATGACGGATTGCATCAAGAACAGTGAGCAAAAATTGATGTTGATTTGTCAGAAACAGATATTGAATTGAATTGTAGTGAAGAAGGTTTTCAATGAGATACCAATTTCATAAAACTGAGAATAAAATGTTTCAGAATCTTTCATTATAAGGGCTTATGAATCTTTATTGAACATCATGGTTTAAATATGTTGTATATACAGTTTGTCAATAAAGTTCTATACTCATATCTGAAATTAAATCTTAATATGACTGAACCAAGCCCACATATGACAGTCTTGTTTAACCTTCCTTCATCTTACTTACTCAAAGTTCAATGACCCCTTTAGGAATTATAGGAAGTAGTATTGGGGTTAAACAATCATGAAACCATTTGATTTTATCTAGGGTTGTAGCAATTTATCTTTTGCAACAATTTTTGGATATTTCATTTGTTCAACAATAATTTTCATGTTAAGAATTTTAAGAGCAATCTAGTTCAGTACACACCTTGTAACTAGAGGATATACGTTGTTTAGACGCCAATATCTCTAAGCACTTGGTGTGACTGATAGTCATGCCTCATATTGAACAGAGATAACTAGGACATTTCATGACATAGGTTAACTCCATTTCTCAGATGAAGAACCCAGTTTCTCAATGCAGCCTAGTCATTGCTCTGGCATGAACTTTCAAAGATTTTTTAGTAGAGATAACTGTGGTACTTCATGACATAATCCTTTGGACATAGTTTCTCATTAACAAAAGTCATTGCTCTGAATAAATTGACCCTTAGACATTTGAAAAAAATCGGATGTTTAAAGACAATACTTACTACATGTATCTCAACCAAAGAAAATCATAATTTCTAGATTTTTAGAATTCAGAAGATTTTACATGATATAACATGAAGCATCTGGTTGAGGTTTATTAAAAAGAGATTCAGATATTTTCAAGATATTCAAATCCAAATGCAATGAATACATTAAGCTTAAACCAATTTGATTCTTTTAGACATTCATAATCCTGTATAATAGAAGATTCCTAGAAAGAATATTTTTCATATTTTATGATCAAGGTACATAGATTGAAATCTTCTCAATTCTCTGGTCAAAGAAGTTTAAGAACAATCAATTATCAATAGAAGCAACAACACGAACATGCATGTAGCCAAGGTGGCTAAGAATGCACTAGGCAACTATAGCTTATAGTGAAATAGTAATGAGAATTCAAGAATATTTGTTTAGAGTGCAGCAGGATGAATGTCAAGTTTGACAGAGATTTTCAAAGAGATGTGAGCCAATGGATATACATCAAGTATGTGAGCAACTTGAAAGCTTTAAGCTGAGAACATGACAGGTGTGTTCAAGGTTCAGCAGATGAGAAGTGATTTCAGTCAGACCAGTTAAAGAATGTAGTGATAGAAATATCAATCATAGATATTAAGAAGGAATGTAAACCAGAGAGAATAGCTGAAGACAGACTGAAGATAGAAGCATCGGTTGACCGAAAAATTAACTTGGTTGACCGAAGTAGATAGTGAAATAATTTGAGACAGATAAACATATATTCAGCCAACCAATCCAATACATGACAAATGCTCTCCCTGACTGAATGCACTCAATCAACCTTTTTGGTATTTTTAATATAAATGATATGCAATTAATTCTTGAATCAGTATATGCATGATAACAAATGCACATGAGTAAACTATAAAATGCAAGAACTCCCCCTATGTATGTGCATTTATGTTAAACAGTCCTGTTGACATATGAAGGATATGCAATTATCACATGTATGCATATGCATTGACTCCTCCTAACTAAATGCATTGAATCATCATATGTGACATGAAGACTATGCATGGGATTAGGCTAACCAAATATGCATGAAACACAAGATTGCCTTGACTAACTCCCCTTGACTTTATTGCACTATATGACTAAATTCTAAGTGCAACATATGCAATGAAAACTTGTGCAGGAAGTTTAAAGAGTTATGTTCATGAGCAATTAGACTACTCTATGTGCAATTTGACCTATGGTAGCAGGTAGAGGATTTGGTCTTAGGACCACCTCATACATAGTGAGAACTTCCTGACAGATCGCATCTGCTTTTTAGTAACTCACCATTTGATATACCATAATAGTCATGCAAGACAATGCAGTGTAATTGCAGTTCTATGTGCATCTTAAGATTTTCAATGGCAACATTCTAAGCACATGTGTATGCAGATATCAACCTTATGCAGTTCAGATCCTTTTAGATTTTGTGCAAGATGTGCATTATGACATGTACATGCATTTAAACAAATTCAATGGACTTATGCAAGTATCAAACTTATGCAACAATGCAAGGATGTAAACAAGTATGCATGAAATTCTGATTAACACATCAACCATGATATGCATCTATCGAAAAAGAATTATTGAAAGCTCAAATAATTAAACATAAAGAATGCAGAACTAGGGTTTTACCATACTTAGGTGCCTTGGCTTATTAACCCCTTTTATTCCTCACCCCAAGGCACTCCTACAAAAACACAGATCTTATTTTGTGTTTCTAGGTACCCAAGATTTCTTGGGTCCTGAACTGTCAGTGACACCACTAGAGGGTGCTTTCCACATTTTTTGAGCTTTCAAATCATCAAACAACATTAAAGAGTAATTTAACATGTTATGCCCAAATTGACCACAGTAATAACATGAGCCTGACTTTTTCACAGGTTTCAGATAAACATGATTTTTCAATTTCTGTGAATATCCAATGTTGTTATGATGAGAATTTTTCTTTTTATTTACATGCCAACAATTCTTGATTGTATGGCCATGCTTTCCACAGTGAAAACATGAAAGATAAATTCTTCTATCAGCATTCAGCCAACATTCATTTACCCTGTGGCCTGGTGTTCCACACCTAAAGCACACAATGTGCTGGCCATTTGAAACAGATTTATTTTAAGTGAAAACATGATGATTTGCAAAGAATTTGACATATTTATCATGAGAATTATGTGCATGATCATGAGTGTTTCTAGTTCTCACATGAAACTTTTGTCTTTTATGACCAGCCAACCAACAATTTACAGCTCTGTGGCCTAGCTTCCCACACGCAAAGCATGCAAGAGTTTTTCTTTTAAACACAAATTCATTTCTGCCAAAAACATTTTGATTTGCAATGAAATTTATAGATTTTGAATTAAATTTTCTTCCTTGGACATGCCAATAGTTAGCAGCAATGTGGCCCATTTTGCCACAGCAATAACAACATACCTTCCTATTTTGAACAGAAGAAAATTTCCTATCATACTTTCTACCAACACTCAGATCATCCCTTTTCAGCATAAAACAATTGTCCATGAAGTGACCATGCTTACCACGAAACATGAAGCACTATTTTGTCTTAAAGCATGGGATTTCACATCAGCCCTCTTGGTATTCACATTGTTGTTAGTTTTTTGATTTGTGGGCTGTTTAACCTTTGAGGTGGTGGTTACATTGGAAGCTTTGACAAAGGATGTTTTAAGTTTATTTTGAAAGGATATCTTATTAATCGATTTGTAGCCCATCCCTTCTTTTCTCAAGTTTACCTTGACTCCTAGCAACTTGTCCAAATTTTCTTGCCCATCAACAAATTTAGACAGAATTTTTTAAATCCTGAATCTCATTTTCTAGAGATGCAATGTGTATCTCATAACTAGCAATCTCTTGTTCACTGCAATTAACACATTCATTCTAGACTTTGTTTACAGTTTTATAATCTTCAATTTCTTGTTCCAGATTGCTCAAATTTTCAGACTCATCTGTACATATCAATTTTCCTTTCTCCAAGACATCAATCCTTTCTTTTAGGGATTCATTTTCATTTTTAGTTTCTTTCTCAAGAGTGATAAGGTTATCAATATTGTTAGAAATCACACATTTTTCTTTCTCAAGAGACATAAGTCTTTCAGACATGACAATATTCAATACCATCAACTTTTTATTTTGTTCCTTCAAATTTTTATTTTCTTTCATCATCTTTTCATTCTGAACAAGATCATTGATTAAGATTTGATCATCACCCAATGACTTCAGTTTGTCTTCCAGTTCAAAAATTTTATTTGCACATTCTTGATTTTCATTTTTCAGCAAACAGATTTGTTTCTTATACATATGAACATCAGCAAGCAGATATCATGAGATTGTTTCAGTTTTAAACAATTTTCGCAAGAAGAATTTGAATTGTTCTGATCGATTTTCCTTTTCAATTTTTTATTTTCTGATTTTATTTTCCTATATCTATCAGAAAGCTCTTCATACATGCTCATTAATTCATCAAAAGAAAGTTCTTCAGATCCGGAGCTTACCTGAGTTGATATTTCATTCAATTGATCACTGTTGTGATCACTTTGGTTGGCCATCAAGTATTGTTCTTCTTGCTCCCCATGTATAGTAGTCACTCTATCAAAAACTTCCTTTCCAGAAGTGCACCTGAAAAAAAAAGGAAAAATGTCACTATCGACTGCAGCCATCAAGATTTTAAGAACTTTAGCATTTTCGCGATCCTTCAATCTACCCTCATTAGACCACTTGGTCTGATCATAAGGCAATTTATGTGGTCCATTAGAGACAAGGGTCCACAGTCTAGAATCAATAGTATTCATGAAAACACATAGACCACCAAGCCACTTACCGAAATTAGAGCCATGGAAAACAGGTGGATAAGCCATTGACACAAATCAAAAACAATCCAAAGCAATAGACTAAACATAGACAAAAATGCACCTAAAACCAGCTGGATCCTCTGCAGATCATTGGATCTGATGAATCAGAGCCTGCTCTAATACCAATTGTTGGTGTGCAAGGCACGGATCCAGAGGGGGGGCTGAACGGATCCCCTTTAAAAATATTGCGGAATTAAAAAACTCATCCTACACAAACTGGAATAAGGAAGACTACATGGAACAGATGGTTCACACTAAACAAACTCTAAACACTTAGCGTATATCAAAGGGTACTACTCTGAACTGAAGTGATTGAAGTGCACATAAGCTTGCAAATATGAAAAGAGAATAATAGCGTAGATGGTGATCAACTAATCAATGGCCAATACTGAATTCACATAGTACTGAATAGTTCACACAGAGTTACTATCATGAGATCTACACTCGATCAGATTAACAAGATGAAGCAAAAGATTCCCGTTAGATCTCATACAGATGAACTCCAATTATAAACCACACTAGCTGCCTACGAATGAGGATAGAGGATATGGAAATGTACGCAAGACAAACCATGACACATGGAATTTTTAGATGGTTCGGTCTGCTACCACAGACCTACGTCCATCCCCCACTCAAACCTGAGTGAGACTTCTGCTGACTCACAGCTTGAACTGCTGAGCATCATAACTTGCTTACATCTGTTGAGCATTGCAGCTTGCTTCCGCTGAGCAACACAGCTTGCTTCCGCTGAGCATCACAACTTGCTACAGCTGAGCGTCACAACTTGCTGTCCAGAAGAACCAATCCTCTGCAACGCTGACACACAGCTTGATAAAATCAGAAATGGAGAAACAAAGAGCGAAAATGAAAACTGAAAAGATATAGGTCACGCAGGAGCAAAATAGTTTTGGATCTGATCCAAGAACTAATGAAGACTCAGATTCTCGAGCTCACTCTTCCTCTCTATTCTCTCTTGCTCACTCTCTCTCTTTCTCTGCTCACTCTTTTTCTCTTTCTCTGCTCACTCTCTCTTTTCCCTCAGACTTCTTCTAATCTTCCGATAATCTGCTTTTCTCCTTCTCCTTCTCCTTCTCCTTCCTTCAGCGAACTCTCTCTCTCTCAGCACTCTGACTCCCACTCTTCGCACAAACTCTCTGGCTCTAGTATTCTTCTGCTCTTCTTTCCTCTTCTTCTGATCTCACTTCCTTCTCAGATGAGATGTTTTTGTTTGAGCGCTCGATCGCCTTTTATAGAGCACCAGTCCTGTGGTCCCACGAGTTCTTCCAATGATTAGGCACGTGGAAGACACATTCCCGCCCAAAAATTTCTTCCAGAAAGCGCACTTCGATGGTCCACATGTCAGGAGCTGATGAAGAGTTGATCCACGTGTCAGGTCCTGAAGATGAAGTAAAACCACGTGACTTGATCGTTCCTGAAGAGCTGGACACCTAGGATCATGTATCTGTTTAATTCAATTCTGGGATCACGTGATCACTAAGTGTTTGATGCTCTCTGCCATTCAAGTGTATGATCGAGTCCCTATCAATAAAAGATAAAGCATTTCATCAAACACTTTAACAAATATAGATTTAGCCAACATCATATCAGTCAGACACTCAGATCAGAAGTGTATAAGATGATGTATATGCTTTGATTCAAACATGCAATGCATTAACCTGTGTTAGACACAGGTGGACCTTATATGCATGGAGATGATGGATGAAGATAGGAATTACTGAAGATGCACCGACCTGTTAGACAAATACTCTACACGTGCATCGACCTTATGGACCATGTTGCAATACATGCATCGACCCCCATAGACATGTGCATCGACCTTTCTATCTAAAGTGATGAGCATATGCAGTGTGATGGTGATCACAACATCAACCAATGTGAAGCATAGGTAGACCTGTTGTGCACAGTGAGAGGGATCTTCACAACGAGTTGTGAATGTGCATCGACCTTCATGCAAAGACAATGTGAATGCATTAACTAATGGTGAACATACTTCGACCTGGTTTTCAAGTGAAAACACAAGGTGCACCGACATGACTCTCAACGTCATGCATGTGCATCGACCTTTCAATGAAACACTTCTAATGTACTAACTTAATGCTACAGAGGCTAACAGACTAGCATCGACCGTGTGAATGTGCATCGACCTTCATGCAAAGACAATGTGAATGCATTGACTAATGGTTAACCTACTTCGACCTGGTTTTCAAGTGAAAACACAAGGTGCACCGACATGACTCTCAACGTGATGCATGTGCATCGACCTTTCAATGAAGCACTTCTAATGCACTGACTTAATGCCGCAGAGGCTAACAAGCTAGCATTGACCTTTCCAACACATACATCGACCTTAGACTACAGTCGCTAGGTCACTAGCATCGACCATTCTCTAACTGCTAGGTTCCTAGCATCAACCTGTGTACAAGGTGCACTGACCTTATAGCACAAGGTGTATGAGGTGCATCGAGCTGATGGTGTGTACTATGTTCAATGTGCATCGACCTGATTGTGCATTCAGTGTATAAGGTGCATCAACCTTCTAGACTCAACGATATATGTGCAATGACCTTCTTGGTCTGTAACCCATACATGCATCGACCTTCTAGAACCAATGCCATATATGCAAATGTGCATTGACCCTAATATGCCTCGGTCTGAATATGCATCGACCTTGATATGCATCAGATTAAAATGTGCATCGACCTTACCAGATAAAGAAGGTATATGCACCGTCCTTTCAATGCACTTGCTGACTCACAATTTGAATAGTAGCGTTGACCTGTTGTCACTTCAACTTAACAGTAGTGGCTGTCTTTTCATGACTTTTTGAGTCATCTTCAGAACCTGTTCTGACAGAATTCATACTTTTATATATATGATGATGTCACATCCTGAGATTTATGCAGCGGAAACAATCGGGAACGTTAACAACTGGTAAGCTCTTGCAAGCAATATGATCAGAGCTCCAGATAATCACACAAAGTAATTGCACAAGTAATTCACTAAAACCTTCATCTTTATTTCATATAAATAACCATCAAAATACATAAGATCTTTTACTCTCTTTACTAGACTCAAAAAAATAAAGATTACATCAAGACTCGACTAGACACTTGATAACTAAGGCTTCTCTCGTTCGTATGTCCTTCAATCACTCTCGGACCCATTACTTGTATAATCTGAATCCGATTCACTTGTACTTCCTGAAACATTAAGAAAATAGGTAATGAGCACACTTGCCTAGTAGGTATCTTCGTATCAACATGAAGGCGAGTTTAAGTGATTAGCAATTTAGCTCTAGAGAATAAGATAAATCATGCAAATACGGTAAAATATGTGAATAAAACTAAAGTAACAAGATACGATCATGACGAGATATGAGAATATGATTAATCAAGTATATAACAAGAATGTAAATTTGGCCTTTCCATGAACATGAATGTAACAAGAATGTACTTTTCATAACCATGGAGGCTATGCACTAGAAAGTTGAAGGGGCGTGATCTCGCGCGGCTCCTGAGCTGGGTAGATGATCACCGAACAGTGAACTGTAGAGAAAGGGAAACGGATCAGGGGGCCCAGGGGAGGTTCCCTGGAGAATATCCTCCGATGCCTAAGTCAGTAGAGCAGTGGTGGAAGATAGGGAGAGAGGTAGAAAGAGGTGCACGAGATCCCCCTACACCAAGGTGGTGAAGTGGTTCCTGCTCAGGGGATTTTAGGCGTGTATTGCCCTTACCTTTCACTGGAGGGAGTCGCAGGTTTATATAGTGTGCTCACCTTATGGGTCCAGTAAGCTGAGGAGTTTCAGGCGAGAGTTACGTCCTCATCGTGGGATCTTTACGTCCTCATCGTGGGATCTTCATAGCCTTGAGGGATCATGGGTCTCTTATCCTCATAAACTCCTACTCATAAAGGGCTCTCAACGGCAACGTGGATAAGCAATCGTCGGTCGGTCCGAGCATAAAAGGTGCCAACCCTGTCCGGGCGATAGGCATAGCTCGGATGAAGATAGGTCAGAGTGGGCGCTGAGCGCTTGCCTCTATCCCGATGAGGGGATAACTCAGGCATGGGTCTTCCTCCGTTTTGACCGACGGCCACCGAGGAAGGATGAGATCCCGAGTAATCTTATTGGGATTTTTAACCTAAGTGGGGCCTATGGGGCTGTCACTTGGATGAGCTGAGCCTTGTTTGGTCCTGATGGACCTAGTTTAGCTGCTCTTAGATGGGCTACAGAAATCCCCCTCTCCACTTGTCCCCCTCCTACTCCCGAGCTTTAGTAAGCTCGGAAGAGTAGCTGTTGGGGTTTTAGACCAGCGTAGCTCAGGTGGGTGGAGATCTGGCAGTGTTAGGAAGCCACGTGCCGTGGTCACCTGAGCCTATAATAATGATGATCTTGACGGATTTGAACTGAAGGGGCCCCCTTTTCTCGGAGGTCGGAACGACGCGCCTCCTCCCGCGTGGGGATATAGGCGTTGGGCGCTTGCTGTCATTCCAGACTTCCTTCGTCTTTAGGGTTTTGGCTCTCCTCCGTTCTTGCTTTTGGGCTCTTCGATGCGTCGTGAGGGCACGACGGGAGAGCAGAGGCTTGCAACGGCGTTCGTGGAGTTGGCAGAGATAACCGCGGAGGCAGTCCGACGGCTTCCTCTTCCCCCGAATTCTTCAGGGTCCCGAGATCGCCTTTCCTCAAACTCTTCTCCGGATTCCATGGCAGACCAGCGCTCAGATGCTGAGGAGTGGGAGGACGAGCCAGTGGTGAAGGCGTCGGCTCCAAACTGTAGTGAACTGGGGGAGGCGGATGTGAGAAGGCTGGAGCACCAGTATCGCCTGCCCCACAAGTTCCGCTTTGTCGCGGCTTCTCCATACGAGACGAGCCTGGACTCTCGTACAGACCACATCTGTACTTTCCTTCTATCGTGGAAGGGTGGGTTCCGCCTTCCCTTCGAACCTTTCGTTCTTCAGCTTCTCAATTTTTTCCTGTTGGCGCCCATTCAGTTGGTAGCCAATTCTTATCTCCTTCTTTCCGCCTTCCGCATTCTCTGCCGCCAGTGTGGAGTTCCTCCTTCCTTGGACCTCTTTCACTATTTCTTTGAGTTGAAAGCACATCCTTCGGCCGGGAAGGGTTTCTATTTCATCCAGGTGAGGCGGAATAGGAGCTGTATCTCCTTGGCGGCGAAGGATTCTTCGCATAAGGGGTGAAAAACTCAATTCTTTTGGGTGGGGATTTGTTCAGTGGAGGAAACCTGGAGGTGTCTAGTAATCCCCAATTTCCACCCGAATATCCCTCCCAGGCAGGATGAGTTCCCTCCACATGTGGAGAAATATGCGGCTATCTTGCTGAAGCACCGCCAATTCACCGAAGAGCTGGTTACTCCAGAGAATATCGAGCGGTGTCTTCTTACGCGGCTGCATCCGTCGGGCTCAGGTGCCACAAACTAAGTTCTCCTTTGGATGTTGGGATCATTTTTATTTTCCTGAATATGTCTTCTTCTTCGTGCAGACACCAGGCGGGAGGCTTTGAAGGAGGCCGCAGAGGTGATCGAGCTTGGCGATGACTCGGCTGCTCCCACGGGTCACTCCCGAACTAGAGATAAGGGTAAGGGGGCGGCCCAGGGTGAATCCTCCAGGCCGCGGGGGTCCAAGCGCAAGGACCCCGTGGTAGGCATGATCCGGGCCGCCGCGAGGGCCAGGAAGCGGGCCAAGAAGGCCGGGGTCATACCCGCAGTCGGAGGCGACCTTGCTGCGGCTCGCCCCTCCGCCGAGCATGATGGGGACGACCCTACCGGGTGAGCTCTCCCACCCGCCGAGCAAGAGGGGGCCGAGGAGGTTGGGGATGCTCCTGCGGGCGCCGACGACACGGGCTCGACTCTTCCTTCGGCCGGAGCCAAGGGGGCCAGGGCTGCTCTTGCGACTGGCAACGGTGCTGGCCCGGCTCTCCCCTCGGTAGGAGCCGAGGGGGTCATGGCCGAGGTGGGGGATGCTGGGGCCGTGGCCGAGGCTGGGGCTTCAGGTGGTGGTGCAGGTGCCGAGTCGGTCCAGGTTGGGGGGCCGCAAGAAAATCCGGCCGAGGCACGAGAGGCGACGGAGGCCGGGGCTTGGTCCGAGCCACTCGGTGGGGCACCGGGCGATGGGGGGTTCTCTGTTCCGGTGGCCTTGGAGAGGCTTGGTATCTCGGGCCCTCTGCACCAGGTATGCCACGGTATAGCCGCGAAGGTGAGGGGGGGAGGTAGGAAGTTCTCTCCATCCGCGGCCCTCGCTAGGGTTATGGAGGGTGGCCTGGCCCTGGCCCAGATGGGGGCCACTCTGGCAGAAGCGTACGCTCGGTCGGAGTGGGAGCGAGCGAACCTGGCCTGGACCCTTGGTGGGTCTGACAGGAGGTTGACTCGGCTTGCCGAGGAGGGTGACGGGCTTCGGCGGGAGCTTTCCTCAGTCAGGGAGCTGGTGCGGTCGAGCCGGGTGAAGACCTGGTCGATAACCGAGCAGCTAGCTAAGGCCCGCGAATCACTCGAGAGGAAGAACAGGCTTCTTGAAGAGGAGCGCCTTGCACGTGTTGAGCTGGATGGCCTGTAGCAACCCTAATAAATGAATAATTGAAATGAATTAAAACATATATATTACAGAAGTAATATATATAAAAGGAATAGGGTTAATTGGACGAAATAAAACAAATTAAAAATAACGCCTCTTATTAGGGCGTTAATTCAAAAAGAAACGCCTCTATCAAAGGCGTGAATAAAGAAAGGACGCCCACACCTACGGTCGTCAGTTCTCACGCGACCAAATGGGTAAGTAAAAGAAACGCCTCTATCTTGGGCGTGTTTTAAAACACGAAACGCCCTTTTTCAAGGCGCTTTTTAAGAAACGCCCTTATGCAAGGCGTTAATTCAAGAATACACGCCCTGACCTAAGGCGTTAATTCAGTTCGTGAACCGATCGAACCCAGGACTCATCCAGGGAAAGATTAACCTAATCTAGTAAGTGTCTATTAGAGTAAGGACTCTATTAGGGATATACTACCCTCACACAATCACTAACTCTAATAGGACTTCCAAAGTCTTATAAATAAACCTGTTCGGCCAACCCTAAATCTATTTGGACGAACTACTGCTGCTAGGTACGTGAAGAACAAACAGTTCTTCTTCCTTTCCTTGCTTTTGATAAACACATGAGGAGGTTTTAACCATCCTTCATCGTCTTTGCTATAGGTGGCTGCTTCTAGTGTTTGAAGACAAAGGGTCTTCATCATCATCGTCTTCGTCACCATCGTTGCCGAAGAATAGGTAAAGTTCTTCTTTTTCCCTTGCCTTCAGGTTACGTAGGTAAAGAAGATTGATATCTTCTCTTCCTTTACAGGTAGCTGTGGCAATATCTTCCTGAAGAACGAAGGTTCTTCATCCACGAAGGTTCCAAACAGAGTATCAGTATTATCAAACCATAAGGTAGGTTTTCTCAAGTTACTGTAGCCCAAATGAAATTAATGCAAGATATATATATATAAGCATGTCATGCATATGATTATTATAGTTTTCACGCGTTTTCTGAAATATTTTGAAAGAAACGCCCTTGATTAGGGCGCTAATTTAAAAGAAACGACCATGCTAGTGGTCGTCAATTTAATATTTGACGCCCTCTACGCAGGCGTTAATTTCATAAGAATCGCATGTGATTAATAATTGATCCTGTTTAAAAATTACAATACATATGAAATATTGATTTTTAATATCTTGCATGACTCTGTGAATTCCTGTTAAATTTTACTGCCATGACATGTCTCCTATCTCTCGAAATATTATTTATTAAAATATCGTAAATCCCTTGAAATTCACGACTTGGACAAAGTCGTTTTCCATATTCTAACGCCCCAGTACAAGGCGTGAATCTAAAAAGTAACGCCCCTTCCTAGGGCGTGTATCTGTTAAAATCCTGAAATTCACATATTCTGTAAAATGGAATTGGAAAGTAACGCCCCTTCAAAGGGCGCGTTTTTGATAAATTTCTGAGAATAATTATATCCTGTCGAATATGTAAATGATGAGACGCCTGCCCCTGCAGTCGTCAACTTTTAAGAAACGCCCCCAGGAAAGGCGTGTTTTTGATAAATTAATGAAATAATGGAAATTCTGCAAATTGGCAATATATGTAAACGCCCTTTAGTTAGGCGTTAATTACTTGAGACACGACTTGACTTAAGTCGTTATTTTACTGTAAACTAATTTTATCCTGGTTCTATTACCGATGGTTTCATATTATACATATATATATATATCGGCACTATTCTCCATTCCGTGAGTATAGTCCCACTTTTCACGTTGATTTATCGATCACACTCAACTCTCATTGACATACAAGCTCTCCATTGGACATTCCGTTCCTTTGGACTAGCGAGTTAGTCATAGAGACCTCCGTAAGACTCCTCGTAGCCTTGGATTCCCTCAAGGCCGACTAAGCTGGTTGTACCCTAGAAACCCATTACACGATCCTTGCCATGTCAATCTAAAGAAACATGGTATACCGGCCCTTATGATTATACAAAGAGTATATCATAAGCAATTCTTGATGGGATGATGATATCATGCCATATCATGTCGTTCTTGTAAACCTCAATTCTATGATAAGAATGAGGGTATCTTACCTTTGATATACTGTTCATGTGGACCTCAATTCTATATAAAGAATGTCCATATTGATTTGTCATGGTACCTAAGTTAAAGGAACCATAATCTACCTAGTTTTACCGACATCGTGATTATACCGTTATTATCGCCATTCTATGTCCTTTGTCATATTTTGGACTCTATTCTATCAAAGTTGTCATACGTATCTACAAGCTTGATTATTGAAATTCTATATTGGCTATATAAACAAGAGTGGATGTCAAAACACATGATAAATGCCTGCGCATATAGGGCCCGATCTGGTCCTGGGAGGAGCACCCGAAAGTACTTGTGCCCATGGGAGTTAAAATGATAAGGTATCTGGCATTATACCGAGTACTTGACTTGCTTGATTGGACATTCCACACACATCTTGTACTTGAATCGTACTTGACTTTACATGAAATGCGTGGCCCGAAAAAGGGTAATTTACTTGCTTGATACATGATAGCCAAAGTTCTTGACATGACTCGATAATGGTACTTGCTTGAATATCTTGAATAACTTGTATCTTGTTCATGAAAGTTCATCTTATTTCTTTGATATTACATTCTCTCTATCTTGTCGTTTCATGCGAGCATGCATAGCTTTATTGCATCCATGAAAATGTAATTACTTAAACCACTTGCTAGTTCTTGAGATATAATTTCCTACTGAGCGTTCGCTCATCCCGTTTGTCCCTTTCTACTTTTCAGGTAAGTCCGACGACGTTGGAAGTCAATCGGATGGGAATGGTCAAGAGTGAAAGTGATAGAGCTTCTACAAGTGTCGTCTAGTCTTTTCTATAGTTTCTTGAGTCAAATATGTATTCTTTTTCTTTTTATTTAACAGAGTATTGGATTTGTAATAGTCTATCCATTATGAAATAAAGGATTGGGTTATCTTGCTATTTTTGCGCATCTCTGTCTTTGTGTCGAATACACGACCACTCTGATTGACATGATTGATATAGACACGTCGCGCATCTCCGGGTATCTTCCGCGCTCGGGGCGTGACAGTCTTTGTGGTATCAGAGCCTAAGGTATTCAATTCCTAGGAAACCCAAGTCCAAGGATAGGTTTCAAAACCTTTAACCAAGTGAGAGTGGGTAGAACCAAGGGTTAAATGATCAATGAGTCCTTATAAGATCATAGTGACATAATACTAACATAGCTATTGTAATTGTAGGATAATGGCTGCCGAACGTGCTCAATGACGCAACATGCAGCGTACCCTTCAAGGGATGACCCAAGTGCTACAACAGGTAGCACAAGGTGGTGCTCCACGAGCTGGAAGCTTACACCAAGCATTCAAGAATATGAATCCCCCGAAGTTCATGGGATCAACCGATCCAGACGATGCCGAGCATTGGGTTCGGGAGATTGAACGTATATTCCGTGTTATGCAATGCACGGATCAGGACAAAGTCTTATTAGCTACTTTCCAGTTAGAAAAGGATGCTAGATGTTGGTGGGAGTCGATTGAAGCTACTATTGACCCAACTCAAGTTACATGGGGTGAATTCGTTGAATATTTCAACGCCAAATATTTCTCTGATAGGGTCCAGGAAAGGAAGGCCGCCGAATTTGCCGCATTAAAGCAAAGATCTTTATCGGTGGCTGATTATGAAGCACAGTTCTCTAGACTGTCTAGATATGCTAAGCATTTAATTGGCACGGAAAAGATGAAAGCCCGTAGATTTCTTAATGGGCTTAGGCCCCACTACATTACTCAACTGGCGCCTATGGATATTCAAGTTTATACTGAAATAGTGCGCCGAGCTCAGTTGCTTGAAGATGCCACGGAACTATCTGATAGGATCCGTGGGAAAGACAAAAAGGAGCAAGTCACAAGTTCGGGTTCTTTTAAACCCAACTTTAAGAAGAGGCCCAATAATGGAGGTTCTTCCTCTCAAGATCAGAAGTACAAGAAATCCAAGCCTTTCTCTATCACCACTACCCCTTCAAACGTAGTATGCAAGCATTGTGACAAGGCTGGTCACAAAACAGAAGAATGCTGGAGGAAATTAGGAGCATGTCTCCGTTGTGGGAGTCGTGAACATCGGATTCCCGATTGTCCATTAATGAATGACCAAGACGGTGAGGGTAAACGCCCAGTGACAAGGAACGCGCGTCTTCATGCAATCCAAGAGACCGAACCAGAAGAAGAAGGCGGATTGGTGGAAGGTACATTAAAAATTTGTTCCAAATATGCACATGTCTTATTTGATACGGGTGCATCGCATTCCATTATTTCCAAGAAGTTTGCTGACCCATTACCTCTAGAACCAGAATGGATGAAAATAGTGTTGTCTACTCCTCTCGGAAACGAGACGGATATCACGCATCATTACCAAAACTGTGAGGTGTTGGTTCGAGGAAAGAATTTTCCTATTGATCTTATCTGCTTAGATCTAAAGGAATATGATGTTATACTAGGAGCAGATTGGTTATCTAAGTACCAGGCAACGGTTGATTGCCGTAATAGCAAGATTGTTTTCAAAGAATTTCCAGAACTGACTTATACTAGTCCTAAGAGTCGAAGCAAATCCCCTCTTATTTCGGCTCTTCGAGCAAGCAAGCTCGTCAGGAAAGGATGTGTATCCTTCCTTGCTTTTGTCACTAATAAAGAAGCTAAGGAAACCAAGATAGAAGACGTTCAAGTAGTACGAGAATTCCCAGACGTATTTCCGGAAGAATTGCCGGGATTACCCCCGCAAAGAGATGTGGCCTTTACCATCGACTTAGTCCCTGGTGCTGGTCCGGTTTCAAAGGCACCATATAGAATGTCCCCTGCTGAACTCAAGGAGTTGAAGGAGCAGTTGATGGAACTAATCCGAAAAGGGTTTATTAGACCAAGTACTTCCCCGTGGGGAGCACCAGTCTTATTTGTAAAGAAGAAGGATGGATCCATGAGATTGTGTATTGACTATCGACAGTTGAATCATCTTACTATCAAGAACAAGTATCCACTGCCGAGAATCGATGAATTGTTTGATCAGATTTCAGGATCCAAATATTTCTCCAAGATTGATCTCCGGTCGGGATATCATCAATTAAGGATCAAGGATGATGACATTCACAAGACCGCATTCAGAAGCAGGTATGGCCATTACGAATTTGTTGTTATGCCTTTTGGACTAACAAATGCCCCTGCTGCCTTTATGCAGTTAATGAATAGCATATTCAGGCCTTACTTGGATCAATTCATAGTAGTCTTCATCGATGATATATTGATATATTCTAAGACTAAGGAAGAACATGAAGAGCATTTGAGGATTGCATTGCAAGTCTTGAGGACAAATCAATTATATGCTAAACTCAGCAAATGCGAGTTCTGGCTTGAAGAAGTGGCTTTTCTCGGACATGTCATATCCAAGGATGGTTTATCTGTGGATCCGTCAAAAGTTGAAGCTGTGAGAGACTGGGAGAGACCCACTAACGCAAGCGAGATCAGAAGTTTCTTAGGTCTTGCAGGCTATTATCGGCGATTTATCAAAGATTTCTCTAAGATCGCCGTACCACTTACAAGATTAACTCGTAAGGAGATCCGATATGAATGGAGTGAGGAATGTGAAAGCAGTTTCCAAACTCTCAAGGATCATCTCACCACAGCTCCGGTCTTAGCCTACCAATTGAAGGAGAGAAATTCGAGGTCTACACTGATGCTTCTGGCATTGGCCTCGGATGTGTTCTAATGCAACATGGGAAGGTCATAGCATACTCTTCTCGTCAACTGAAGAAGCATGAGGAGAATTACCCCGTCCATGACTTGGAATTGGCCGCGGTAGTATTTGCCCTAAAGATATGGAGACACTATCTCTATGGGGTACAGTTTACTGTATACTCCGATCACAAAAGTCTCAAATATCTATTTTCACAAAAGGAGCTGAACATGAGACAAAGACGTTGGCTAGAATATCTCAAGGACTTCGACTTCAGTATACAATACCATCCCGGAAAGGGTAATTATGTGGCTGATGCCCTTAGTCGAAAGCCGAGAGCAAAGATAGCAAATTGTATGATACAAGAATGGAGGTTACTTGAACAATTCTCCGAGCTCAATATAAGCTTGGACACGGAATCCAAATTTGTCACACTATCTCATGTAAGCATACAGTCAGATTTGTTATCTGAGATACAAACACTTCAGGATGATGATCCTATGTTAGTAGAAATCAAAGGCAGATTAGAAGGACAATCTGATTTTCAACTAACTTCTGATGGAAGATTATCGTTCAAAGATAGAACTTGTATACCCGATTGTCCGGAATTAAAGAAGAAGATCTTAGATGAAGCTCACAGATCAAGATACACTATTCATCCTGGATCAACTAAAATGTACCAAGATGTAAAGAGGAACTTTTGGTGGCCCAATATGAAAAGAGAAATAGCGGACTATGTATCACGCTGTCTCACATGCCAACAGGTCAAGGCGGAACATCAAAAGCCTGCGGGAAAACTACATCCTCTAGATATTCCTAAGTGGAAATGGGAGGATATTGGTATGGACTTCATCATGGGTTTGTCTAAATCTAAAGGAGGACATGATGGAATCTGGGTTATCATTGACCGATTGACTAAATCGGCACATTTCTTGCCAATCAAAAGCCGATGGTCGATTGATGTGCTAGCTGCACTATACATTAAAGAAATAGTCAGGATACATGGAATTCCTGTCTCAATCGTGTCTGATAGGGATCCCCGTTTTACTTCTCATTTTTGGAAGGGATTACAACATTCGTTGGGGACAAGGCTCAACTTTAGTACTGCTTTCCACCCACAAACGGATGGTCAGACCGAGCGAACTAATCAAGTTGTTGAAGATATGCTGAGAGCATGCATTATTGACTTTGGAGGAAGCTGGCATGACCACTTACCTTTAGTTGAATTTGCATATAATAATAGCTACCAAGCTAGTATCCAAATGGCACCTTTCGAAGCCTTATACGGAAGGAGTTGCCGATCTCCCATATGTTGGAACGAAGTTGGAGAAAAACAACTATTAGGTCCAGACATGGTAAGGGATACAACCGAGAAGATACAAGTAATCAGAGAAAGATTACAAGTTGCTCAGACAAGGCAAAAGGCTTATGCTGATACCAGGAGAAGAGATCTTGAATTCCAGGTTGGAGATCATGTATTTCTTAAAATATCCCCTGGACGTGGCATACGAAGATTTGGTGTTAAGGGCAAGCTTACGCCAAGATTCATCGGACCATTTGAGGTACTCGAAAGAGTTGGCGAGGTTGCTTATCGCATCGCGTTGCCTCCTCAGTTGTCCGAGGTACACAATGTATTTCACATATCTATGTTGAAGAAGTATGTGCACGATCCGTCACATATTATTGAGCATGGAGATCTGGTGATCCAGAAAGATCTCACATATGAACAAAGGCCTTTAAAGATATTAGATCGAGAAATACGAGCTCTAAGGAATAAGGTTATTCCCATGATCAAGGTGCAATGGAATAAGAATCCTGAACGCGAAGCGACATGGGAGACCGAGGAATCTATGAAGAAACGATTTCCAGAGTTATTCTAAGAGGTATATGTCCTACACTCTCCGCGTGTATAATTATATATATATTGAATTTGGGGACCAAATTCTTTTTAAGTGGGGGAGGGTGTAGCAACCCTAATAAATGAATAATTGAAATGAATTAAAACATATATATTACAGAAGTAATATATATAAAAGGAATAGGGTTAATTGGACGAAATAAAACAAATTAAAAATAACGCCTCTTATTAGGGCGTTAATTCAAAAAGAAACGCCTCTATCAAAGGCGTGAATAAAGAAAGGACGCCCACACCTACGGTCGTCAGTTCTCACGCGACCAAATGGGTAAGTAAAAGAAACGCCTCTATCTTGGGCGTGTTTTAAAACACGAAACGCCCTTTTTCAAGGCGCTTTTTAAGAAACGCCCTTATGCAAGGCGTTAATTCAAGAATACACGCCCTGACCTAAGGCGTTAATTCAGTTCGTGAACCGATCGAACCCAGGACTCATCCAGGGAAAGATTAACCTAATCTAGTAAGTGTCTATTAGAGTAAGGACTCTATTAGGGATATACTACCCTCACACAATCACTAACTCTAATAGGACTTCCAAAGTCTTATAAATAAACCTGTTCGGCCAACCCTAAATCTATTTGGACGAACTACTGCTGCTAGGTACGTGAAGAACAAACAGTTCTTCTTCCTTTCCTTGCTTTTGATAAACACATGAGGAGGTTTTAACCATCCTTCATCGTCTTTGCTATAGGTGGCTGCTTCTAGTGTTTGAAGACAAAGGGTCTTCATCATCATCGTCTTTGTCACCATCGTTGCCGAAGAATAGGTAAAGTTCTTCTTTTTCCCTTGCCTTCAGGTTACGTAGGTAAAGAAGATTGATATCTTCTCTTCCTTTACAGGTAGCTGTGGCAATATCTTCCTGAAGAACGAAGGTTCTTCATCCACGAAGGTTCCAAACAGAGTATCAGTATTATCAAACCATAAGGTAGGTTTTCTCAAGTTACTGTAGCCCAAATGAAATTAATGCAAGATATATATATATAAGCATGTCATGCATATGATTATTATAGTTTTCACGCGTTTTCTGAAATATTTTGAAAGAAACGCCCTTGATTAGGGCGCTAATTTAAAAGAAACGACCATGCTAGTGGTCGTCAATTTAATATTTGACGCCCTCTACGCAGGCGTTAATTTCATAAGAATCGCATGTGATTAATAATTGATCCTGTTTAAAAATTACAATACATATGAAATATTGATTTTTAATATCTTGCATGACTCTGTGAATTCCTGTTAAATTTTACTGCCATGACATGTCTCCTGTCTCTCGAAATATTATTTATTAAAATATCGTAAATCCCTTGAAATTCACGACTTGGACAAAGTCGTTTTCCATATTCTAACGCCCCAGTACAAGGCGTGACTTTAAAAGTAACGCCCCTTCCTAGGGCGTGTATCTGTTAAAATCCTGAAATTCACATATTCTGTAAAATGGAATTGGAAAGTAACGCCCCTTCAAAGGGCGCGTTTTTGATAAATTTCTGAGAATAATTATATCCTGTCGAATATGTAAATGATGAGACGCCTGCCCCTGCAGTCGTCAACTTTTAAGAAACGCCCCCAGGAAAGGCGTGTTTTTGATAAATTAATGAAATAATGGAAATTCTGCAAATTGGCAATATATGTAAACGCCCTTTAGTTAGGCGTTAATTACTTGAGACACGACTTGACTTAAGTCGTTATTTTACTGTAAACTGATTTTATCCTGGTTCTATTACCGATGGTTTCATATTATACATATATATATATATCGGCACTATTCTCCATTCCGTGAGTATAGTCCCACTTTTCACGTTGATTTATCGATCACACTCAACTCTCATTGACATACAAGCTCTCCATTGGACATTCCGTTCCTTTGGACTAGCGAGTTAGTCATAGAGACCTCCGTAAGACTCCTCGTAGCCTTGGATTCCCTCAAGGCCGACTGAGCTGGTTGTACCCTAAAAACCCATTACACGATCCTTGCCATGTCAATCTAAAGAAACATGGTATACCGGCCCTTATGATTATACAAAGAGTATATCATAAGCAATTCTTGATGGGATGATGATATCATGCCATATCATGTCGTTCTTGTAAACCTCAATTCTATGATAAGAATGAGGGTATCTTACCTTTGATATACTGTTCATGTGGACCTCAATTCTATATAAAGAATGTCCATATTGATTTGTCATGGTACCTAAGTTAAAGGAACCATAATCTACCTAGTTTTACCGACATCGTGATTATACCGTTATTATCGCCATTCTATGTCCTTTGTCATATTTTGGACTCTATTCTATCAAAGTTGTCATACGTATCTACAAGCTTGATTATTGAAATTCTATATTGGCTATATAAACAAGAGTGGATGTCAAAACACATGATAAATGCCTGCGCATATAGGGCCCGATCTGGTCCTGGGAGGAGCACCCGAAAGTACTTGTGCCCATGGGAGTTAAAATGATAAGGTATCTGGCATTATACCGAGTACTTGACTTGCTTGATTGGACATTCCACACACATCTTGTACTTGAATCGTACTTGACTTTACATGAAATGCGTGGCCCGAAAAAGGGTAATTTACTTGCTTGATACATGATAGCCAAAGTTCTTGACATGACTCGATAATGGTACTTGCTTGAATATCTTGAATAACTTGTATCTTGTTCATGAAAGTTCATCTTATTTCTTTGATATTACATTCTCTCTATCTTGTCGTTTCATGCGAGCATGCATAGCTTTATTGCATCCATGAAAATGTAATTACTTAAACCACTTGCTAGTTCTTGAGATATAATTTCCTAATGAGCGTTCGCTCATCCCGTTTGTCCCTTTCTACTTTTCAGGTAAGTCCGACGACGTTGGAAGTCAATCGGATGGGAATGGTCAAGAGTGAAAGTGATAGAGCTTCTACAAGTGTCGTCTAGTCTTTTCTATAGTTTCTTGAGTCAAATATGTATTCTTTTTCTTTTTATTTAACAGAGTATTGGATTTGTAATAGTCTATCCATTATGAAATAAAGGATTGGGTTATCTTGCTATTTTTGCGCATCTCTGTCTTTGTGTCGAATACATGACCACTCTGATTGACATGATTGATATAGACACGTCGCGCATCTCCGGGTATCTTCCGCGCTCGGGGCGTGACATGGCCGGTGGGAGACCGAACGTGCAGAGCTGGTAGACCGAGCGGAGGAAGCCGAGCGCCTTCAGCGGGAGGCCGAGGCTGATCGGGCCAAGGCGGAGAAGTAGGCGGCGGAGGCCGAAAAGTGGAAGGCTGAGGCCGAGCGGAAGTCAACCGAGGCGGAGCGGGAGAAGGCCGAGCTCGCTGGTAGGGTGGGATCGGCCGGGGTGGAGGCTCTCGAGCAGTTCAAAAGCTCAGAGGCCTACCGGGTCAACCTTAAAAAGGCTGCCCTCCCCTACTATGAGTTAGCACTTCACCGGGGCATCCGCAAGGGGTTCAAGCAAGGCTACGACCGGGCCGTCTCTTTTGCCGAGGAGCAGGCGTCTGGGGTAGTTGACTTCCCGTCCGGGCAACGCTATGACTCAGACTTGTCATCCTCCAGTTCCTCTGCTTCGGCACAAGATGAAGAGGATCACATGGGCTCTTCGTTCGAGGGGTCGCCAACTCCGGATGCCTCGGGAGGGCACGCAACCGAGGCAGTTCCCACGCACGTGGGGTCAATTCCTGGGTCGGTCGTCACCGAGGATGCCGGGGGCAGACCGTTTGAGCCCTCCACTTCCAGGCTTCAAGGTGGGCCGGAGGCCTGATGTATCTGCTTTGCTTCCTCTTTTTGTATGTCTTTTTCCTTTTTGAATAAAAAACTTCCTCTTTTGTGTAGAAAAATAGATAAGGCAATAGCGTTATGATGGATACTTATCTGTTCCGTATCGCCATTGCCGTATTTTGTTCAGCATATCTGCAGTGGTTGGAAAGAGCTGATACTTTCTGCATGGATCTCGCCTGATGGTTGGGTGAGCATCTGACAGGGTATCTTTCCATTTTCTCATGCTTTGAATGCCTGGTCGCTTCGTGTGTCCCGCTGGGGTGGAAAATGAGAAGTTTGAGGTGACCATTCGTAGGGAGAGATCCCTTTGGCGTATTTTTTAGGAGAGAATCATTTAAGGCAAATAGCCTCCCTTCACCTATAAAAGGTCTGAAGGGCGTCCCTTCCTCTCCACCGCTTAGGGGTTTCCCTGACAGTCTTTCCTCATTCTTTCTTCACGTAGCATTGTGCCGTTATATTTGGAGCATGGAAGACGCCCCGGAAGATGAAGCTACCGATGACGGAGGGCAGAGAGTCCTTGCTGCTTCGGGTTTGAAGGAGGTTCGACGGCCGGCGGACGGGTCTGAAGAAGGTCCGAAGTGTGGAGGCACATCGTGTTCTTTTTATCAGTTCCAGCGACACTTGCAGGGGGGCGAGATGGTGGACGGATGGAGGCATAAGGCATTCCTACCGCCCGTCCCTTCTTGCTCGCTCCATGAAGGGGAGGAGGAAGCCAATTAAGCTCCCTCCTTCCCGGGCTTTCCCTTGCCTCCTCGTCCAGCTCTGTTGGTTTCTTTCTCCCCCCCGCAGCCTCCTTTTCCCTCTTCTGCTCTTCACCTCATTTCTTTCACTCTTCGGAGGGTGCCTGCACTCTCTTCTTCTCAAAGAGTTGGCAGGTTGGTGGGGAGAATGCTTTCATATGCGTTCCCTCTCCCCTTTCTCTTCCAAGTTCAACTTGGAAGGTAGCCTTCTCCTTCCTAATCCCTCTATCACCTTTGTCCCGAGCTGCCCGAGTCAACGGGGTCGACTACCCTTTATCCGAGTCAGTTTCTACATGAGGCAGAGTTAGTGGCTGGACGCAGGAAGGTCAACCGAGTCAGCCGAGTGATGGGCTCATACGGTGGCACCAGATGGATTTTTTGCTTTTTTGACATGTATTTTCTTGGCTTCGGCCTTCCTGATGTACACGCGAGTTGTTTGAATAAAAGAAAGGAGCCTTTTCTTTTATCTCATGTCGTTTGCACAATGCTCAGTATTCAGAAGTAGAACTTGCGTAATGTAGTCGCGTTCCAGGTCCGAGGGATGTTCTCTCCTTCCATCGTGGATAGACGGTATGCTCCTTTTTCGAGCGTCTCGACCACTCGGTAGGGGCCTTCCCAATTAGGGGATAACTTGCCCACCGCCTCAAGTGGTCGAGAGGCTTCGGCTTTCCTGAGGATGTAGTCTCCCGGTTGAAAGTGTCTATCTCGGACTTTGGCGTTGTAGTATCGAGTGAGGCGGTGTTGGTATTCCGTTGCTCGGATGCTGGCAATCTCTCGGACTTCATCTGCTAGGTCGAGGTTTTCGAGCAGTTTCTGGTCGTTTGCCTCGGACGAGAAGCAGATGACTCAGAGGGAGGGGTTGCCAATCTCCAACGGGATCACGACCTCGATACCGTATACCAACTGAAAGGGGCTTTCACCGGTTGCCATTCTGGGAGTCGTTCTGTGTGACCAAAGTACGTTCGGCAATTCCTCAAGCTAGCTGCCCTTGGCTTTGCTGAGCCTAGTCTTGATGCCTTTTAAGATAATCTTATTGGCATTTTCGACCAGCCCCTTAGCCTGAGGGTGGGCGACCGAGGTGAAGTGATTGCGAATGCCTAGGTCGGCACATCTGTCTCGGAAATAACGAGAATCAAATTGCCGACCATTATCGCTCACTATCACCCGGGGGATGCCGTAACGACATATGATTGACTTCCAGACGAAATTCCAGACGACTGTCTCGGTGATCCTTGCTGTGGCTTCGGCCTCGATCCACTTAGTGAAGTAATCGATGGTGATGATAATGAACTTCTTCTGGGCCTGGGCCGTGGGTAATGGCCCGAGGATGTCGATTCCCCAGCGAGCGAAAGGATAAGGCTTGGCTAGGGTTATGAGCTCCGTTGCTGGCTGATGGACCAAGTGGTCAAATCGCTGGCACCGGTCACAATGTTGTGTGTAGGTCGAGCAATCACGCTGCAGAGTGGGCCACCAGTAACCTAGCCGTAGCAAGATCTTGGCAAGCGACCAACCTCTTAAATGCGCTCCACACAGACCTTCGTGAACTGCTTCGATCGCTCGGTTGGCTTCATCGGTGCTGAGGCACTTCAAGAGAGGACCGCAGAAGGATCTCCGGTAGAGAGCGCCATCCAGAGTGACGAATGGCCGAGCTTGGTACTTTAATCTTCGGGCTTCCTGAGGGTCGGGTGGCTCCTGAGAGTCTTGGAGCCACGCCAGGTACGCGGTACGCCAGTCGCTTGGGGAGGTCGAGTCAACAACTAGGAGCTCCGAATCGATGCTCGGCCGCTCTAGCTCTTCGAGAAGGACCGATCGAGTACCCTCGGGGTCAAGAGAGGAGGCCAGCCGAGGGAGGGCGTCCGCTCGGGAGTTTTCCTCCCGAGCTATTCGGACTACCTCAAAACTCTCGAACCGTTGTGCCACAGTCCTGACCAGTTGGAGGTATTTGATCATCGGTGCTTCCCGAGCTTCATAATCACCGTTGACTTGGCTAGCGACCAGTTGGGAGTCAGTGTGAATCATGACTCGCTCAGCCCCTAACCGCCGGGCCATGCGGGCTCCCGATATGAGGGCCTCATACTCGGAAGCGTTGTTGGATGCTTGGAAGTTGAACGTCAGGGTGTACTGTAGCTCTGCTCCTTCGGGGGACTTTAGGAGGATGCCGGCAACACTTCCGGCTGAGTTGGAAGATCCTTCGACGAACAATTCCCAGGTCGGCCCAGGTGCAGATGGAGATTTTTCTTCAGTCGGGATGGTGCTCTCGGCGATGAAGTCGGCGAGCGCCTGGCCTTTGATATCCGAGCGAGGCCGATACGATATATCGTAGGCCCTGAGTATGATGGCCCACTTGACGAGGCGTCCCGAGGCTTCAGGGTGAGCGAGGATCCTCTTCAATGGTTCGCCGGTCAGCACGGTGATGGAGTGCCCTTGGAAATAGGGTCGGAGGCACTTGGCCAAGGTAACCAACGCTAGCACGAGTCTCTCGGTTGCGGGGTACCTTCTTTCAACCTCATTGAGCACCTTGCTGGTGTAGTAGACCGGTCTCTTGACTCCCGAGTCATTTCTGACTAGGACCGAGCTAACTGTAGATGGAGTCATCAAGAGATAGAGATGCAAGGTTTCACCTGGTACGGGCTTGGAAAGCACCGGAGGTGAAGCCAGGAACTCCTTAAGCTCGGCGAACGCTTTTTGGCATTCCTCGTCCCACGCGAATGTAGCAGATGCCATTTTAGGCAGCTTCAACAGTTTGAAGAAGGGTAGGCATCGTTCAGCCGCGTGGGACAGGAATCTGTTGAGTGCGGCAATGCGCCCGGTAAGGCGCTGAACATCTTTGATGCAGGTGGGTGGGCGCATGTCCAAGATGGCCTGGACCTTGTCGGGGTTGGCCTAGATCCCACGCTGGGTGACTAAGAAGCCCAAGAATTTCTCGGACCGTACTCCGAAGGCGCACTTGGTAGGGTTGAGCTTCATGTTGTACTTCAGGAGGGTGTCAAAGGTTTCCGCTAGGTCGGCGAAGTGGTCCTCGGCCTTGGGGGTCTTCACGAGCATGTCGTCAATATAGGCCTCGACGTTCTGACCGAGCTATCCCTCGAACATATGATTGACCAGCCTCTGGTACGTGGCTCCAACATTCTTCAACCCGAAAGGCATCCGGGTGTAGCAGTGTACGCCGAAGTCGGTGATAAAGGTGGTCTTCTTGATGTCTTCGGGATGCATTCTGATCTGATGGTAACCTGAATAGGCATCTAGGAAGCTGAGTATTTTGTTGCCCGAGGTTGAGTCAACCAGTTGGTCGATGCTCGGTAACGGATAGTAGTCCTTTGGAGTAGCCTTGTTCAAGTCGGTGAAGTCCACGCACATTCGCCACTTTCCCGAAGCTTTTGGTACCAGGACGACGTTAGTCAGCCATGTCGGGTACAGGACCGGTCTGAAAAGACCAGTCTTTTGCCCCTTGGTGACTTGCTCCTTGATGATCACCTGCTTCTTTGGCGCGTGCTTCCTTCTGCGTTGTTGTACGGCTTTCATGGTTGGATCGAGGTTGAGCTTATGCATCACCGTCTCCTCTGGTATCCCAGGGAGTTGATCATCAGACCATGCAAAGACTCGGACATAAGTAGAAAAAAACTCTTTGTATTGCTATTGGGCAGTAGATGTTAGGTCGGCTCCAATCTTTACTCCCAGGGTCAGGTCATCGTTTAGGAAAATCGCTAGCAATTCACCTCCAGGCTCGGCGGTTGCAGATTTTTCCTCGACTTCCCGGGGGCCCCTGTTCTTCCTGTCCAGCCTTGTGGCTTCGACCGAGATATTATAGCACCTTCTGGCCATGGCCTGGTTGCCTCGGACTTCCCCCAACCCATTTTTGGTGGGGAACTTCATCTTTTGGTGATAGGTAGAAGGCACTACTTTCGTCCCGCTGAGGATCCCTCGGCCAAAGATTGCATTGTACGCTATCATACCCTTGATCACTATGAAGTCCGCCATAACCGTAACGGTTTTGGGTGGGGTGCCAAGGGTAACCGGCAGGCTAAGGGCTCCCTCGGGATAAGTGGCCTGGCCATTGAACCCGCACATGCAGGGGGGTTCGGATAGGGCGGA
Organism: Amorphophallus konjac; assembly: GCA_022559845.1. Classification (NCBI taxonomy): domain Eukaryota; kingdom Viridiplantae; phylum Streptophyta; class Magnoliopsida; order Alismatales; family Araceae; genus Amorphophallus; species Amorphophallus konjac. Next base: position 95,187,450 of record CM040125.1, read on the forward strand.
GTTTAGATGGATCCTCCCCCATCTTAAGGAAACATTCATAGGATAATACATCGCGGGCACTTCCATTGTCAACTAGAATCCTGTCTACGTTACAATGGTTTATTGTGGCCGATATGACTAGGGCGTCGTCATGCGGGGTGGTCAGCCCTTCCAGGTCTCAGTTGGAGAAGACTATGACCTGAGGCTCATTCGGCGGGGCCTTGGGAGGCTAGATGGCTCGGCTCGCCCGCTCAGCATGACGCTTCCTTCCTCGGCCACTGTCTCCTCCCGATGCAGCTCCTCTGGCGATGACGTTGATATGGACCCCGCGAGGGGCGTTGTCGATTTCCTCTGGGGCGCCTTGATCCTCCTTTTGCCCTGCCACAAACTGGGACAGGTGTCCTTGGCGGATGAGGTGCTCGATCTCATCCTGGAGCTGATGGCAATCGTCGGTGTGATGCCCGTGATCGCTGTGGAACAGGCAATGTTTGCTGCGATTGCGGCTTTTCGACCTCATTGGCTCGGGTTGGCGGAGGAGGCCCGAGCCTTTGATGTCTTCATATATTTCGTATACTAGAGCGGTTAGGGGAGTGTACCGCTCGTACTTCCTGGACGGTTCTTTATGCTCCCCATCTCGGTTCCGCCTCTTTCCTTGGCCCGAGCTTGACTCGGGTGCTCGCTTCTTGTCCCCCTCCCGACCCGAGCCGATTGCGCCTCGACAAGCGCTGAGAACTTCTTCTCACTCAGCATGGCGTAATGCTAGAGTCACTAGCTCGGCAAGGGTCGAGGGAGGGTGGAGGACAAGTTCGCGGCGGAGGTTCTCGTCCCGGGTGCCTCCGGTCAGCGCGGTTATGGCCGAGGCTACATCCAGGCAGGGGATTCTCAGGGCTTCCGATTTAAATCATTTGATGTAAGCCCGGAGTCTCTCCCCTTGAGCCTGTTTGAGAGCCAAAAGCCCCGCTACCTACCTCGGGGGGCCGCTGCCGGTGAAACTCTCCTTGAATACTCGCCCAAACTACTTGAAGTCTCAGATGGATCTGGGGGCGAGGGCCCGGAACCATGCTTGGGCGCCTTGGACCAAGGTGGTCGCAAAGGCTCGGCATTTGATGGTGTCGGACGCTCCATGAAGGGTCATCAGGGCGTCGAAGCTGTCGAAGTGGTCGGCCGGGTCGCCTTGGCGGTCGTAAGACTTGAAGGTCGGGATGGAGGTTCTGGGAGATACCTCTACCTTTAAGATATGGTCAGAGAATGGGGATCTCTCCTCGTCCTCTGGTGGAGAGGTCTTCTGCAAGGCTCGTAAGGCGCGCTCTTGTGCTGTGAAACGCCTCTCGAACTCTCATAGACGGAGGGATAACTCCGACTGCTGTTGCACCGTAGGGCTAAGGGGGCGTGACGGCAGGCTGTCCTGGCGCTCCCTGGGGACTTCGGTCTCCGGGAGTGGACGGCGTGCCCCATGCTTACCCCATTTCAGTGTGGAGGAGGCTTCTTGCTCCGGATGGGGGGCTTGTAAGGGTCCTCCTGCCTTGTTACGCATAAGCTACTACCCTCGGAGGGTGAAGCGACCTCCAGGGGTGTACTGGGACACGTTCTCGCGGGGGGGGGGGGGGGGGGGGCTTTCCGGAGGGGCAGGTGACCTTCCATCCCTGGTCGCCTGAGTCCTCATGAGTTCCATGAGGACATCCAGTTTTGCGTTGAGGGCTTGGAAGGCGTCGGCGCCGCCGTGGTACCCCTACCGTGGTGGCGGGAGGGGGTGGTCCGTCGGTGGGGGTGCTGCCATTGGAGGGGGGATTTTATGAGGCTTGAGAAGGGCCTTCTCCCGCCGCCACCATGGTCTTTCCCCTGTCACCGGCGGACCTCCTCCCTGAACTTCTTCGCACCATACTGGCTCTTCACTCGTTTCCCACAGACGGTGCCAGATGAAGGGGCGTGATCTCGCGCGACTCCTGAGCTGGGTAGATGATCACCGAACAATGAACTGTAGAGAAAGGGAAACGGATCAGAGGGCCCGAGGGAGGTTCCCTGGGGAAAACCCTCCGATGCCTAAGTCAGTAGAGCAATGGTGGAAGATAGGGAGGGAGGTAGAAAGAGGTGCACGAGATCCCCCTACACCAAGGTGGTGAAGTGGTTCTTGCTCAGGGGATTTTAGGCGTGTATTGCCCTTACCTTTCACTGGAGGGAGTCCCGGGTTTATATAGTGTGCTCACTTTATGAGTCCCGTAAGCTGAGGAGTTTCAGGCGGGAGTTACGTCCTCAAAAGTCATGTAACAAACAAGAAAGTACTTTTCGCTTAATAGCAAATACTTCATGAATTTATGTAGATCTTTATTCCTGTCCGTTGATTTTCACTTATTTATAAAGAAAGTACTCCCATCGCAATGCGACGGCAGTAGTATCATACCCCATGATTTACAGTATGTTTTCGACAATCAGCTAAGGGGACTAGCATAGAGCCCTTGAACACAATCAGTTCTCGAATTACATCTTCAAGTATAAATCAAGCTACTTCCATGATTATAACAATAATGTGACCAATAATGTACAAGTTCAACAATAATTCCATGATAAGGTAACCAAGGTATATAATGTACCAATAATCGATCATGAGAATTCAAGAAATGCATCAAGAACTATGTTATGCCATGGAGAAATTCGGCAGCATAACGGTACATTCTTTGTTTTCATAATTTATTAATGGCTTATTTGAATCAAGATAAGTTGTAGATAATCAATGGATCACCTAGGATCATAGGATACTCAACCCAAAGGTAAAACCATGGGTTAAACATTGAAAAAGAAGCTGGAACCATGCGATCTACGGCAGGGCCACTAGGTGACATTGGCGGTCTATCAATAGGCCGCTAACTGACTCTGGCGTTCATACATTAGGCCATTAAGGTCCAGAACTCATTAAAACACGGGTAAAGTACTTTCTAGATAATTGGGCTTTTATGGTACAACTAGCTCAGCGTCCTGGTGGGAATCCCAGGCTCGCGGAGACTTACGGAGGTCTTGAAACAAGATTTCTTAGTCCTTTGGAAGGAATATCCAATGGAGAGGTTATCAAGTCCAAGATTGTGTACTTAATGTGTAAAGGTGTAACTAATAACAACATACCGGGATATGTGCCATGTACTTATGAAAATGACTGAGATAAGAGAGATCTTGATAAAACAGTGATCAAATAAGTCTATAAACCTTATGAAAATGAGCCTACAAATACAAGAGTATAAGTTTTTGGCCATAAAAATAACATAGGTTAAAAATAATCCCAAGTACACAAAGAACATGAAATCTCCTGGAGTACAACTAGTTATAAGAAAATAACACTTAAAACAGTAGTAAAACCTACTTAACTAGGCTTAACATACATTAATTTAGACCATTCTGCATTAAGTTTCAGGTTAACTTAAGTATAGAATTCAGAAATTGAAAACGGTCTAGAGAGAACCGTTTCTAGTGGCTAGCGGTCTATCGTAGGACCGCTAAGGTTTCTGGCGGTCTACAGGAAGACCGTTTCTTCCTGTGTTAATAGATAACTCAATAATAATAAAATAAAATACTAATCTAGGACATATCATACATGAAAATAAACATGAATATACTCTAAAGCATGATAGAATGAGTATAGGCCAACAATATGTATGGGTTTGTGTAATAAACAAGAAAATTCTCCTTTTAACTTAATTAGGGCTAAGAATTATGCATGAGGAGTATACTAGATGCATAGTCCCAATAAATCATAAAATTCTCAATGTACAATGCAAGAAATCGGCTGAAATCAGAGGGCTTTTATCTTGGACTTCAAGTTTAAGCCTTTCATGAGATAACCTACCTCTGTTTTGGGCTTTAAGCTTCGAATTTAGGGCTGGAAGTTAACCCTAATTTCTGCACGTCCTGTGCTAAACCAACGACTTCACGCCTTCCTAACTCCTGATTCTCTTGACCTAAAGATGTGAAATTTTGAGGGTAAGAAGAGGATACTAAAAGGAACAATTTATTTCTAAAGAACCTCTATCTAATTACCTCGTTTAGGGCTTCCAATTTGTAGATCTTTCTGGGTCGGTCGCACTACTTCCTAGGTTGTTTGCACCGAACCAGCGTCTTTGTAGGCTTCTATCTCCTTGTAGGCTTGATCTTCTAGAATGAAATTTCAAGAAAAGTTAGATCTAACTAGAATGAACAAATTCCTAGAAGAAACTTACCTCTAATTCGACCTCTTTATCCTAGTTCCACGCGAGCCAAAAGTAAGGGTCGCGCTAGTTGGTTTTGGGGCTATTTGTAGGGTTTAGCTAGGGTTTCATAGATTTGAACGATTCTAGAGTCCTTTTTAGGTATTAGTTGGATCCTCAAGAATTCTAAGCCTACTTACAAGTCTACATACTTTGGTCTCTAGGAGTTTAGACGCCAAAAATCTAATCCTTTTGCACTTTCTTCCACTCACAGAATCTGCAGAGCTTAGCGGTCATTTGGGAGACCATTTTCCAGTGGCTAGCGGTCTCGCGATAGACCGTTTTTGAGTTTGGGCGCCGAATTTGAACTCAGTTTAAACTCTTGTATTATAATCCATCTTTTATCCTAAAATATTCCTACTTATCTCCTTAATTCCGTAAATACATCAATTCCAAGCTTCTAGAACATGGGCAAGGTTCAAAATTATAATTTGGGCCAATTGGATTTGTCAAAATGGGCCTAATCCTGTTGGATCAGTGCAGGGTCATAATAATTAGATTTAATTAACCATAATTCATTTAATAGCCTTTTCACCCATTGAATAATTAATATAATTATATTTTAATCTCAAAATTTTATTGGGCGTTACACCCTCCCCCACTTAAAAAGAATTTGGTCCCCAAATTCCTTGTAAGAAGATTTGCTAAGGAGAGTGTACTTACATTCAAATATCTCTGGAAATCTTTTGCGAATGGCTTCTTCAGTTTCCCATGTTGCTTCGTGTGGCCATGACTTGGTCCATTGGATCTTGACCATAGGAATAGTTTTATTCCGAAGTTGACACACTTCTCGTTCAATGATCTTGATTGACTTTTGCTCGTATGTCAAGTCCTTTTTAATCTCCAGGTTGTCGTAAGTGATGACATGGAATGGATCCGATACATACTTCTTGAGCATTGAGACGTGAAATACATCATGAACTCTTCATAATTGAGGAGGCAAAACTATTCGATACGCGACTTCACCAACCCTTTCTAGAATTTCAAAGGGGCCAATGAATCTCGGAGTAAGCTTGCCTTTAATACCGAATCTTTGAATACCTCGACCTGGAGAAACCTTAAGGAATACATGTTCTCCTACTTGAAATTGCAGGTCGTGCCTTTGATTATCAGCATATGATTTATATGTGTCTTGAGCCATCTGGAGTTTCTCCCGAATAAGCTTTATCTTCTCAGTAGTATCCCAAATGATGTCGGGGACGAGAAATTACCTTCCCCCTACTTCATTCCAGCAAATAGGCGATCGACAGCTTCTACCATATAGAGCCTCGAATGGTGCCATTTGTATGCTAGCTTGGTAGCTATTGTTGTATGAAAATTCCACTAGAGGCAAGTGATCGTGTCAACTTTCTCCAAAGTCAATAGCACAAGTCTTGAGCATATCTTACACCACTTGATTTGTCCTTTCAGTTTGACCATCAGTTTATGGATGGAACGCAGTGCTAAAATTAAGTCGGGTCCCTAATGAATGTTGTAGACCCTTCCAGAATTGTGATGTGAACCGAGGGTCTCGGTCGGATATAATGGTGACAGGGACACCGTGTAGTTTGACAATCTCCCTCATGTATAATGCTGCTAGTATATCCACAGACCATTGACTTTTGATTGGTAGAAAATGTGCAGATTTAGTCAATCGGTCTATGATCACCCATATACCATCATGTCCTCCTCTTGTTTTAGGTAAACCCATGATAAAATATATCCCTATACTTTTTCATTTCCACTCAGGAATATTCAAGGGGTGTAATTTCCCAACGGGTCTTAAATGTTCTGCTTTTACTTGTTGACAAGTGAGACATTGGGACACAAAATCTGCTACTTCTCTTTTCATATTGGGCCACCAAAAGTTTCTTTTTAAATTTTGATACATCTTGGTAGCACTAGGGTGAATAGCATACTTTGATTTGTGAGCTTCTTCCATGATCAATTTCTTGGTGTCGGCATGATTCGGCACACAGATTCGATCTTTAAATAATAGTCTTCCATCATTTGAGATAGAAAATTCCGGTCTCTAATCAATATTACCCTTAATCTCCATCAATGTGGGGTCATTTTCTTGCAATTGGACTTTGTCCTTGATCAATGTTAGTTGAGACCTTATATTGGCAATCATACCTCCTTCTCCTTCTCTGTCAATATCAAGATTTAAGTGAGAAAAATCCTCAATAAGACATATCATACCTTTCCTGAGGCTTGCTAGAGTTGCCATCGGTTTCCTGCTAAGAGCGTCGGCTACAACATTTACTTTCCCTGGATGATATTGGATAGTAAAGTCGAAGTCCTTAAGATATTCCAACCATCTCCGTTGTCGCATGTTTAACTCCTTCTGGGTGAAGAGGTATTTCAGACTTTTATGATCTGAAAATATGATGAATTTCTCCCCATAAAGGTAATGTCGCCAAATCTTCAATGCGAATATAACCGCAACTAGTTCTAGATCATGCACATGATAATTTTTTTCGTGACGCTTTAACTGACTTGATGAATAGCAAATCACTTTTCCACTTTGCATAAGGACGCATCCTAGGCCAATGCAAGACGCATCTATATAGACTTCAAAACCACCACCTTCAATGGGCAATGCCAAAATAGGGGCTGTAGTAAGGTGATCTTTAAGAGTTAGAAAACTCTCTTCGCAATCCTTCGACCATATAAAAGGGTTCTCCTTTCTAGTGAGTCTAGTCAAAGGGACAATGATCTTTGAGAAATCTTTGATACATCTCCTGTAATAACCAGTCAGACCTAGAAAACTTCTGACTTCAGACATGGTCGTCGGCTGGCTCCAGTTCTTAACAGCTTCTATTTTAGAAGGGTCGACAGCGATACCTTCCTTTGAAATAATATGGCCAAGGAAAGGGACCTCCTTTACCCAGAACTCGCATTTACTAAGCTTTGCATAAAGTTTATGCTCTCTTAGTGTCTGCAAGGCTATTTTTAAGTGCTCTTCATGTTCCTCCTTAGTTTTGGAGTATATAAGAATATCATCAATGAAGATGACTACAAATTGGTCAAGATAAGGCCTAAAGAGATTATTCATGAGTTGCATAAATACTGCTGGGGCATTGGTTAATCCGAACGGCATTACCACGAATTCATAGTGGCCAATCTGCTCCGAAAAGTAGTTTTGTGTATGTCTTCATCTTTGATCTTGAACTGATGATAACCTGACCTGAGGTCTATCTTGGAGAAATATTCTGCTCCAGAAATCTGATCAAAAAGTTCAATGATACGCGGCAACGGATATTTTATTCTTAATTGTGAGTTGATTCAGTCGCCGGTAGTCGATACATAGCCTGAGGGATCCATCCTTCTTCTTGACGAATAGAACCGGCGCACCCCAAGGGGATGTGCTAGGTCGAATAAAACCCTTGTCTAATAACTCATGAAGTTGTTTCCTTAATTCCTTGAGTTCTGTGGGGGACATCCTGTAGGGAGCTATTGAAACAGGTGCTGCTCCGGGAATGAGTTCAATGAAGAAGTTCACTTCCCTTTCGGGCGGTAAACCCGACAAATATGATGGAAATACATCAAAAAACTCATTCACAATGGGAATATCTTCTAAGATAATTATCTTGTACTCAATAATGATTACGGAAGCAAGGAAAGCTTCACATCCTTGTGAAATAAGTTTGCAAGCGTGAAGAGATGAAATAATGGTAGGATGCTTCCTATATTTGATACCAAGGAAGGAAAACCTTGGAAGACCTAGTTTCCGAAAAGAGATAATCCAGTTGCGACAATTTATATAAGCGTCATGGTCTACAAGCCAATCTACACCTAAAATAGCATCGTAGCCCTCCATGTCAAGGCATACGAGATTTGCTGGAAGATTGTGAACTTCTACCATTACCTCACTATCGGGGTAGTAGGTTGTAAGTTTGGTTCCGGGACCTAATGGTGTAGTGATTGCTAGGTCCAAAGGTAGAGGAACTGATGAAACTGGCAAGGTTTTTGCAAAAGTAGTAGATATAAAGGAATGAGAAGCACCAGTATCAAATAATACGAATGCAGGATGGGAATGGACTTGAATGGTACCTTCCATTAACCTATCATCCTTGGGTGCTTCATCATCATCCATAATAGTATTAAGACGAGCCTATCGCTTACGTCCACCACCAGAATATTGTTCCTTCATGAGGGGATAATCTGGCATGCGGTGCTCCCGGCTACCACATCGTAAACAAGCGCCGAGATGCTTCCAACTTTATTCGGCTGAGTGGCCGAACTTCTCGTAGAAAGTACAAGCTGTCATGACTTGCTTTTCTTTATCTTTAGCCTTCTTGTTCTTATGGTAGCCACTACCATTCCCGTTCCGGGATCTCTTCTTGCTATCATGGGATTTGTAAGGTTCCGTGATACTAAACTTTCCCTTCTTTTCATGTCGATCAGACCTTCGGCTCGGCTCCTCTGCTTTACCTTTAAGTTTTTCGACCTTCTCCAAGGTCCTTTCGCATAGATGTGCCTGTTGGACTGTCACGCCCCGACGCGGAATATCGAGGGCGCGACGAGTCGTAAACAATCGTGTCGATCAGAGCATGTACAATTTTATTTCTAAAGACAGAAATGAATGGGAAAATGGTACTTTTATTCCATCAAAATGAAGTTTACATCACTAATTCATAAGCCATAAAGGTAATTATAAAATTTCAATCCCAAAGTACATCATTCTTGTAAAAACACTAATGATCTACATAAACCTAGGTAAAAAGAAAAATCACTCTCTCACTCTTGTCCATTCCCTTGTACATTTTCATTTCCTGCAACAATTGTAATGCCCTGGATCCTTGGTGGATCTTTGCTGGATCCTTTGCAGGTCTTGCTGGATCTTCATTGGGTCTTTCGGATTGGTTTCGTTGAGTTTCGGTTCGCTTTTGTGACTTCCGAGTTGAGTTTGACGAGCCGTGTGGGTTTTTCTCTCGTACTAGTTACGGAACCCTACGGTGAGTTTGTTTGTCAATTCTCGAACTAGTGGATGATGCAGCGACGATGTACTCTTCGAGCCGGTCGTTTTGGCTATTTTTGCGTATTTTTCTGAATTTGTGCATTTTCGGCGCATTTTCGGAATTTTCGGAAATTAGGAAAATTTCCTAATTTCTTTTCCTTTTTATTTCTTTTCCTCTCTCTCTCTCCTCACTCTCGCCGTTCCTCTCTCTCTCTCCCGTTCTCTTTCGTTCTCCCTCCCTCGCCTCCGGCTGCAGACGGAGCGGTGCAGGGGCTGGGTGGCGATGTGGCGGAGCTGTCGAGGTGCGCGATGGGGCGAGGATCGGATCGATTCTGGCGCGATCCCGTTCGGTGGATTCAAAGCCGGTGAAATCGGTTCGCGAGTGGTTTTCGACGTGGTTTAGTCCCTTCGGGGCACGGTTTCTTCGGTGGAGGTAGGGTGACTGATCCTTACTTCGTCCTCTCCGTTTTCCCTGCCATTACACGTTGTTCGGCTAGGAAACAGTCGTGTTTGGGCTTGTTTTGCCTAAACCGTGATTTTCGTGGTTTTTAGGGTCAGCCGGTAAACGGCGACTATTTGCAGCGTAGTTAGTTTCTAACTGACCGTTGGGATGTTAGGATCCCATCCACGTTGATTTCGTGTGGTTTGATGTTCATTCGAGACCGGTAGAAGCCCGGGAACCTCGGTGACCCACTTTGGGTGGATTTGATGAAATCGCCCCGATCTTGCGTTTTTGAGCTTGCATGTGGGCATTTTGGCCTTCTTATGTTGTTTATTGTCGTTTGGGTTTGTTTCCCCTGCGTTTCGGCGTGAATGGGGCGTGGAACGGGCCGATTTGGCCATTCCTATGTTTTCCCACCGTGATCGATGTAGCGGTCGTGCCAGCGACCGTCACTTGTCTTTGACGGCCCCACGACTGGCCGTTACATCGGTTGGCGTTTTTGGGTTCTTCTGGCTTTGGGCGTGTGATGGCCCAATGGTGGCGCGTCACAAGCCCTGTAACGCGTATGGCTTGACGCGTTACATCCGTTTTGTCGTTTTGCGGATTGAGTATGGCGGTTCCTCTGACGGCCTGGTCCTGGCGCGTCAGAGTGTTGTAACGCGCCCAGGTTGGGCCGCTACATTGTGTTTGACCGAGTTTGGCTGGGCGTTGACCGTTTAAGGCGGTTGATGTAGCGGTCATGTCCCCGTGCGTCACAGCGTTGTAACTCGCCGTGCTTAGGGCGTTACATGCTGTTTGGCTGAGGGCTGGGTGGTTGTGTGTTGTCTTGTGTGTGACGGCCTTGCCCCCGTGCGTTATTTGGATGTAACGCGTCCTCGTGGGACCGTTACATGGCCTAGCTCAGCCTTTGTTTTCTGTCTTCGGGTTGCGTTAGTAACGCGCCTGCCCCTGTGCGTCGTTTGGTTCTGGCGCGTCTCCCTTGCCGCGTTGCTTGCTTGTAACGCGCTTGGCCTTGTGCGTTACTTGGCCTTGATTCGTGTGTTTGTGTTTTAGAGTGGTTAGGGTGGTGTGTGTGCGACGGCCTGTCGTCTGTCCGTCGTTTGGGTGTAACGGCCCAGGTCTAGACCGTCATATGCTTGTAGCGGTCTAGGGGTCGTGCGTTACTTGCCCTGTGCTCCGATTTCCATGATTTCGGTTTCGGCTTGTCTTGGCTTGTCCTTGTGGTCTGCCCGTTGTCCCGCGGATGTCTCCCGCCATCCTATGAGGGCTAAGACTACGTTGTAAGGTGGCCAGGCGTCTTCTTGCTTGAGGTAGGATTTCCTATCCTACTTTTGCTTGTGTTTGGTCTGGTTCCGGTCAACCCGGGGTGACCCAGGGGTTGATAGGCGACCTTGTGTGTCGGTGTCTTGGCGGTTTCGTCCAGTCCGAGACACTGGTTCTGGATGCCTCGAGGTGTTGCCTTACCTCGGTTCACGTGTCCAGGTGTGCTGAGGGTTCTTGGTGTTCCCCTCAGGTCTCCGTGTGTTGTTTTCTGCGGAGCGTGGTTTCTTCTGGCTTAGGATTAGACCGATTGGCGGTTTGTTCCACTGTTTGTGGCGATCTCGCCGTTGAGTCGTCTGACTCAAGGATCATTGCGTTGTACGTCTAGTTGCCTGATCCTGAGTCTGTTGGCGGTTGTTCGACTGCCTGGGTGCTTTGCTGTGCACGAGACAGGGCTTTTCTTAGCTATCTATGCTGTAGCACCTGTGTTTCGGAGTTTGTGCCTTGTGAGCCTCCACTAGTTGTAGCCCTAGGCTTGTTGCCGACCCACCGGGAGTGGTGGAGGGGTTTTCCTGTTGCATTTGGTACGTACGGTTTTTAAGCTAGTTCCGTAGGCCCCGGCCAACGGTAGCGTCCTACCGAGGGGAATACTAGCTAGAGGCCTGACCTAGGTAGAGGTCGGTGTGTGCACACGTGGTCAGGGACTGGGGACTTGCGCCGATGGGCGTGGCCCTGACTAGTCACTCGCAGTTGGTGCTGTAGTTTCGTGCTGTGGTACCTTGTTTCCTTGGAACTGTTGTTCCTTGGACCTGGTTCTTGGTGTGTCTTATCCTTGAGAGACTTGACACTTGTGGCGCAGTGTAAGACGTCAGTGGATGCATCTGGCTGTTCTTCTGGGAGGAGGGTGCTCCTATCACTTGGTGCGGTGACTCTCGTCGTTTTCTTGCGCGCTGTAACCTTTTCGAGTTGCCCGTTCGTGGCCGTACTCGAGGTCGGTGTTTTGTCATTTGCATGACGTTCTTGTCATGCGTGGGGTTGTGTGCACGACGTTTCCAGTCGTGTTTGTCTGTGTTTTCGGCGTCGGCGTCTGCCTTCGCCTTTGCTTTGGCTGACGGACGGGGTTACCCTACTGTGTGAGTATGGGGTCGACCGTCTGTTGCCGCTTGGAGTAGCTTAGGGTGCCGAGTTCTTCTCGGTGGCCGTGTTCCATTTTTTATGGCCTCACTCTTCTTTGTTGTTGAGCTCCCCCTGCTCTTAGCCTGTTCCCTACTCCTGCTGTACCCTGTCTGTTTACAGCTTTGTAGTGTAGCTTTTCCTGCTTTGCTGCAATTGCTGTTTCCGTAGTTGCTTCCGTTGCTCTGTGCGTTTTTCCAGTGGGGATCCGCGTGACCCCTATTGAGTTTATGTTTAGAGACTCACCCCTGCTTTTCAGGTGGGTTTCGCCGCTTGCCTCTGCTGCTCCTGGTGGAGCGTGTCGTTGTAGCTGCCAGCTGTACATGCGTCGGGCTTCTCCCGACTCCTGTGTACGTTCTTTTCTGTCTGACTGTACTTCTTGTCTTTCCTTTGGACTAGACTCTGGTGTATAATTGTAAAATTTGAATTACTAACGAAAAAGTAATTTTATTTCTGCTACTTTAGCAATCCAATGTAATGAAATTTAATTGCTTACTGTTATATCTGCTAGCTTCAATGTATTCCACACACTCCTTTTTCCCTTCGGCGCTTTCCCGCGCTTGGGAGGCCTCGCGGGTCCCATGTGGTATCACGTGTATTTGGTATTTATACCGGGTGCACTGGGTATCCGGAATCTGGGTCGCCACAACAATTAACCAAAATATAGGGTGAGCTAAAAGCTCAGTTGAATTTTATATCTCTATGAACCAAGCAATCTTTAAGTGTTAACAATTTAAACAATTTTTTAACTTGTATCGGGAAGTGTATAAACATGAATGGAATGTCCAAGTAATTGAGATAATATGATATCAAGATGATTTTCCAAGTAATGACTTTGAACAAGTAAAGAATTTCATGTAATTGATCATTTTCACACAAGTCAAGTAATTCATGTAATTTTTAAGTAAACAAGTAACAGGTAAACAAGTACGAATAGTGGAATGCCGTATCAAGTAAATCTATCATGCACTTCGGTGCAATGCCACACCGTTGGTCAATCAACTCCCATGGGCACAAGTACTTTTGGACGCTCCCCCCAGGATTAGACCGGGCCACATTAATGCTAGGCATTGAGTCATATGGATCCGAAGACCCCAAGTACGTTTAGACATCCACTTTAATGTATATGGCCAATGATTTTCAAGAATATGCTATTTGTAATAAGCACAGATTTGACAAAATTTCAGAAGTTGCAAGAAAAGTAGATAACAATTTAAGGCATCATGTTTAACGACATTAAGTCGTGGAGTTCAAAAATGAACGGTAAGTAGGAAGAAAATTTAAGATAATAATTTTATTAGAATTATTTTTTTTAAATATCTTAACTTAATCTCATAATCATAAAACATAAAGTTTTAGTTATGAAAATATATGCTTTATGAATTACAATCACGAGTTTAGATATTAGTACTTAATCATACATTAATTAACCGTACGATAAGGAAATAGAATTTTATGTCAAAAATAACTCAAACTCACTGAAAATAATCTTAACATGCTGAAAAATGATTTCCATATGTTACTTTACTGATAAGATGATAAAAATAAAATTTTCATGCTGGATTTAATTTTTTTAACATGCTAGAAATTAATATTTAACATGCTAAAATTAATACTCATACATTAAGATAGGATGATAAGATAAGTTTACCATGCTGATTAAAGAAATTCTCTGATAACAACATAAATTTTAACATGCTAAAAATCATTTTCTATATTTATTTGCTAATTATTTGATAGGAAAATAGAATTATCATGCTAAAAAATAGTTTAATACACTGAAAATAATTCTAACATGCTGGAAATAATTATAACATGCTGAAATAATTTTACCATACAGGAAAATTTGTTATCATGCTGGAAGTAATTTTCATGCATCATTTTACTAATTATTTAATAGGAAATTAGGTTTAGCATGCACAAAAGATAGTTTTAAATAGATTTTAACATGATGGAAATAGTTTTTACATCTCAGTATGTAGAAAATAATTTTTTCATGTTGGAAGTCATTTTTAACATGCTGGAAATATTTTTCATGCATTGATTTACTAACATGGTTATAATTTACTAATATGGTTAAAAATAGATTTTTACATGCAAAAATAATTTTATTCTACAAAATAATTTTTAACATATTGTAATAATCAAAACATGCTAATATTACCTTTTCTTACTTTTGGTGACTATATACATATAATTAATGTGGATTTCCAAGTGATATAGTTCATATTGGATAGTGACTTAAGTTTAGTCCCACATTGAAGTTACAAAAACTTCCTTGGCTTTATATGTTGAAGAACTCACCCTTGGGTCAGGACCCAAGGGGCATAGGATGTGGGCTTGAGTTGTGAGTTGATACAAAACCAGTAATATATTTATTTATTTATTTGTGCCGTGCCATGCCGTGTCGTGCCGTGCCGTGCCGTTGATGAACATAATGCTTCAAGGCTTTTTCAAGAGCAATCACCATCAGAAATGTTCATTTGATTAAACACAACAGCATGTCAAATGTTCATTTGATTAAACACAATAGCAAGTCATTAATACCATTATCAAAGAATGACTTATGAATATTGATATCATCAAAATCATAGAGACACAACACCATGAACTTCATAGAAAATTAGCATCAGAAAGACATTTTATGATGGCAGGTACTGTAGGCTGAGGCTGAGGCTGGTTGGTTTTCGCATTCATAATAGATATATATATAGTTTTATACCCAAAAATAAATTAGAAGAAAATTATTATTTTTTTCTTTTAACGCGCTATCCTTATTTATATATTTATTTGTGCCGTGCCGAGGTGCGGTGCGGTGCGGTGCGGTGCAGCTGGGGCTGAGGCTGGTTGGTTTTCACATTAATAATAGATATATATATAGTTTTATACCCAAAAATAAACTAGAGGAAATTTTTTTTTTCTTTTAACACGTTGTCCTTGGCCAGCGCGACATGAAGAATGCGCTAGCCAGTTGTAGCGCGATATGAAGAAATAATAATTTCTTTATTATTATTAATTAAAATAATTTTATGAATGCGCTAGCATAAGCTAGCACGACCTTGAAGATCGCTTTTTGGAAATCTTTTTTTTCTTTTTTGTTAAAAATATGTTTGACCCAGAGGGCGGGAAAACACTCTGTATGAACGTGCTATGTCGGGGCAGCGCGTTCAGAACGCGCTAGTGAGGTATAGCACGTTCTGGACCTGATGAAAAAATGGGAATACCCCTCCAATAAAATGACCATAACTTGCTCATTTCATAACGGAATTTAATAAATGAGCTATCAAAGGAAAGAGGACAGAAAAATGAACAAGATGGCATGATTTAATTAGAGTTTAGCCTGAGAGACACCTACCTTTAGATGGATCTAAAGAAATATCCCCAAATATAAGAAAACCCTTTGATCTTCCAAATCTTCCTTCAAATCTCCACCAATCTTCGTAGCAGCGTATAATTAACCTCCAGGGATGGTTTGAGGGTCGAATGGGGTTCTATTTATAGCTAAAACTTGGCCAAATTTGTCAAGATTCCTCACCTAATTCCACCAAACCCATTAAGTCCGAATTAGAAGAAAAATGCTATTTCTCCTCTTAATCTAGCCCATCTTAGGTGTGAAAACAATGTAAAAACGGCTGGTCCAAGGTGGGCTGTTAGGTAAGGGTTGATTCTTGAGTCAATCTTCTAGAAAAGGGGTTATTTTAATCCCTCAAATTACATATTAAACACATGTTACGAATTTAGGTCAATTTAACCTTTAATAAATCTTTTAATCTATTAATCTAGTCCATTATGGATTATCCAATGGGCCAATTGTGATCCTAGTCCATTATATGGACTTTTATTGGGCTTTCTATGATTTATCTAAAGTTTAAAGTACTTAATCTCTATTTACTTCTAGTTAATTCAAGTAAATTCAATAAACTATTTTATATCATATAAAAAAAATGTAATTTAATTATTTCATGAAAATTTTAATTACATAATGAAATTAAAAAATTTTATTTCTCATTTTTTATTATCGCGTTTCTACATCCTCCCCCACTTAGAAGAATTTGGTCCTCCAAATTCATATTATATAACTAAAAGTCAAAGATTCGAGTAGAAAGGTCGAATTTCTAACCTGAGATTAAATCTGGGTATTTCTTCTTGATGGATTCTTCTAATTCCCAGGTTGCTTCTTCGAACCCATGCTTGCTCCATTGGACTTTCACCATCGGTATGGCCCGATTTCTCAGTTGGTGTAATAACTGATCCAGTATCTTGATCTGTCTTTCTTCATATGATAAGTCCTTTTGGAGTTTCAATTCTTCAAGTGAAGGATCATAGATGTATTTTCTTAGCATGGATACATGGAATACGTCGTGTACACCGGCCAGTTGAGGAGGTAAGGCCAGCTTGTATGCTACCTCGCCGATTCTCTCCAGAATCTCGAAAGGGCCGATAAATCTCAAACTTAGCTTTCCTTTTATGCCGAATCTTCTAATTCCACGGGTGGGTGAGATCTTTAAGAAGACATGCTCCCCCACTTGGAATTCAAGGTCTCTCCTCCGATTGTCGGCGTAGCTCTTTTGCCTTGATTGGGTGACCTTTAGCCTTCCTTGTATTAACTGGATTTTGTCGGTGTGTCTTGTACAATGTCGGGACCAAGCAATCCCTTGTCACCAACCTCGCTCCAGCATAGAGGCGATCCGCAACTTCGGCCATATAATGCTTCGAATGGTGCCATTTGAATACTCGACTGATAGCTATTGTTATAAGCAAACTCAGTCAGCGGTAAGTGTTCATGCCAACTACCACCGAAGTCAATCATGCAAGCTCTCAGCATATCTTCAATAATTTGATTCGTCCTCTCGGTTTGTCCATCCGTCTGAGGGTGAAAAATCGTACTAAACCTTAGTCTAGTACCCATAGACGATTGTAAACCCTTCCAGAAATGAGAGGTGAATCTCGGATCTCGGTCCGAAATAATAGAGCTGGGAATACCATGCAGCCTTACGATCTCCTTGATATATAAGGCGGCTAGAACATCCACGGTCCATCTAGTCTTGATAGGTAAAAGGTGAGCGGACTTTGTTAGCCGATCCACAATTATCCATATAGCATCAACATCACTTCGGGTCTTCGGTAATCCAACAATGAAGTCCATACCGATACTATCCCATTTCCATTCCTGTATTTCGAGAGGCTTGAGCTTGCCAGCCAGTTTGAGGTGTTCGGCCTTGACTTGTTGACAAACCAAACATCGACTTACGAACTCGGCTACATCTCTCTTCATATTAGGCCACCAGAATGTTCTCTTGAGGTCTTGACACATTTTTGTAGCACCGGGGTGAATAATGTACCTTGACCGATGTGCTTCCTCTAGGATTTTACCCTTGATAGTAGAACAATCGGGTATACAAGTTCTTCCTTTGAATAATAGCCTTCCATCATCAGCCAGAAGGAAATCCGGTCGTTGATCTAATTTGTCTTTAATTTCCACGATCAACGGATCATCAACTTGTCGTTCCTTGATTTCCGAGAGTAACTCGGGTTGGAGTCGAATATTTGCAATAAAGACTCCGCCTTCCTTCTCCTCCATATTGAGGTTTAAGTTGGCCATTTGCTCAAGTAGATGCCATTCTTTAACCATCATGTTCGATAATAAAGCCATCGGCTTCCTGCTAAGTGCATCAGCTACGGCATTACCTTTTCCGAGATGATATTGTATAGAGAAATCAAAATCCTTTAAATATTCTAACCACCGTCTTTGTCTCATATTGAGCTCCTTTTGAGAGAATAAATATTTGAGACTCTTGTGATAAGAATACACCGTAAAGGCTTCGCCATAGAGATAATGTCGCTAGATCTTCAAAGTAAAGATCACAGCTGCCAGCTCTAGGTCATGTATGGGATAATTTTCCTCGTGTTTCTTCAATTGCCGTGAAGAATAAGCTATGACCTTGCCGTGTTGCATTAATACGCAACCTAGGCCAATTCCAGATGCATCAGCATATACTTCAAATCCTCCTCCTTCCGTAGGTAATATGAGAATAGGAGCAGTCGTCAGACAATCCTTTAAAGTTTGAAAGTTTTTCTCGCATTCCTCGGACCATATAAAAGGATTCTCCTTCCTTGTCAATCTTGTTAAAGATACTACGATCTTTGAGAAATCCTTGATAAATCTTCGGTAATAGCCAGCCAATCCCAAAAAACTTCGTATTTCCGTTACACTTGTAGGTCTTTCCCAGTTCTTTACAGCCTCGACCTTTGATGGATCAACAGTTATACCGTTCCGGGAAAGTATGTGACCGAGAAAAGAAACCTCATCTAACCAGAAATCACATTTGCTTAATTTGGCATAAAGCTTGTAATCTCTTAATAATTGAAGGGCCTTCTTGAGATGTTCTTCCTTGGACTTGGAGTAGATCAAAATGTCATGGATGAATACAACCACAAATTGATCGAGGTACGGCCTGAATACGCTGTTCATCAATTGCATAAATGCGGCATGCGTATTTGTTAAGCCGAAAGGCATAACGGTGAACTCGTAATGACCATACCGACTCCGGAATGCTGTCTTGTGAACATCACTTTCCTTGATCTTCAATTGATGATAGCCAGATCGAAGGTCGATCTTTGAGAAATATCGAGCTCCGGAAATCTGGTCGAATAATTCATCAATTCTCAGTAAAGGATATTTGTTCTTGATGGTGAGTTGATTCAATTGCCGATAATCAACACATAGTCTCATCAAACCATCTTTCTTTTTAACAAAGAGAATCGGGGCTCCCCAAGGTGAAGTACTTGGTCGGATAAACCCCTTCTCCAGTAATTCCAATAATTGATCCTTTAATTCTTTCATTTCCACGGCAGACATCCGATATGGAGCTTTAGAAACTGGTGCCACTCCCGGAATCAAATCAATAGAGAATACCACTTCTCTCTCCGGAGGAATACCAGGCAACTCGTCTAGAAATAGATCAGAATAATCTCGAACGATAGGAATGTCCTTTAGAATGGGTTCCGTATGCTCGGTTATTATGATAGAAACTAAGAAATTGACACAACCCTTCCTAATAATTTTTCGGCTTTGAGGGCTGAAATGAGAGGTATGTGCTTGGAATGCCTAATACCCGAAAATAGAAGGTCGGGGTAACCCATGAAAGTTACCATCCCCAACTTGCAATTTACACTAGCTCCATGTGTAGATAGCCAGTCGGCACCCAAAATAACATCATATCCTTCCATCTCCATGCATACCAAATCAGCGGGTAAGTTATAACCACTAATTAGAATTTCACTATCAGGATAGAAGTGTTTAATCTCTGTTCCCGTTCCAATAGGGGTAGTGATAGTGAGTGTAGAATCTAACGGAACAGGCTTCATAGGTAAAAGACCAGCAAATCTTCTAGATATAAAAGAATGCATAGCTCCGGTGTCAAATAAGACAGAGGCAGGCTTGGAGTATATGAAAAGAGTACCTTCCACGATGCCTCCTTACTCGGTAGGTTCCGTACCCATAAGGGCTTGAAGTCTTCCTGGTAGCAATAATAGGAAGCTTTGCCGGTGATGGAGCTTGCTCGTTGAGAAGAGGGTTGTAATACCCCATATCCTTAGTGGATCTTTGTTGGATCTTTATTGGGTCTTTCGGATCTTTTTTGGTGAGTTTCAGATCGCTTTGGTGGCTTTCGAGTTGAGTTTTACGAGCCGTGTGGGTTTTTCTCTCGTGCTAGTTGCGGAACCCTACGGTGAGTTTATTTCTCAATTAATCGACTCGTGAATGCTACAGCTGCGATGTACTCTCCGAGCCGGTCGTTTTGACTATTTTTGCGTATTTTTCTGAATTATTACATTTTCGGCTCAATTATCAGATTTTTGAAAATTAGAAAAATTTCTAATTTTATTTTTTTATATCCCTCTCTCTCTCCCCACTCTCGCACGATCTCCATCTCTCCTCCCTTTCTCACCCTCTCTTTCCCTCTCTCGTTCTCTCTCGTCTGTGGGCCATTCGGCGCGGGGCGCGCACCGTTGCGGAGCTGGCCAAGGCGGGGACACGATGGAGTGATCGGGATGCGGTCTAGGGCAGCGAATGGAGCGTGGGATGGCGCGATCCCTCGGTGGATTCTGAGATGGCATCGTTCGTGATTTTGGAGATTTCGGCGTGGTTTAGTCCCCTCGGGGCGCGGTTTCTTCGGTGGAGGTAGGGTGACAGATCCTCAATTCTTCCTGCTCGTTTTCTCTGCCATTGCACGTCGTTCGGAGCGGAAACGGCTGAGTTTGGGCTTGTTTTACCTAAACTGTGATTTTCGAGTTTAGTAGGGTTCACCGGAAAATGACAACCATTTGCGGCGTAGTTAGTATGAAATTGACCGATGGGATGTCTGGATCCCATTCATGTTAGTTTTGTGTTGATCGATGGTCATTCGAGGCCGGTAGGAGTCCGGGAACCTCGTTGACTCGTTTAGGGTCGATTCGTTGGAATCGCCCTGATCTCTCGTTTTAGTGCTTGCATGTGGGCTTTTTAGCCTTCTAGTGTTGTTTTCCATCGTGTGCCTTTGTTTCCCCTGCGCTTCTGCGTGAATGGGGCGTGGAACGGCCCGATTTGGCGTTTCCACTGTTTTCCTGCCGTGACCAGTGTAGCGGTCGTTCCAGGGACCGTCACAGTCCCTGACGGCCCTACGGTAGACCGTCACAGCGTCTGGGCATTTTTTTAGTCTTCGTGGCTGTGGGAGTGTGACGGCCCAAGGGAGGCACGTCACAGCTATCTGACGCGTCCGGGTTGATGTGTCATGCTTATTTTGTCGTTTAGTGTTTTGGGTAAGTCGGTTCCCCTGACACGCCTGCCCTTGTGCATCAGGCTTGTGTAACGCGCCTTCCCCAGGCCGTTACGTTCAGTTTGACCGATTTTGACCGTTTGAGTCGGTTCGTCTAACGGTAGTGTTCCCGTGCGTAACAGCGTTGTAACGTGCCTGCCCCAGGCCGTTACGTGCTGTTTTGGCCGAGTTGGGTGGTTGTGTATTTGGCTCTAATGGCCACGCCCCCATGCGCCAGGCTTGTGTAACGCGTCCGTGATCGACCGTTACGTGCCTTTCGGACGGTGGTTTCTTGACTTGAGTCAGTTGGCCCTGACGCGCCTGCTTTGCTGTGTTAGGCTGTGTAACGCGCCTGGTCTAGTGCGTTACGTGGTTCGAGTTGTCGTTTTAAGTTTGAGGTCTGTTGGCCCTGACGGCCCGGGTCGGGCGCGTCAGAGCGGTGTAACCCGCCTGGTGTAGGCCGTTACGTGCCCTGTGTAGGCCGTTACGTGCCTTGTGTGTTTTAGATGTTGGTTAGGGCGGTGTGTGTGTGTGACGGCTCTTTCTTCGACCATCACGTTGCTGTAGCGCGTCTACATTAGACCGCCACAGTTGGAGTGTAATGGCTAGAGTTAGACCATCACATTCGTGTAACGGTCTAAGGG
This sequence comes from Amorphophallus konjac, assembly GCA_022559845.1. Classification (NCBI taxonomy): domain Eukaryota; kingdom Viridiplantae; phylum Streptophyta; class Magnoliopsida; order Alismatales; family Araceae; genus Amorphophallus; species Amorphophallus konjac. Next base: position 95,208,914 of record CM040125.1, read on the forward strand.
TGGTGCATTACAGTCCTTGTGCTCCGATTTTCGTCGTTTCGGTTTCTGCTTGTCTTGGCTTGACCTTGTGGCCTGCTCATTTCCTTGTGGATGTCTCCTGACATCCTATGAGGGCTAAGACTACGTTGTAAGGTAGCCAGGAGTCTTCTTGCTTGAGGTAGGATTCTTTTCCTACTTTAGAGTTGTTGTTGTCTGGTTCCGGTCAACCCGGTGTGGCCCAGTGGTTGACGAGTAACCGTGTGTGTGTCTCGACGGTTCTGTCCAGTTCGAGACTTTGGTTCTGGATGTCTCGAGGTACTGTGCTACCTTGGTTTGTGTGTCCAGGTGTGCTGAGGGTTCTTGGTGTTCCCTCAGGTCTCCGTCAGTCGATTCCTGCGGAGTGTCGTTTCCTCTGGCTTAAGATTAGACCGATTGGCGGCTTGTCCCGCTGTCTGTGATGATCTTGCCTTTGAGTCGTTTGACTCAAGGATCGTTACGTGGTAGGTCTAGTTACTTTGTCCTGAGTTTGTCGGCAGTGGTTGTGCTGCCATTGGTGCCTCGAAGTACGTGGCGTGGGGTGTTCTTGCCTGCCTGTACTTCAGCACTTGTGTTTTGAGTCTCTGTGTCATGTGAGCCTCCGCTTGTTGTAGCCCTAAGGCCTTTGAGTTGCCGACCCACTAGCGGATGGCGGAGGGGTGTTCACGTGATACGGTTTGTAAGCTAGTTCCGTGGGCTCCCAGCCAATGGTAGCGTCCTACCGAGGGAGAAAACTAGCTAGAGAACCTGGCTTAGGCTAGAGCCAGTGTGTGCACACGTTGTCAGGGACTGAGGACTTACGCCGACGGGCGTGACCCTGACTAGTTACTTGTCCTCTTGTTCTGTCGTTGCTGTTGTTCCTGCTTTGGTTCAGCGCGTGTCTGCGACTCTGCCATGGTTTCAGCGGTACCGTAGGCGAGACACTTGTGGCGTAGCATAAGACACCAGTGGACGCAGCTGGCTGTTCTTCTGGTGAGGAGGTGCTTCCGTCACATGACACGTGACTCTCGGCGTTTCTTGTGCGTCGTGACCTTTCCAAGTTAGCCCTCTCGTGGCCCTACTCGAGGTCTGTGTGGCGTTGTGTGTATGACGTTCTAGTCATGTGTGCCGTCGTGTTTGTCCGTCGTCTGTCTAGATCTTTTCTAGACTTTTGTCTGTCCTTGCAGGTCTTTGTCTTAGACCTGGCGTCGTGTCGGCAGATCGGTAACTCCTGACTTTGTCAGTTCAGAGTCGCCCTTTCGTCGCTGCCTGGAGTAGTTTGGGGTGTCAAGGTTAGTTCGACAACCGCTTGTCTGAGCGGATTCTCCCCCTTTCCTGCTTGTTCCCTATTCCTACTCCCCGTCTGTTCTTTACTACTTCTAGAGTGGTTTTACAGCTTTGTAGTGTAGCTTTTCCTGCTTTGCTACACCTGTTGTTTCTACTGTTGCTTCCTGTTTCCATGTTCTGCGTGTTTTTCAGTGGGGATTCGTGTGACCCCTACTGAGCCTCTGTTTGGAGACTCACCCCTACTTTTCAGGTGGGCGTCGTCTCTGTTCGTGGTTCCTGGCGTGGCGTGTTCGTAGCTGCCAGCGGTACCTGCGTCGGGTTTCCCCCGACCTCAGTGCACGTTCTTTTCCTATGGCCTGTACTTATCTTTAATTTCTTGGACTGGACTCTAGTATAATTGTTAAATTGAAACTGTTAATTAAAAAGTAATTTTATTTCTGCTACTTCAGTAAACCGATCTAATGAAATTTAATTGCTTACTATTCTATCTCTGTGGCTTCAATGTACTCTACACATGCCTTTTTCCCTTCGGAGCTTTACCGCTCTTGGGAGGCCTCGCGGGTTCCATGTGGTATCACGTGTATTCGGTAGTCCTACCGGGTATACCTAGTATCCGGGATCCGGGTCGCCACAAGGGCAATTCGGGATCCTATGCTCCCGACTCCCGCATCGAAGAGATGCACCGAGTTTTCTCCAGCATTCCTCGGCTTTGTGTCCGGGCTTCTCGTAATATTTGCATAATTCCTTGGATGGCGTAGAGAAAGGAACAATTTGTTTGTCGAAAGTCCTCATCTTCTTGTCCCCTTGGAAATTACGTCCACGCTTGCTGAAATTACGCCCATCCATGTTGAAGTTACGCCCGTCATTGGGCCTTTTCTTCTCGAAGGAAGGTTTGAAACTTTCGGACCCAATAACTTGCTCTCTCTTGGCTTCCCTTCCTCGGATGCGATCTGATAACTCTGTTGCATCTTCTAGGAGTTGAGCTCTTCGTACCATATCAGAATATAATTGAATATCCATCGGGGCGAGTTGAGTAATATATTGCGGCTTAAGGCCATTTAAGAATCTCCTTGCCTTCATTTTCTCGGTACCCATGAGATGTGGAGCATACCTTGATAACCTTGAAAATTGTGCTTCATATTCGACGACCGATAATCCCCTTTGCTTTAAGGCGGCAAACTCGACGGCCTTCCTTTCTTGCACTCGATCGGAGAAGTATTTACTATTGAAGTGTTGCACGAACTCTTCCCATAGAATTTGGTCGTGCGGTAAAGTTGCTTCGACCGATTACCACGAGGCACGTGCATCCCTTTCCAGTTGGAAAGTAGCGAGTAGGACCTTTTCCTCGTCAGCGCATTGCATGACTCGAAATATCCTCTCGATCTTGTTAATCCAGTGTTCGGCTTCATCCGGATCCATAGATCCAGCGAACTTGGGAGGGTTCATGCTTCAGAAATTCCTATGCAAATCTCCGGCTCCTCGGTTTGCTCCTCCCTGAGCAACCTGTTGGAGGGCTTGGGTTAAGCCTTGAACAGTGCGCTGCATCTCGCGCCATTGAGCTCTCTCGGCGGCCATTTGCGAGAATTAGCTTGAAACAATAATTCCAAGGTTTATTATTTTTGTTTTGGTATTTATTTCCTGATACTTTCATTTTTCATAAAACTTAACTGGTGTTTCTACCCAAATCTTACCGGGAAAGTTCAAGATCTATCAAATTTCTAGATATTTATCTAGAACTTATGTTTGAGGGAAAACTATGTTTTTAAGAATGAACCTATAATTGTGAAACCTAAGATTTTATGTAACCTAGGCTCTGATACCACAAAGACTGTCATGCCCCGACGCGGAATATCGAGGGCACGACGAGTCGTAAATAATCATGTCGATCAGAGCATGTACAATTTTATTTCTAAAGACAGAAATGAATGGGAAAATGGTACTTTTATTCCATCAAAATGAAGTTTACATCACTAATTCATAAGCCATAAAGGCAATTACAAACTTTCAATCCTAAATTACATCATTCTTGTAAAAATATTAATGATCTACATAAACCTAGGTAAAATGGAAAATCACTCTCTCACTCTTGTCCATTCCCTTGTACATTTTCATTTCCTGCAACAATTAACCAAAATGTAGGGTGAGCTAAAAGCTCAGTATGATTTTATATCTCTATGAACCAAGTAATCTTTAAGTGTTAACAATTTAAACAATTTTCTAACTTGTATCGGGAAGTGTATAAACATGAATGGAATTTTCAAGTAATTGAGATACTACGATATCAAGATGAATTTTCAAGTAATGACTTTGAACAAGTAAAGAATTTCATGTAATTGGTCATTTTCACACAAGTCAAGTAATTCAGGTAATTTTCAAGTAAACAAGTAACAAGTAAACAAGTATGAATAGTGGAATACCGTATCAAGTAAATCTATTATGCACTTCGGTGCAATGCCACACCGTTAGTCAATGAACTCCCATGGGCACAAGTACTTTCGGGTGCTCCCCCCTGGACCAGACCGGGCCCCATTAATGCCAGGCATTAAGTCATATGGATCCGAAGATCCCAAGTACGTTTAGACATCCACTTTAATGTATATGGCCAATGATTTTTAAGAATATGTTGTTTGTAATAAGCACATATTTGATAAAATTTCAGAAGTTGCAAGAAAAGTAGATAACAATTTAAGGCATCATGTTTAACGATATTAAGTCGTGGAGTTCAAAAATGAACGGTAAGTAGGAAGAAAATTTAAGATAATAATTTTATTAGAATTATTATTTTTTAAATATCTTAACTTAATCACATAATCATAAAACATAAAGTTTTAGTTATGAAAATATATGCTTTATGAATTACAATCAGGAGTTTATATATTAGTACTTAATCATACATTAATTAACCGTATGATAAGGAAATACAATTTTATGTCAAAAATAACTCTAACTCGCTGAAAATAATCTTAAAATGCTGAAAAATGATTTTCATATGTTACTTTACTGATAAGATAATAAAAACAAAATTTTCATGCTGGATTTAATTTTTTTAACATGCTAGAAATTAATATTTAACATGCTAAAATTAATACTCATACATTAACTTACTGATAGAATGATAAGATAAGTTTACCATGTTGATTACAGAAATTCTATGATAACAACATAAATTTTATCATGCTAAAAATTATTTTCTATATTTATTTGCTAATTATTTGATAGAAAAATAGAATTATCATGCTAAAAAAATAGTTTAATACACTGAAAATAATTCTAACATGCTGAAAATAATTCTAACATGTTGAAATAATTTTACCATACTTGAAGAAATTTTATCATGCTGGAAGTAATTTTCATGCATCATTTTACTAATTATTTAATAGGAAATTAGGTTTAGCATGAACAAAAGATAGTTTTAAATAGATTTTAACATGATGGAAATAGTTTTTACATCTCAGTATGTAGAAAATAATTTTTTCATGTTGGAAGTCATTTTTAACATGCTGGAAATATTTTTCATGCATTGATTTACTAACATGGTTATAATTTACTAATATAATTAAAAATAGATTTTTACATGCAAAAATAATTTTATTCTACAAAATAATTTTTAACATGCTGTAATAATCAAAACATGCTAATATTACCTTTTCTTACTTTTGGTGACTATATACATATAATTAATGTGAATTTCCAAGTGATATAGTTCATATTGGATAGTGACTTAAGTTTAGTCCCATATTGGAAGTTACAAAAACTTCCTTGGCTTTATATGTTGGAGAACTCACCCTTGGGTCAGGACCCAAGGGGCATAGGATGGGGGCTTGAGTTGTGAGTTGATGCAAAACCAGTATTATATTTATTTATTTATTTATTTGTGCCGTGCCGTGCCGTGCCGTGCGGCTGAGGCTGGTTGGTTTTCGCATTTATAATAGATATATATATTGTTTTATACCTAAAAATAAATTAGAAGAAAATTATTATTATTTTTTCTTTTAACGCACTGTCCTTATTTATTTATTTATTTGTGCCGTGCCGTGCCGAGGTGCGGTGCGGTGCGGTGCGGCTGGGCTGAGGCTGGTTGGTTTTCGCATTCATAATAGATATATACATAGTTTTATACCCAAAAATAAATTAGAAGAAAATTTTTTTTTTCTTTTAACGCGCTGTCCTTGGCCAGCGCGACCTGAAGAACGCGCTAGCCAGTTGTAGCGCGATATGAAGAAATAATAATTTCTTTATTATTATTAATTAAAATAATTTTGTGAACGCGCTAGCATATGCTAGCACGACCTTGAAGATCACGCTACCCTTGGGTAGCGCATTCTGGAAATCTTTTTTTCTTTTTTTTTTTAAAATATGTTTGACCTAGAGGGCGGGAAAACACTCTGTATGAACGCGCTATGTCGGGGCAGCGCGTTCAGAACTCGCTACTGAGGTATAGCACGTTCTGGACCTGATGAAAAAATAGGAATATCCCTCCAATAAAATGACCATAACTTGCTCATTTCATAACAGAATTTAATAAATGAGCTATCAATGAAAAGAGGACAGAAAAATGAACAAAATGGCATGATTTAATTAGAGTTTAGCCTGAGAGACACCTAGCTTTAGACGGATCTAAAGAAATATCCCCAAATATAAGAAAACCCTTTGATCTTCCAAATCTTCCTTCAAATCTCCACCAAACTTCGCAGCAGTGTATACTTAACCTCCTGGGATGGTTTGAGGGTTGAATGGGGTTCTATTTATAGCCAAAAAATGGCCAAATTTGTCAAGATTCCTCACCTAATTCCACCAAACCCATTAAGTCTGAATTAGAAGAAAAATGCCATTTCTCCTCTTAATCTAGCCCATCTTAGGTGTGAAAATAATGTAAAAACGGCTGGTTCAAGGTGGGCTGTTAAGTAAGGGTTGATTCTTGAGTCAATCTTCTAGAAAAGGGGTTATTTTAATCCCTTAAATTACATATTAAACACATGTTACAAATTTAGGTCAATTTAACCTTTAATAAATTATTTAATCTATTAATCTAGTACATTATGGATTATCCAATGGGCCAATTGTGATCCTAGTCCATTATATGGACTTTTATTGGGCTTTCTATGATTTATCTAAAGTTTAAAGCACTTAATCTCTATTTACTTCTAGTTAATTCAAGTAAATTCAATAAACTATTTTATTTCATATAGAAAAAATATAATTTAATTATTTCATGAAAATTTTAATTACATAATAAAATTAAAATTTTTTATTTCTCATTTTTAATTATCAAGTTTCTACATGGACCATCTCCGCATATGTACGGATGTTCTGAGATCCTAGTTGTTAAATAAAGCCAGGCCTTAATCCGTCCATAACTTGGTTAGCTTTCAATAAGTCGGTACTAACCAGATGAGGAGCATAAGGCGCCAGCCTAGAAAACTGGAGTTCATACTCCGCTACTGTCATCATGCCTTGGCATAACGAAGTAAATTCCATAGCTTTCCTCTCCTTGACATGTTCGGAGAAGTATTTAGCTCGGAAGAGGGTGAGGAATCCCTCCCAAGTATGTGGTGCATCTTGAGGCAGTGCAGGAATTGACTTCCACCATGTACGGGCATCTTTATTGAGTTGGAATGTGGCAAGACGAACCTTCTCTTGGTCGGCACATTGCATAACCTCAAATATGCGATTCATTTCATCAATCCAATTCTCGACTTCATCTGGATTAGAGGAACCAGAAAATCGTGGAGGATGTAGGCTCCTGAAGTTGCAGTGAAGATCACCAGCACCAGCTCTTGCGCCAGCTTGTGCCATGTTTTGCAATGCCTGGGTGGGACCCGCAACGGTCTGTTGCAGTCCACCCCAATCAGCACGGTGAGCCATCGTAAGAATGAGGTACCTGAGAAGACTGATAGGTTTGTTATTCTCCATAGAATTTAAAGAAAGCTAGCTTAAAGATATATTCTAAACAACTAGCTCATCTCGGGTTCTACCAAATTCTCACATGGGTTGGAGAAATTTTTCTAGTTTAATAGGTGTGAGTTCCTAAGCCTTGGACTTAGCCTATGCCATGATATATATATTTCCTAGGAATAAGTAAGTCCTTAGACTTATGCTCTGATACCACCTTAACTATCACGCCCCGAGATTTATGCAGTGAAAACAATCGGGAACGTGAACAACCGGCATGGTAAGCCTCTTGCAAGCAATATAATCAGAGCGCCAGATAATCACACAAAGTAATTACACAAGTAATTCACTAAAACCTTCATCTTTATTTCATATAAATAACCATCAAAATACATAAGATCTTTGACTCTCTTTATTGGACTCAAAAAAATAAAGATTACATCATGACTCGACAAGACACTTGATAACTAAGGCTTCTCTCGTTCATATGTCCTTCCATCACTCTCGGACCCGTTACTTGTATAATCCGAATCCGATTCACTTGTACTTCCTGAAACATTGAGAAAATAGGTAATGAGCATACTTGCCCAGTAGGTATCTTCGTATCAACATGAAGGCGAGTTTAAGTGATTAGCAATTTAGCTCTAGAGAATAAGATAAATCATGCAAATACGGTAAAACATGTGAATAAAACCAAAGTAACAAGATACGATCATGACGAGATACGAGAATATGATTGATCAAGTATATAACAAGAATGTAAAGTTGGCCTTTCCATGAACAAGAATGTAACAAGAATGTACTTTTCACAACCATGGAGGCTATGCACTAGAAAGTCATGTAACAAGCAAGAAAGTACTTTTCGCTTAATAGCAAGTACTTCATGAATTTACGTGGATCTTTATTCTTGTCTGTGGATTTTCACTTATTTATAAAGAAAGTACTCCCAGCGCAATGCGATGCCAGTAGCATCATATCCCATGGTTTACAGTATATTTCCGACAATCAGTCGAGGGGACTAGCATAGAGCCCTTGAACACAATCAGTGCTCGAACTGCATCTTCAAATATAAATCAAGCTACTTCTACGATTATAACAATAATGTGGCCAATAATGTACAAGTTCAACAATAATTCCATGATAAGGTAACCAAGGTATAGAACACACCAATAATCGATCATGATAATTCAAGAAATGCATCAATAACTAGGTTATGCCATGGACTACGCTCTCCGGGTGTCTCCCTGGTTATTTATTAAAAAAAAGGTTATGCCATGGAGAAATTCGGCATCATAAGGGTACATTCTTTATTTCCATAATTTATTAATGGCTTATTTGAATCAAGATAAGTTCTAGATAATCAATGGATCACCTAGGATCATAGGATACTCAACCGAAAGGCAAAACCATGGGTTAAACATTGAAAAAGAAGCTGGAACCATGCGATCTAGGGCAGGGCCGCTAGGTGACATTGGCGGTCTATCAATAGGCCGCTAACTGACTCTGGCGGTCATACATTAGGCCGCTAAGGTCCAGAAGTCATTAAAACACCGGTAAAGTACTTTCAAGACAATTGGGCTTTTATGGTACAATCAGCTCGACGTCCTAGTGGGAATCCCAGGCTCGCGGAGACTTACGGAGGCCTTGAAATAAGATTTCCTAGTCCGTTGGAAGGAATATCCAATGGAGAGGTTATCAAGTCCAAGATTGTGTACTTAATGTGTAAATGTGTAACTAATGATAACATACCGGGATATGTGCCATGTACTTAATAAAATGACTCTGAGATAAGAGAGATCATGATAAAACAGTGATTAAATAAGTCCATAAACCTTATGAAAACGAGCCTACAAATACAAGAGTATAAGTTTTTAGCCATAAAAATAACATAGGTTAAAAATAATCCCAAGTACACAAAGAACATGAAATCTCATGGAGTACAACTAGTTATAAGAAAATAACACTTGAAACAAGAGTAAAACCTACTTAACTAGGCTTAACATACATTAATTTGGACCATTCCGCATTAAGTTTTGGGTTAACTTGAATACATAATTCAGAAATCGAATACAGTCTAGAGAGAACCATTTCTAGTGGCTAGCTGTCTATCGTAGGACCGCTAAGGTTTCTGGCGGTCTATAGGAATACTGTTTCTTCTTATGTTAACAGAAAACTCAATAATAATAAAATAAAATACTAACCTAGGGCATATCATACATGAAAATATACATGAATATACTCTAAAGCATGATAGAACGAGTATAGGCCAACAATATGTATGGGTTTGTGTAATAAACAAGAAAATTCTCCTTTTAACTTAATTAGGGCTAAGAATTATGCATGAGGAGTATACTAGATGCATAGTCACAATAAATCATTAAATTCTCGGTGTACAATGCAAGAAATTGGCTGAAATCAGAGGGCTTTTATCTTGGACTTTAAGTTTAAGCCTTTCATGAGATAACCTATCTCTGTTTTGGGCTTTAAGCTTCGAATTTAGGGCTAGAAGTAACCCTAATTTCTGCACGTCCTATGCTAAACCAGTGACTTCACGCCTTCCTAACTCCTGATTCTTTTGACCTAAAGATGTGAAATTTTGAGGGTAATAAGAGGGTACTAAAAGGAACAATTTATTTTAAAGAACCTCTATCTAATTACCTCATTTAGGGCTTCCAATTTGCAGATCTTTCTAGGTCGGTCGCACTACTTCCTGGGTTGTTTACACCGAATCAACGTCTTTGCAGGCTTCTATCTTCTTGTAGGCTTGATCTTCTAAAACGAAATTTCAAGAAAAGTTAGATCTAACTAGAATGAACAAATTCCTAGAAGAAACTTACCTCTAATTCGACCTCTTTACCTTAGTTCCACGCGAGCCAAAAGTAAGGGTCACGCTGGTTGGTTCTGGGGCTATTTATAGGGTTTAGCTAGGGTTTCATGGATTTGAATGATTCTAGAGTCCTTATTAGGTATTAGATCGATCCTCAAGAGTTCTAAGCATGCTTATAAGTCTACATACTTCGGTCTCTAGGAGTTTAGACGCCAAAAATCCAATCTTTTTGCACTTTCTTCCACTCACGGAATCTGCAGAGCTTAGCGGTCATTTGGGAGACCGTTTTCCAGTGGCTTGCAGTCTCGCGATAGACCGTTTTCGGTTTAGGGCGCCGAATTTAAAATCAGTTCAAACTCTTGTATTATTATCCATCTTTTATCCTAAAATATTCCTACTTATCTCCTTAATTCTGTAAATACATCAATTCCAAGCTTTTAGAACATGGGCCAAGGTTCAAAATTATAATTTGGGCCAATTGGATTTGTCAAAATGAGCCTAATCCTCCTGGATCGGTGCAGGGTCATAATAATTAGATTTAATTAACCATAATTCATTTAATATCCCTTTTCGCCCATTGAATAATTAATATAATTATATTTTAATCCCAGAATTTTCTCGGGTGTTATAGATGAGATCATTAATAAATGCATCAAGGTTATTTATATAATGAGACATAATAATTGACATCATCAAAACCTAGTTGACATCATCAAAACCACATGGACACAACATTAAAAGGTAAGAAACCTAATTTGGCTTACTTTAGAACATTTGGTTCCAAATGCTTCATTCATAATAATGATAAATATGATCTAGACAAATTTGATGCCAAGAGTGAGTTAGGAATATTCCTAGGATATTCAGATCATTCCAGAGCTTATAAAGTCTTCAATGTATAAAATCAAATTGTAGAAGAGTCCCCCCATATTATTTTTGATGAACATGACGGAATATCTGGCAATTCTGTCTCACACAAGAAAGAGGATGTTGATGGAGAGTTTCTAAAAGTAAAGGAAGAACCGAATCTGCAAACTAAGGAAGCAAGATAGCCATTAGAATAAAGCAGGTCGACTGAACCTGGTGTTAGGTCTACCGAACCTGGTGAGTCCTCTACAAACATAAGGGTTTTAAAAGACCATCCCATTGAGAATGTCATTGGAGACTTACAAGATCCCACTAGGACTAGATCATTCTATAAAGATATAATTAATCAAGATCTCATGGTCCTAGTTTCTCAAATAGAACCCAAAAACATCAAAGAAGCTCTAAAAGATGAATCATGGATAAATGCAATACATGAAGAATTAAATCAATTTGAAAGAAATAAAGTCTGGACCCTAGTTCCCAGACCTTCTAATCATTCAGTCATAGGAACTAGGTGGGTTTTTAGGAATAAAGTTAGTGAAGAAGGGAAAATAATTAGGAATGTGGCTAGACTGGTTGCCAAGGGGTACAACTAGGAATTCGGAATAGACTTTGAAGAATCTTTTTCCCCTGTTGCAAGATTAGAGGCAATTAGGATCCTCTTAGCATTTGCATGTTCAAATAAAATCAAACTTTAGCAAATGGATGTTAAGAGTGCATTTCTAAATGGGTTAATAAAAGAGGAAGTCTATGTTGAACAAACCCCTGGCTTTGAAAGTGCTGATTATCCTGACCATGTTTTTAAATTGCATAAGGCCTTGTATGGATGGAAACAGGCTCCAAGGGCCTGGTATGATCATCTAAGTGCATTTTTGACTGGTAAGGGCTACAACAGAGGTATGATTGATCAGACTATGTTTACCAAACTCTCTCATGGTTATATCATTATAGTTCAGGTTTATGTTGATGACATTATGTTTGGTTCAACAAATTCTGAATTATGTACTGAATTTGCTAACCTAATGACCAGAGAATTTGAGATGAGCCTAATGAGAGAACTTCAATTCTTCCTTGGACTGCAGATTGCACAGTCAACGGAAGGGTACCTCATCAGTCAGTCCAAGTACACTTTAGAGATCTTGAAGAAGTTCAAGATGGAGGATGCAAAGGCTATATCCACACCCATGGGGACAACCGCCTCACTGGATACAGATGAGAGAGGTAAAAATGTAGATCCAAAGACATATAGAGGTATGATCGGATCTCTACTTTATCTTACTACCTCTAGGCTAGACATTCAATTTAGTTTGTGCCTTTGTGCCAGGTTTCAAGCTAGTCCTAGGGAATCGCACATGATTGATGTAAAGAGAATTCTTAGGTATCTTGCTGGTACACATGACTTAGGATTGTGGTTCCCTACATCTTGTGAATTTAATTTAGTATCATATTTAGATGTTGATTATGCTGGTTGCAAACTTGATAGGAAAAGCACAAGTGGTTATTGTCAGTTCTTGGGAGGGTGCTTAGTTTCTTGGGCTTCCAAGAAGTAGTACTCAGTTGCCCTCTACACTGTAGAGGCAGAATATGTCGCTGCGGTGAGTTGTGGAGCCCAGGTACTATGGATTAAGCACCAACTCTAAGACTACCATGTAGACCTTGGATGTGTACCCATTCTATGTGACAAAACTAGTGCTATCTATCTTGCTAAAACCTTATCCAACATTCAAGGACTAAACATATTGACATTAGGCACCACTTCCTAAGAGATGAGGTTAGTAAAAAGAACTTTGAATTACGCTTCATTGAAACTCAAAATCAAATTGCAGATATTTTTACAAAACCTATAAATAAAGAAAAATTCATAACTTTGAGAAGAGAATTGGGTCTATATAGACCATTGAAAACACCTGAATAAACCTGAATGGATCTTGTAACTAGGATTGGAAATATGCCTCTTCATGTCTCATCTCATATAATTTCTGCCAGTTCTATCCATGGGTGTTACAATAAGGAGGAGTTATTGCTTAATCTAAAAGAAAATAGCTCTGTTAGTCTAGTGGTTCATAGGTCTCATATTGAGGGAGAGATGCATTATTGATTAATTGCAAAGTTGAGGGGGAGACATCCTTGCTGATCAAACTAATCCATCTAGTCATTCAGACACTTATTCACTACTATCCCTGATCCACTCATCTTCTGTCAATAGAACCCTGAAAAGCCTTTTTGTTTGTCATAAGAGAGCCGACAGAACTTCTTTAAACTCTACATCTGTCGACTGAAACAATTCATAGGCTATTCAGCTTTGTCGGCTTGGACAGTCTCACAGATGCTATTTGCTCACTTTGTTTCCAATCGGCTCTGAACAACCATTGAATCATAACTTCTCAGGAGGGGGTTCTATGATTGCCAATAGGTTACTTATTCTCAGGGGGAGTTTGAAAATAAAAATTTCCGTGTAAAGAGATTTAAATAGCCTTCAAAAGTCTCCTCAAGTGACTGTGTGGTTTAAAGTTAATAAGCTATTTAATCTATGATTAGGATAATCTAAGAAAGGCCTAACACAGGGTTAATAATGTTGAAATAGTCTTGAAAAATTATGTCTAGAAACCCTCAAATAACCTGAAAATTAATTTTCAAAAGACCATCTTTATTAAAAGACTTTAAGATAAATATTGGCCTTAAACATTAAACTGTCCTGATGAAATTCAAGGGAAATTTGCAGAGCAATGTGTTGGACACAGTGAGTAACCGGATGCACTTCATCTATGACGTGAGGTGATTTGTGTCAAAAAGTGCTGTCCAAAGCTATCACTATTTATATAAAAAAAAAGAAGAATTGAGCAAAATAAATAAGACAGAGTAATGATTTGGCGCACTGAGTAACTGGGTAACTTCACCTAAGACATGATTTGTCTCACGTAAATAGGTGTTGCCAATATTACCTCTGTTCAAAGAAATTCAACTAGAATGGTTAGCCCATTGAGTAACTGGGGATTCAAGCATCTAACCAATGTGTTTCCTCACGTAAAAATGTGTGGCTCAACCTAACTACTATGTCAAAAGAAATGGAAAAAAATTAAAAATTAAAAACTAAAAAGTAAAAATTGCTTTTCTTTTCCCAAAATGAGATCTGGACAGTGTATTGGTGTTTAACTTCAATATTAGTTAAAGTCATTTTTAGGGGTCTTTTTCATCTAAATGTGTAAGGTTAACAAAGGTTTCTGGGCAAAATCTGAGAGTATGTTTTAAATTTATTGAGTCTGTGGGAGGTAATTTCTTTCAGGGATCTTGATTACTGGACTAGGGGTTATTAACTTTAAACCATAAGAGTTAAGAAAGATATTTTGCTAATATCTCTTTAAGAGGAAATTCTTAATCAAAATAACCCTGGCTGGAAAAGGCCACTGGTGGTTTGGGACACCCAGCCTTCAGTCCACCCCTAGTTGAGCCCAATTCTTAGCCCAATTTAATTCCAGTCGACCCAGTTGCCCTGTCCACAACCTAATTGCTTCATGGTCAAACTCTATTGACCCTTACATCTATTTAAAAGGGTTCGAATGGTTTCGCCATTTCATTCGCACTTCCTCTTCCAGTCGCCTATCTCCAGGGTTCTGTAAACAGACCCTAAGCCTCTTCTCCCGAGCCTCCAACCAAACCCTTTCAGCATCCTAGAGCTTCCTTTGCAGTCCTCCATTGCATCCTCCTCTAGCAAGCGGAAAGCATCCTCTCTAGTATCTCCTCGGAAGATATTGCCTCCACGATGCATTGATTTTTAGGATGAAGAGCTACATGAGATGTTTCTAGCTCTCAAACCCTTCTTTGATGCTCAAGGTTAGATCCCTTTTCTTTCTGAACATACTCGATACTATCCTTCCTTGGTTATCCAGTTCTACAACAACATACACATCAATGAACGCAAAGTTCTAGTCATGATAGTAAAGGGCAAAACATTTCAGGTCGGCCCAACCCTTTTCCATCGAGCCTTGAACATTCCATTTGATGGTGTTACTCTCGAAATAGCAGATATGGACCCTCAGACTGCCTACACCACAATGACTAGAAAATCTTTTGATCCAAACCTTGCCCTCCTATCTAAATTGAACGCCAATACCTTTCCCCAATTGCAAAGACTCATTCATCATATCTTCCCTACCATCATTTATCCCAGAGCAGGAGCCTGGGAACAAGTCACAAAAATTCATAGATTTCTATTTTCTTATCTGTTTGATGCTGATCACCTCCTTGCCCATCCTAATTGATGTGACACGCCCTTGGACCTAAACAAGCAAGCATAATTCACAAGTCGAACGGGCCGATATCGGCGGCCTACTCTCCCGGCACTCACCCAAACTAGGGGGTAACTCAGCGATGCCGAGTCGAGGTTATGTGGGCTGAACCCTTGCTGGTAGAGGGCCAGCAGGGCTAAGGGACTTCCCAAGGGTATGGAGGCCCAATTCAAAGGGGCCGACCGGGTGCCAATGGGCACGGGTCACACTCTCTCCCACGGTGGTCACTCGAAGCAATGGGGCTTGAGGACCGGACGCTCACTCTCACTGACCAGCGGAGCTTATGAACTAATATTGAAGGAACATGGCATCCAAAGGAGAGCAAGGGTAGAGAACTTACTCAACTGGTTTGATGAAACCGGCCCCGTTTGGAGACGAGGGCGAGCGGGGAAGGGTGGGTTCCCAACACGCCGCGCTGGTGTAGCTTCGACCTGTTCAAGGTCTTACATCACTACACCCCATGCAAGAGGGTTGAACTTGGGGAAGGGAAGCCAAATTACATTCAAACATTACCTTCCACAGGGAGGGGCTGTAAACCGGCCAGGCGGGAAGGGTGGAATCAATCTAGGAACTTAATGAAGGAAAATCAACGGTTCTATCCGCCCTCTGGAACAGGAGACAAGCAGTTGAAGTTGGCACCGCTGCGGCCTCTCCCGAACTCCGTTGTCAACAAAACTAGTTGGAGAACCTTCTTAGTTGACCCAGAAAGACGTCCAAATTTTGGGGGAATTTCTGGAAGGCGGTGCTAGTCGGGGCAAAGGTGCGAACAGGGGCTCTGCTTGCTGGTTCTGGTAGCTTCTGCACCCCTACAGCTGGAAGACAAGGCTACCATAGATGCTCCTCAGCTCCAATTCAGGATTGGCTTGAGTTGCTGGATTGGTTGTCGAGTCCCCTTCGAACGGAGATCGCGGGGTTTCTGGAGGACATCGGAGTAGATAGAGACAGCCTGAACAGTGATCGGATGTCCGTTCAGTACCAGAGTGGACAGAACAACGCACCTGGGGGAGAAGAATGAGAAATCACAACTCCGGATGCCGAACGGGGTTCCGCTTCTTGATACTAGAAGTAGACTCGGTGTAGAAACTCTCAGCCAAGGCCCGCCTTCAGAGCTTTAGGAAGTTGACCGTGGGAGCCTCTGCAACCGGCTTCAAGTTGACATTCAGGGAGAAGAAGTGCAGTTTGGGGAGAATGGCTCCTCCGGGCAGCCACGAGCTCAGAATGGGATGAGACAACTATCGTTACGAAGAGGACAGGGAGACGCTTCAGATAGTACCACTTGGGCCTCCAGGGACGCTGGGATTACATCATGGCCAAATCTGCAAGATGCTAGGACTCTACTGCCTGTGAACTGAGAAGTGCAGGTTGGAGATGGGAGGTGGGAGATGAGGTAAATGGGAGGGGAAAGAGGGTGGATGGGTGTGGAGGCAACCCTTGGCTGTTAGGGGGTCTGGGGGGGCAAACCAAGGTGAGGGAGGGGGAGAATGGGGGTAGGAAGGTGGTCTAGCAGGTGATGAGAGAGTGCGCTACGAATTTGGGACTAGGAGGGAGAGGGAGAGGGATGGTGATTTCCCTATTTGGGGTGGTCCAAGATTTGGGGGAGGAGGGAATGGAGGGAAAATAATTCAAATCTTCCCTTGGGAGCTGGGAGATTGTGTGGGGAAGGGATGAGATTGTGTTGGGGGGAGGGAGATTGTATTGGGAGGGTCAAGGTTTCTCCTAGGGAGGGGGTGGATTTGGTGGGAATTGGTGGAGGGGCATTGATTGCACCTAGGGAAGGGGATGGGTGGTTGAGGTGGCAGATTTGGTGGCAGGTTAGGGCTGATGTGGAGGAGAGAGAGGGGGGGCGACCAAGAGAGGGAGGGGAGATGAAGAGAGAGAGTAAGAGAGGGATGGGTGGGATTCTCTCGCTAGGGCTTCTCACCCACTAATGGATTCACTCCACAAGAAATCTGAAATTTGAACTTTCAAATGGCAAATTTTCATTAACTTAAAATTGGGGGGAATGTGATCCTATATATAGGCAACCCACATTTTACAAAAAGTCCCTGACTCTTGCTACAATGACAAATAACCAAGGGGGTAGGGGGCGCCCCTGGGCCTAGCCCACTGAATTGGGCCCAATAGCTAATCTAATCAACCTAATGACACTCAAACTTAGGGGAATAAACAAAAGACCTAGGGACATGACTCAAAAAAAAGGAAAATTACAATGATATGACTCAAATAAAAAATGAGGAAATATAACATATGACTCAAATAAATGACTAGACCATTTCGGACGCTTCTGAGGCAAGGAGACGAGCTGTGAGTGTGGGCACGGGAGGTGATGTCCCCATGATACTCCCGGGGTGCGGAGAACTCGACTCCGTTGAGTAAGAGTCCTTCCCTCCTAGGAGGGTGTAGAAATGATACCGCCCACAAGTCTTCCGAAGGAGACCGATCCATCCACCTGATGAGACATCGCTTATACACATTGCTCCTAGTGGCAGTGACCTGTTCATCCCATATTTGCTCAATTCGCTCACGCTGGGCTCTCCTGGCTAGTGGACTCTTCTCACGGGTGGGTGCTCTCTCAATGAGGGGTGGGGGCTCAATATCCTCACTGGGTACCACCGTGGGACCCTTATATGACATTAGGTCGGCCACATTGAATGTGGGGCTCACTCCATACTCCTCGGGAAGATCTAACTCATAGGCATTATTGCTAATGCACCTCGGAACCTGGAAGGGACCAGCCCCACGAGGCCTCAATTTGGAGATGGCTCCCGTCCTCACCATCACAAAGTCACCCACGTGGAATGCTTGGTGACGCCGAGGGGAGTCAGCCCGCCTTTTATAAATCTAATTTTCTTTGTTGATGTGCTTGCAAAGGTTTTCATGCAATTTTGTGAATGCGGACATTCTAGGGGTGATGGGTGGACCTGGGCAACCAAAAGTAGACCAATTATGCTTTGACGCCAAGAACACTTTGATGGAATGGGGAGGATCGGGGCATCCATAGGTGATCCGGTCATGCATGGGGGTGACAAATGCCGGGGGACTCGGACATACATGAATATTCCTATCATGTCTACGACCCATGATGAATGCAGGAGGACCATTACACCCGAATATGGACCACTCTTATTTCCTACTTGACATGTGGGTGATGTGAATGAATGGACCCAACATAGTGTTCATGCCAAGTGGTGTGGTAAGTCTAGACACATGCATGCTTATCCCAAAGGTGACTTCCATGTGCATAGATGTAGGATGACCTTTGAACTTCCATGTGAAAGGGTCGAAGGGATCTAGGAAGGTGGATATGGAGTGGGACATTTCCTCGATCTCTAGGTGGGTGTTGCCTAAGGTCATGGTTCTTTTGGTGTAACCCGGGTCATGGAAGAGGTGGGCTTGGCCCAATATGGTGGGTGAGGGTAGGAAAGGGTGGGTGGTGGGTAAGGTGGTTGGGCCACATGGGTATAGGTAGGGGTCAAAGGGATCATGGAAAGGGCTACCTAGAGAGAGGAACTCCACATCCTCAAAGCCCAAAAAATATGGGTCATCCTCCTCCAAGATAATTGGGCCAAGGTCGTTACTGGGTTAGTCGATCAAAGCACTTGGCATCTCAATGGTAGGGGAGTGGACCGAGATGGGTTCTTCCACCATGGGGAGAAGGAAAAGGAGGTCGCTAGTGTAGCAACCAATGGTGCAGACCGAGGTGATAGACCCATCACAGGGGTGGATGAGACTAAGGTTTGTTGGGTGGGCTGTTCCTAGGGTCAACAAGCAAGTTAACTCTAGCTGCCATTCCAGGCCTTTGAGGAGGTCATCTATACCCTCTACCTCATAGTAGGATTGGATCGTTGTGTGAGTGGTATGGATGGGTACTAGAGGGAGGTCTCGCTCCATGGGTAGATAGGTATGGGCCATGATATCTCTAATCGAGCTCTCCCTTAGCCACCTAACAAGGGGTTCTTTTAAGATGAGTTCGGCCTTATCTAGAGAGGGTGGTGTAGGGTGAAGATCCTTGTGCGAGGCTTCCCCTTCAATTTGGACATGGGTGCCCTCCATGGAGGAAAAAGGATCCGGAGGGGCATTTGTCTCCATGTGGCAAAGTGGGTGGGCTACTTATTCTAAAGCTAATGGGGTGGGAAGGTTCTTTGAGGGTGGGGTGATGATAGCCGGTGTGTGGTGCACCCGGGGTGGTGAACAAGGGCGGGACTCTAGCGGATGGGAGAGTACAAGGTTATTGAATATAAAGGCTCCCGAAGTTGTGGCGGGTGCACTAGGCAAGTCCGACGTCTCGGGTCAATGTCAGCATTCCTTTCATCTAGCCATTTCTTTCCTAGGATTATACATGGACCCGCCAATGTTCCTACCTGACACCAAGCCCCATCAAAATACTTAGTCTTTCCAAACCATCCATGGAATTCAACAAAGACTTGGTCTCCATTGTGCATAATTTATCCGGTCCTAGAAAGAGATGCAACGATATCGAGGGATACCCAATTATTGGACTCTAAGTCAATGAAATTAATTTCCGTGGGCTCTCCATTAGGTAGGCATGCATGGGATATGATTGGGAGAGGGGCCATTTGACCCTAGACTCAATGATGACAATGGTGGGTGGACAATGCAAGGGTCGGACCGATTATGACTCCAATACAAGCATGCCCTAGGACTTGACTTGTAGACACAAGTCAATGACTTGCGCTGATACCAATTGATGTGACACTTCTTGGACCTAAACAAGCAAGCATAATTCGCAAGTCGAACGGGCCGATATCGGTGGCCTACTCTCCCGGCACTCACCCAAACCCGGGGGTAACTCGACGATGCCGAGTCGAGGTTGTGTGGGCTGAACCCTTGCTGGTAGAGGGCCAGCAGAGCTAAGGGACTTCCCAAGGGTTTGGAGGCCCAATTCAAAGGGGCCGACTGGGTGCCAATGGGCACGGGTCACACTCTCTCCCATGGCGGTCACTCGAAGCAATGGGGCTTGAGGACTGGGCGCTCACTCTCACGGACCAGCGGAGCTTATGAACTAATATTGAAGGAACATGGCATCCAAAGGCGAGCAAGGGTAGAGAACTTACTAGACCGGTTTGAAGAAACCGGTCCCGTTTGGAGACGAGGGCGAGCAGGGAAGGGTGGGTTCCCCACACGCCGCGCCGGTGTAGCTTCGACATGTTCAAGGTTTTACATCACTATGCCCCATGCAAGGGGGTTGAACTTGGGGAAGGGAAGCCAAAATTACATTCAAACATTACCTTCCATAGGGAGGGGCTATAAACCGGCCAGGCGGGAAGGGTGGAATCAATCTAGGAACTTAATGAAGGAAAATCAATGGTTCTATCCGCCCTCTGGAACAGGAGACAGGCAGTTGAAGTTGGCACCGCTGCGGCCTCTCCCGAACTCCGTTGTCAAAAAAACTAGTTGGAGAACCTTCTTAGTTGACCCAGAAAGACTTCCAAATTTTGGGGGAATTTCTGGAAGGCGGTGCTGGTCGGGGCAGAGGTGCAAAAAGGGGCTCTGCTTGCTGGTTCTGGTAGCTTCTGCCCCCCTACAGCTGGAAGACAAGGCTACCATAGATGCTCCTCAGCTCCGATTCAGGATTGGCCTGAGTTGCTGGATTGGTTATCGAGTCCCCTTCGAACGGAGACCCGCGGGGGTGCCAGAGGAGGTCGGAGTAGACAGAGACAGCCGACACAGTGATCAAGTGTCTATTCAATCCCAGAGTGGACAGAACAACGCACCTCGGGGAAACAAACGAGAAATCACAACTCTCGATGCCGAACGGGGTTCCGCTTCTTGATACTGGAAGTAGACTCGGCGTAGAAACTCTCAGCCAAGACCCGCCTTCAGAGCTTCAGGAAGTTGGTCGTGGGAGCCTCTACAACCGACTTTAGGTTGACAGTCAGGGAGAAGAAGCGCCGTTTGGGGAGAACGGCTCCTCCGGGCAGCCACGAGCTCAGAATGGGACGAGACCACCGCCGTTCCGAAGAGGACATGGAGACGCTTCCAACGGTACCACTTGGGCCTCCAGAGACGCTGGGCTGACATCGTGGCTGAATCTGCAAGATGCTGGTACTCTGCTGCCTGCGAACTGAGAAGTGTAGGTTGGAGATGGGGGGTGGGAGATGATGTAAATGGGAGGGGAAAGAGGGTGGATGGGTGTGGAGGCAACCCTTGGCTGTTAGGGGGTCTGGGAGGGGGCAAACCAAGGTGAGGGAGGGGGAGAATGGGGGCAGGAAGGTGGTCTAGTAGGTGGTGAGAGAGTGAGCTACGAATTTGGGACTAGGAGGGAGAGGGAGAGGGATGGTGATTTCCCTATTTGGGGTGGTCCAAGGTTTGGGGGAGGAGGGAGTGGAGGGAAAATAATTCAAATCTTCCCTTAGGAGCTGGGAGATTGTGTGGGGAAGGGATGAGATTGTGTTGGGGGGAGGGAGATTGTATTGGGAGGGTCAAGGATTCTCCTAGGGAGGGGGTGGATTTGGTGGGAATTGGTGGAGGGTCATTGATTGCACCTAGGGAAGGGGATGGGTGGTTGAGGTGGCAGATTTGGTGGTAGGTTAGGGCTGATGTGGAGGAGAGAAGTGGAGGAGAGAGAGGGGGGTGACCAAGAGAGGGAGGGGAGATAAAGAGAGAGAGTAAGAGAGGGATGGGGTGGGATTATCTCCCTATGGCTTCTCACCCACTAATGGATTCACTCCACAAGAAATCTGAAATTTGAACTCTCAAATGGCAAATTTTCATTAACTTAAAATGGGGGGGAATGGGGTCCTATATATAGGCAACCCACATTTTACAAAAAGTCCCTGACTCTTGCTACAATGACAAATAACCAAGGGGGTAGGGGGCACCCCTGGGCCTAGCCCACTGAATTGGGCCCAATAGCTAATCTAATCAACCTAATGACACTCAAACTTAGGGGAATAAACAAAAGACCTAGGGACATGACTGAAATAAAAGGGAAATTACAATGATATGACTCAAATAAAAAATGAGGAAATACAACATATGACTCAAATAAATGACTAGACCATGTTGGACACTTCCGAGGTGAGGAGACGCGCCGTGAGTGTGGGCACGGGAGGTGATGTCCCCATCACTAATGCATCAGCCCACTATCTCCTGTTATGAAGATCCCAAACGATAATTACTTTATGCCGCTCATCTCACAACAATTTTCAGATTTTACAACCTTGATCTTTCAGATGATCATTTTATTGAAATTCCTTCCAATAATGTATATACCCATCACACCATTCAAACATTCATGATGTCAAAATGGAAAGAAATGTCATTGTTCGTGTCCCTCATCATCATGATCAACCTCCTAATCAAGCTCCTGCTGACTCAGTTGCTTCTTAAACTGATGTTCCTCCAGTTATTGATCCAGCTGTTGCGGAACACATGGACATCGCATCTCAGCCACCTCCTCTAGCTGAGCCATGTTTAGATGTTGTGGTCTATGTACCCAGGCTACGGATTGCTACTCCACCCTCTCCTCCCAGACCAGCAGGCCATGAACTATCCTCCACAGGGTCTTCTCATACTTTAGATTGTTCTTCTTCATCTCCAGATGCACCTATTCATACAGAGGATACTCCTCATCCTCCTCCAAAGGTACATATCCCCCCACCACAAGCTCATGTAGGCCCTTCTACGATGCCTGCAGGTACACCTACATCATCCAGGCTTCCTCATGCTTGGTTCCAATTTCTCCATCTTCATTTTTCTCGAATGGAAGCTAGACAAGACAGTTTTGAGTCCCGAATTAATGATCAACTAGACATACTTGAAAGCATGGTCAAAAATACCCACCAGAGGCTCTTCGAGTTCAATTATGATCTCAATCACCTTTGGATAGAATTCAGAGAAGCTGATCAAACTCTAATCTACATGGAACAAGATCTCTTCTAGATGAATCGAGATGTTGATGCTTTGCGCAGACAACTTCCCCCTGCAGAAGGTGAAGGTGGACTCAATGTGCCTCCACGTCCAAGATTTCATCGGTCACCATAGAGAAATTGAGTCCGACTCTCACTTAGAGTGACTGTTTTGATGAAATCAAAAGGGGAGAGATGGATGAGTCAGTCAGGAAGTCAGGAATTCAGTGAGGAAGATGACTTTTAGTCAGGAAATCATTATGTCTTAAAAATCATTTTGTCTTGATCTATATTTTAAGTCTTTTTGAGTCTATATTTTCAGTCTAAGTCAGTGAGTCTGCTTTTGTATGAGCCTCTAAAAACTATCTGTTCTCTTTGTTTACATGAGTCTTTTGAATGAATGATTGCTTGAGTCTGCGCAAGTTGATGTTTTCAAGTGCTATGTGTGAATTGAATTTTTAATGATTCATAATTAAAACATTATTAATGACTCATAGTTGCCATCATCAAAAAGGGAGAGAATGTTGTGTGGATGTTTTGATGATGACTGAACTATAACTCATTACTCTTCATGATCACTTACATAGGTTGAATGATAAATAAATATCCCAAGAAAAATGAAACTTGATTGAATTCACTACCAAATGATTACGTATTTGAACTTATCTGTCGACATGGAAATATATCATGTTGACAAAACCTATTCTAAAAGACATAAATCAGAAAAATTGAAGAAGATAAGTCGACAGATACTGTGACCATGTTGATAGCATAGCAATCTTGGAGCTTAACTTAGCTCAGACATGAACACCATGCCGACAGACTACAAGGTCAACTCTATAGAATCACCACCTAGAAGCTCAGAAGGAAGGAAACTACTACTACGGTTGATAGACTTCCAAAAGAAGTCAGACTAGGTTGATAGAGTTTGTTAACCAGAAGACCTATAGACTCAACCAGTAACATCATGTCGAGAGACCTTCAAGAAGAAAGCAACACCAGTCGATAGGCTCAGTCTTCAAGAAGCTCAACGTAGCCAAGCTTCTTAGTCAGGTCGACAGGTCTCCAAGGATATTCAACTTTGATTGATAGGGTCCGTTTTCCAGAAGCTCAACCAAGTCAAGCTCCTCAATCAGGTCGATAGGCCTCCAAGGATATTCAACTCCGGTCAACAAGATGAAGCCCAGAATTTAGTCACGCTCGTAGTGTGGGCCACCCGCTCGCACGTGTCTCAAGGGCCAATGATTGGGGATGGAAAAGAACTCCATACCTCCGATTCTGGAACTTTTTTAGACCCATTACGAAGTAATTAAGGGCCTAATCCAATAGATTTACTAGAGCAGAAGGGTGCTAGGCCCAAAATTCCGCTATATAAACCCCTGCTCGTGCTCTGCAAGGGCAATTGTGGAGAATTGAAGAGCTAGAAGAGAGAGAGCTTTGAGATAAGGGAAGTAAGAGTAGAGTGACCAGTGTGAAGGCCTCAGGAGAGAAAAAGAGAGATCAATTCGAAGAGAAGACCCCTGAGTTGCCAGATTTGAGTAGTCACCACCCCAATCGCAGCAGATAAGAGTGAGAGTGAAGAAGGGGATTGCTTTGAGAGGCTGAGCAAGGAAATCTATGGAAGAATCATAAAGTGCTTCCATGGAAGCTACATTATTTTCTTTCGTGCCTTGATTTCTTGTTTTCATTTTTGAATTTCACTGTAAGTGTGTGTAATCCTGCTGTGAGTTTAGCACGGGCTCATATTGTTCTGAGCACATAATGTGTGTGTGTCTGGTGTTTGAATTGTGAGCTTCGAGTGTGTGTGTGTGTGTGAGGTTTATCCTCATTTCAAGCTGTAAGGTAGTGGCTGCATGTGGGAATTCACCCCGTGTGTGTGTGTGTGGTTTGCTATGATTACAGTTAGTAATCCTCACTGATTTTGGTGAGGGGTGGATGTAGGTTGTCACAAGTGTGCAAACCGAACCACCTAAAAATTGATTTGTCTTCATGGAAATGTTAGTGTGATTGATCTATATCTTCTACCCCTATTCAAAGCTTGTACCTGATTGATATCATTTGATCCGTGCGTCTCTGTCTCACAACTTTCACACATCACTCACACACTTCATCATGCACACAACATGCTCCATTTATAGTCTACTTTCTGATTGGTATACTCTTAGCTCAGATCACTACATATCTGAGCTTGTGACGGCATCTTAATTATGAAATTTATAATTTCATGATTTTTTTGGTGGTAGATCTATTCACCCCGCTCTATAACTGCCATCTCATTTCCAACACTTTCATGTTGACCACTTTTCCTAATTCGGTCATTAGGAGGGTCAAAATTACTTCTGAGCACTTTTCTCAAAAATTTTGACAATGTCCCTTCTGTTGTGCATGTGTGGTACACGCATGATTCTATGGTTTTGATGATGTCTGTGTATGATTCATTATGATATGGTTTAATTGATTCAACTGCTTTATTATGCATGATAATGCTTTTGATGCCTCCATGCTATGCTTATCATGCAAAGACTACCTTGTGTAAAGATTGACATTGACAGATCAAGGAAGATAAAGGTACTCAACCAAGTCGACTTAGGAAGCAACAACAAGCAGCAAAAAGGCCTGCCAAGTACAGTGCAAAGCCAAGGGAATAAAACAATGAAACTCCATAGACAAGAGTTTCTTAATTGCTGGAATTCAGTTGCATAGATTAAGAAAATGCAAGTAAGGTAATTTTAGATAGTGACATTGGCAGATCAAGCATTTTAGATCAGTTTCCCAAGTGCCAAAGTTCCTTGGATTCACAGAAATCAAGATAGGCCTTGTCAAAAGAAAGAAAAATTCAAAATTAGCAAAGCAAAGCCTAGATAGGTCAGCCTCATAGCGCATTGCATCAACCTCATGAACCCCTTTCCAGCATGGGAATTGCAAGTGTCGACCCTTGGTGTCGACCCTTTGCCACGAAGGTTCTGTCGAGCCACGCTACGTCGACCTCAAGTTCTCAGAGTGTCAACCTCAAGCCCTTACAGAAACCGTTACAGAAGGATGTCACAAAGGATGCGTCGACCTCACTTTCACAAGAGGTCGACCTGAGGGTGCCTTCCAGAAGCCGTTTAAAGCTGCATCCTCAACTGGTGCGTCAACCTCACTTTCTCAGCAGGTCGACGCAAGTTGCCTTCTAGAAGCCTTTCAGCCTATTTCTATCAAAACTGTGGTTTCTTTGAAGATTATCTAGGAACCAAAAATAGCAACCGTAAACCTCCAAAAACACACCTTTTGAGGTCTGGAGGAGGTTCCTAGGATTGACCACTGTCCCTGTCATCATTATAGTACCAGAACAACTTTTTGGAAGCAGATCTACCAGGTATCATATTTGGGTAAAGTCTCTTTTCATGGTACTCTACTTTTAGTAGTCAACCAATGGGAATTCAGTCCAAGGAAAGTACCAAGGATAGAGGACTGTCCTTCTTCTGTCATGGCCAATGAGGAAGGAGATCTGGAAGAAGCCCCCTATCCAAGACCACCATTTCTTCTCAAACAAATACAGATCTTGGAGGGAAAATTGCATTGACTCTGCTCTGCTGCCATGTGACCAATCCGATTACAGAATCTGGAAAGGGGCTGAAGAAAATATTTCTTCTATTTTCCTTTGAGCCAATCAAAAGTCAGTCTGGCTATATATTCTGCTCATGTCTCACATAATGTGTTGGACCAATTGGAGAAGAGGTTCTTCTTAAAAGAACCTTTGTTTATTCCAGCCAATCAAGCTATAGATTTCTTGGAATGAAAAACCTCCACCAGGCTCTTCTATATATACATGAAGCTTCTAATGAAGAAGCGACTGCTACCCTTGATGAGAACCACGTCCCTTCAGCATTCAAGAAGAAATATGTGAGGAAAAGAAAAAGTCAGTGTGCGTGTAGCCTAGCTCTGGTCCGACCCAGACCAGGGCTATAAGGAGGGGAAGAAAAAGAAGAGATAAAAGTCTTGAGAGAATGTAGACCTGCAGAAGTATGAGCTTGAAGAAGAAGATCTTCGGATCTAAATCTGAAGTTACAGCCACCAGCTTCCAGATCTCTATCTGAAGCCATAAGTGGTGTTTTTCCTTGTTTCAATTTATGTTTTGCTTTATGAAAAATTATCTCCGTCTGTGCTATTTAACAGTGTGTCCAATGCTCTGGTTGAGAGACTGTAGTGGCCTTTGGCTGTGTGACAGCCATGTGTGTCTTGGGGCTAGTCCCCATCTTTTTGCTGCACTTGCAGCTTGTTTCTTTGTTTGTGTATGTGTGTGTGGGGGGGGTTCATCCCCGTGTGTGGTGAGGACTTCATCATCACGAGGAGCCTGCTCCTCGTGTGTGTGTGGGGGGGGGGGCGACGTCCCCGTGTGGTGCTGCATTTGCAGCGTGTGATAAAGCCTCACCGGGTTTGGTGAGGGGTCGATGTAGGTCTGCGGGTTTGCAGACTGAACCACCTTAAAAATTATTGTGTTATGGGCTGTGACTTGTGTGATTGCTCCATGTTCTCTATCCCCATTCACAGGTTCGTGTGCTAGTTTCAACATATACAATTCTGATTATTTTCCACCGCACACTCTAACTTTCGGTTCTGCACACTATATGTGTTGCCTGCACACCGCTTGTCCCTAACACTGCACTTGTACTTCCTCAGTTGCTTGCTGCACCCTTGCACACGGGTACTAGGGAGTCCACCCAGGCCCGAGGCACGTTATTCTAATTCGCATACACCAGGGTTTCAATGAGCAGCAGTTCTATCTAACTACTGAACTCACTAAGAGGCTGCGTCGACCTCTGCTGTGGTGCTATGTCGACCTCAGCCTCGTCCAACAGGAGTTCCTTGCCTTTCTATGCATGGTATTGTGCCCTCCTATTTGAGCTGTTTTGTTAAAACCACAGTCCACATTGAATAGTATGCCTTCTGCATTTCAAGCTGAAGATTGGGTTTCAACTGGTTTAGATTTTTATTGGGCCAAAGTTTTTGGAAGGATCTATTCAACTCCCCTTCTAGATCTGGTTGCACCCTAGGGGACCTAACAGTTGGTATCAGAGCCAAGCTCTGTCATACTCAGATTCAACGATCTGCAAAGGAAGATCCCGATGCACTTGATCTAATGGATATCTCCGCTGGTCAAGTTTCAATGATTTTCCCGCCTTTATTTGATGGTTATGATTTTACCATGTTGCTAGAGAAGTTGTGTGCCTTTGTTAACTCCATTGACACAAGGTTATGGAATCTCATATACTACGATCCACACAAGCTACCATCGGATACGTCTGCATGGTCTGCAGATCACAGGACCAAAAATGTTGATAACCTTGCTGCTTTCAAACTGATAAAAGCTACAGTAGATGTCACCAAGTTCCCTTTTGCTTCAAGATGCAGCACTGCCAAGGAGATCCTGAACGGACTGGCCAGGATACATGAAGAAGAAAAAAGGCATGATTGCCTCATGGTTGACAGTCCAGATCAGCCAAGTGATCCATCATCATCTCAGGTAAGCTTTGACTCCGAAGACTTTACATTTGAAGAGCTTATGGATGCATATGATGAGCTAGCTAAGCAATACAAGAAGTTAAAATCAGAAAAGAAAAAATTGAAAAAGAAGGTTGAAAATAGCTCATGTGAAAGTTCACTTTGTAAAAAATGTTCTACCTTTGAAGAGGTAAATGAAACTCTCATGATTGACATAGATCTGCATAAGGAACACATTGCATGTTTAAGAGAGGAAAATGGTATCTTGCAAGCTGAGACAACCAAGTTGGAAGAAATTGTAAGACAACTTCAAGAAAAAGATACGTCTATGTCAAATGATCAACATCCACTTAATGAGCTGACTGGAAATCAGAATCTTATAAATGAAAATGAAAATTTGAAAAAGCAAAACATTGAGTTGCTTGCTAAGCTTCATGCATGTTAAAAAGGCAAGGGTGTGAGCAATGATGAATCAGAAAAATTGATTGCTCTCTAAAAGGAGTTTGATCACTGCAAAACAGTGAATGAGATGTTGAATGAGTAGCTGGCTGGATGTGAGGTTGATTTGGCCAATGCAGAATAGTGTATCTCCTCACTTGAAAATAAATTTCAAGACCTGAATAATTTGCTCTCAAAATTTGTGTAGGGCAAAGTAAATTTAGACAGACTATTGGGAACAAAAGTCAACTTTCAAAGAGAGGGTTTGAGGTATAAACCTGTAAACAAAAAGTCTTTTGGGAACAAGTTATACCTCAGGTCATCCCCCAAAGCCATCTACAGCCCAGAAAGAGTCAAACCAAAATAGAAATCAAAAAATGAAAACACAAGAGCAAAAATAGAAAAATAATTTTGCTTGTGTTGATATGCATGCTAGGAAACTCAATGTTAAAAACCATGCTTCCCATAAAATAAATGTTCATTATTTCTATTGTGGCATGCATGGTCATATTGTGCATGATTGTTTTATCTTGAAGAATGATAAATTGAGAGCATATACGAACAATAATAACAAAGGAGAAGGCAAGGGCAAGGGTCAGGTAGACACTGGGAGGAAGTGTGCTCAGCACACTCATGCTTAAAAGCCTAGGAATGGCCCAGTGCGTCGACGGACTCCTAAGGGTAGGTCGACGCACCCTAAGGTTGAACAGTCAATCAGAAGAAATCATCCCCCTTGCTGCTTCCATTGTGGAAAATTTGGCCACACAGTCAAGGACTGTTAGCATCTAAAAGGAAGGACTCATTCTCATCCCAAGTATGCTAAATTCCCTGTTCACCTACAAAAGTTTGATGCACATGTACATAGGAAGAATGTCAAATCATTTGTGTGCTATTTTTATTGTGGTGAATATGGACATGTGTTTGATGACTGTCCTTGGATGAGATGTGATGAATTGAATGCAGAAAGGAAGAGAAATTCGCATGCTAGACATGTAGCTAGCATCAAGGACCCAAGAAAACTTGGGTACCTAAAAACTCCAAATGAGAATTTTGGGTGTAGGGTGTCTTGGAGCTGAACAAAAGATCAACAGGAAATAAAAGCTCAAGACACAAGTTTATAAATAAAGCTTTCAACTTATGTTAATTTTGCGTGTTAGGTTTTCCTTGTAGTTAGTGGAGTAAAGGTGTAACGTCCCGAGATCCGATGCCCAATTTATGGGCATATTTTTTTTTCTTTTCTTTCATTGGACATCGAGACATTACATCGTACATATCGCGGAAGCACGAATATATATATATATATATATATATATATATATATGTATATATATATATATGTATATATATATATATACGCATGTGAGAGAGAGAAACCATAATCACATGAAATGTAATTGGCATTTCAACCATTCATAATCCCAAAAGTTACATGACCATTGTCCAAACCATATAAGTCCATACAAGATCACCAATCCACAACATATCCATAATATGAAAGATAAACATCGGAGTCTACCCTGATGAAAGGGTAAATCAGAACTACTCCTCGGCCACAGCCTCCTCCTCGACCTCTTCTACAGTGTCTCCTGAAAACATGTGTCACAAGGGGATGAGTGTGACGCTCTGTAGGCAGCCTAATCAAATCGGGGTTAACTCGCGTTCATATATCCAACTCATATACATAATTTAAATGATAACAGTACAAGAGTGCAAATGGCACATTTAATCTCTCTGGAACTCTCCAAAGTGACCCACATAAAGGTCTAGCAAAAACCTAGGAATCGGTCGACCGAACTAGGCCATCGGTCAACCGAACCCTGTAACAAGTTACAGGCTGACCAACAGTGGCAATTTCGGTCGACCGAAGTTCCCATGTCGGCCGACTGAACCCTGCTACAATTCTAGAATAGCCAGGAGTTCAGTCCCACAAACGCAAGCCCAATGGATTCATGAGAGGGTCAGTTATTATATGCAAAGCACGCGATGAATATCAAAACTCATTCTTAGTTATTTGAAAGTAATCATACGTGAAAATACACGTTCATTATCTAACATATAAAATACCCATGCAGGCACTAAATCAACAGTGAATTATTAGTTGCACATTTCACATTATCATGAGTTACACAATCTTATGTTATTCATGGAACCAAATAGCTGCCGCAAACACAGGAGGCCCACGCACACAAACGAATGAAAGAGTACTACGCAGACCAGAGAGCGAACTCCCACCTAGACTCATGCCGCACAGGGCATTACATATCGCCGTCCCCCGTGTTCTGTGGCGTTACATATCACCTTCCCACAGAACGAACCAGCAGAATCAAAAGGATTTTTGACCAGGGCATTACAAATCGCCATCCCCTGGGTTCTTTTACTTTCGCGGCGTTACGTATCGCCATCCCACAGAAGGGACCGAAGTCCAACCTCAGAGAATGCTGATGTTTTCCATTCATAACAATTCACATTGTATATGCATCCACATTCATATTGCAAAATCCGAATCATGCTTAATCTTATCGTATCATAATGTAACATGCTTCCACATGGCATTAGATGAGCTAATCATACTTTTAAGTTTACTATTGTGGAACAGAACATGATCTAGTTACCAACAAGGTATCTTAAGTTCTGAAGGTTTCAGAAATACACATCAATAGGTTTCAGGTTTCTATAACAGAACAGGTTTATTTATAGGTTACACATGCATAGAAAACCATTCATAATTTCAAGTATAGAATTTCTGTGAGCACGAAATTTTTACAGTGAGTTACTGACTTAGTCCTCTATCATTTTATAATTTTTTTAGATTTTTCTAAATTATAATGTCCTCTCAAAACTCTCTTATTCTCCGTTTCTGGAAACTGGGATAGAGCCACAGTTGCATCGACCCAGCCAATGGATGCCTCGATGCAGTTATCCTTCCAACGGAGGCTGTGACGACTCGGACTCCGGATACCAGATATACCCGATAGGACTACCGAGTAGATCGGATACCGCTTGGAACCCGTGAAGCCTCCCAAGAGCTGTAAAGCTTCGAAGGGCAAAAGGAATGTCGTGTAGTACATTGAAGTCACAGATATAACAATAAGTAATTAAATTTCATTAATCAGGTTTGCTAAAGTAGCAGAAATAAAATTACATTTTAATTAACAGTTTCAATTTAATAATTATACAAGAGTCCAGTCCAAAGGAAAGACAAGTACAGTCGACAGAAAGAAAAACGTACACTGAGGTCGGGGGAAGCACGACGCAAGTACCACTGGAAACTATGAACATGCCACACCAGGAACCGCGAAGGAAGCAGAGACGGCCACACCTGAAAAGTAGGGGTGAGACTCGTGTCACTGGCCCAGTAGGGGTCACGCGGATCCCCACTGAAAAACTACGCAGTAACACGGAACAATAACTAAAACAGTAGTAGCAGTAAAGCAAGAAAAGCAGGGAAAACTACTACTAGAAAGCTGTAAAAGAAAAACC
This sequence comes from Amorphophallus konjac, assembly GCA_022559845.1. Lineage (NCBI taxonomy): Eukaryota > Viridiplantae > Streptophyta > Magnoliopsida > Alismatales > Araceae > Amorphophallus > Amorphophallus konjac. Next base: position 95,241,340 of record CM040125.1, read on the forward strand.
AAGAACGGAAGGAGTAGGAACAGCTAAAAGAAAAGGGAAAAGCCGTACCGAACAAGCGCGGCCGCCGAACTAGCCTCGGTTCCCTGAACTACTCCGGGCAGCAACAAGAAGGCGAACCCTGATCTGACAAAGTCAGGAGTTGCCGATCTGTCGGGCCCACAAAGATAGGAAAAAAATCTAGGCCTAGACAGACACAGACACCCTAAGGCATACACGACACGATTACTGTGTACGCTCTTCTAGACACGACCACATACACGACTGGAACGTCATGTACACGACATAAGACTGACCTCGGGTAAGGCCACGAAGAGGCAAACCCAGAAGGGTCACGATAAGTGAAAAAACACGAGAGTCACGTGTCACGTGACAGAAGCACCTCCTCACTAGAAGAACAGCCAACTGCGTCCACTGACGTCTTATGCTGCGCCTCAAGTGTCTCGCCTAATGCTGCCTAGCACACGACTGAGACTAAGACACTGTAACCAGAACAGGAATCACAGTAACGAGTGACTAGTCAGGGTCACGCCCGTCGGCGTTCTTCCAAAACGCCCCTGACCACATGTGCACACACAAGCTCAATGCATTGAGCCAGGCCTCTAGCTAGTTTTCTCTCCCAGCAGGACGCTACTACAAGGCAAGGGAGCCCACGACAACTAGCCTAAAAACCGTATCTCAGGAACTACCACGCGACCACTCCCGGGTGGGTCGACACGCCATAACGCGTCGCCAGGCTACGACTAGTGGAGGCTCACTAGATAGAGAACTCTGAAACACAAGCGCAGTAATACTGATAGGTAAGGAAGCACTATCGCACGTACTACGAAGCACCATGGTAGCACACCACTATCGAAAGACTCAGGATAATGCAACTAGACCTACTACAACAATGATCCTTGAGTCTCACGACTCGGAGTCAAGGTCGTTGCACAAAGCGGAACGAGCCGCCAATCGGTCGAATCCTCAGTCGAAGAAATGACACATTCGTATAAAATGACACACGAAGACCTAAGGGATCACCAAGACCCTCAAAGCACCTGGACACACAAACCGAGGTAGGATAGTACCTCAAGGCATCCAGAACCACTGTCTCGAGCTATCCAGAATAGTCGAGACACACACAAGGTCTTATGTCAACCATTGGATCTTACCGGGTTGACCAGGACCGAACAATGATGATTTAACAGCAGGAAAGAGAATCCTACTTCAAGCAAGAAAAACTCCTGGCTACCTTATAACGTGGTCATAGCCCTCATAGGACATCAAAAGATATCCACGGGAACGGCAACCACAAGGTTAAGCCAAGATAATCAGAAGTCAAAACATCGGGAAACGACACTCAGAAATTAAGCGGAGGAACATAATCTGGCGGTCATAGAATGAGCCGCTAGGGGACTGTAGCGATCAAGGATTAAGCCGCTAAACCCAGTCAACCCTAAACTGACCTATTCAGCCAAACCACCAAAGCTGTCTAATATAGACCCGCCACATGGACTAGGCGGTCCAAGAGACAACCGCCACACTAACCGCCCTAAAACATTGACCTAAGACAAATGACTTGCAGCGGCCTAAGAAAGGCGCGCTACAGCGAAGAAATGCATGAAGGTTGGACCGCCAAGGCCAACCGACTTAAATCTTGACTAGGTCTAAAACCACGGTAACACGAGTTCCGAAGTAGACCACAAGCCGCGGAGACCCCAAGCCACGGGAACTCGAGGGAGGCCACATACATGCGGGGGAACCCCACTGCACTCACACCGATACACAATGACTCGATCGAACGTAACACAAAACTCGAAACACACATGCCTACGGGCACACTAATCGAGGTAACACAACACCTCCCGACACACCATAAACACGGACACGAAACTCACAGGGTGTCCGGAAGACTTGCGAGGCCATAGGTCGGTCATTGGGTCTCAACCGGACTGACCAAGACTCAAAATGAGCATAAACACAGGATTTTCGATCGACATGAACCCTGGGGTTAGTCGACCTGACAGGACCGGTCGACCGGCCTAGGAGGTCCGGTCGATCGGACCATCGGCTGGGCCTGACACGGTCCGTGGGCGACTGCCGGTCGACCAGCGACCGGTCACTGCGGAAAAATGACAAAACCCTAACCTCCGGGCCCAATTCCATGCCCCGTTCGATTCTGATCGAAGAAGGAAACATCCATAATGATAATACCGACCTTACACAGTCCGGAAGGGGTCAAAACAACTCAAAAATGGCTTAAAACGGGCAATTCCACCGAATTGACCATAAATGAGTCACCGGGGTTCCCGGGCTCGTACCGGCCCCAAATGACAACCAATTGATGTGAAATCATCGGATCTAGAACGATGACATTCCAGGGGTTTGATTGATACCAACTGTTCTAAAAACCGTCGCCGTTTTCCGACGAACCCGACGAACACCCCCAAAGCATGATGTTACCAAAACTGAGCGAAACCCGCTCAAACTCGCACCGAACAACGCAAAATTACTGGGAAAACGTAGAGGAGAAGTAGAGCTTCCATCTCCCTACCTCCACCAAAGATTCTATGCACCGAAGTGACTAAACCACGCCAAAAACCACGTCGCGAGCTTGACCGTCGACTTTGAATCCACTGTTCGGGATTGCGCCAGAAACAGTCCGATCCTTGCCCCATCGTGCTCCGGACCACTCCCACGGCATCTCCTCTACCTGCCTGAGCCTCCTCCGTTTGCAGCCGGAGCCGGAAGGGTGAGAGAAGAGAGAAAATGGGGGAGAGAGAGGTCACGACGGCGAAATGAGAAGGAAATAAGAAAAAGGAAAGAAAAAGGAAAAGAATTTTCAAAAATTCGATAATTAGCCCGAAAATAGACTAATTCAAAAAAATATGTAAAAATAGTCAAAATGATCCTCGAGAAGAGTACACTGCAATTGCGGCGTCCACGAGTCGATGAACTGAGAAATAAACTCACCGCAGGGTTTCGTAACTTGTACGAGAGAAAAACCCACACAGATCGTAAAACTCAACTCAGGACCCATAAAAGCAATCCGAAACCCTCCAATAAGGATCCGAAAGACCCAATAAGGATCCAGGGTATTACAGCCTCCCCTCCTTCAAGAAATTTCATCCTCAAAATTTAAGGACTAGCAAAGGAGAAGCAGGGAAGAACAACCCTAAGACACAAGTTGAAACAACACGAATCTCGAGAAACATAATTCAGAGGGACATAGTCAGACAATAATCACAGGCACACGCTCTGGATCGAGCACTGCACCCAAGTGAACACAAGTCCAACACCTCCGAAACAAGGCAACATCGCTTACGTGTCGCAGGGAAGGAGACATGACACATGCCACGCCAACAGATATCGGGAAAACAAAACGACAGACACGACGAGTATCAGCTTCAACAAGGAAGTATAGTCCTCTCAGCTGACAGCTCGACACATCATCGGCTCCAGAGCCAAAAGAAACCACGAAAGCCTGGCACATAGGACGCCAACGATAGCACCAGACCACAAGCACAATCAAGTCGGTCCTCTCTCAGATATTACATCTGATCAAGTCGCAAGCTAACTCTGCCAGGAAAGAAGAGTACAGCACAACTAACTGACAAGATCATGGTCCACACGATGCCAAGACAAATACACAAAATCATAGAGAAACAGCGATAAAATGACAACAACGGCAGCACTTGCAGGATCGCGGCTCCGTACCGGACACAGAACCATGGAACACAACTGCAAGCTAGGTCACATCAAGGCACAATGACAGCTGAACGCATGACCACAAGGGATGAGTCATGCATCGAGCAGCTTACCAAGAACAGACCCACGACAACGAGAACAATAATCTTGGGAAACACATCTCAAGGACCATGATCACGCCCCGAGAGCACAACGCCCAAGAAAGAGATACAGAGCAGAGGGTACTCAACCGACAGAAATGTTGACAGATTTCCCAACACTCACAAATGCCAATGCCAACACCATAAAGCCTCCAAGAATAACGGCGTGGCAACAGACAACATCAAGGCACACGAAGCGAAGATGAAGTCACATCAAGAAAAACAATTCTCTCGACCGGTCAGAATCTTACAACCAACGATCCTCGACCCGTGGGTTATCAGCCCACACACTTCCACTGCGCACTCAAACAACTCACACAGGCATCGGAAAATACCTCGGTATCCGCATCTCAACACACGTATGGCGCCATCACATTCATGAAAACTGCAATATAACATGCCACGAGTACTGATCGTGCGAGCAACTGATCACAAGGAGCCTAAGTGCAAATGAAGGAGAGTACCAGCTTCAGCATAAAGCACAAAGAAAGGCTAATCTCAGCTTACCATTACGTCCTGAAAGAATTACTGAACTCTCACAACACATCAGCCGCCAGACAAGGCACGACGAACACGGTATACAACGGCTCTTAACACAAGAATAGGTCCAAAGCCAAGCAACCATAAAATAAGGAGCAGATCATACATAGGACAAAGGTCTCACTAAGACAGCAATTCCAAGGCTTACCTCGAAAAAGACTCCACCAAATGGGATGATAAGCATCAAGCTCACTAACAGTAGCTCACCAGGAAGGGAAATCCTTGGTTCGCTTGAGCACCTTCTCAATCGAGGAATCTAATCGACCACTTCAATAGAAGCGAAACACCTCAGGAGCTGAACAGACTTAACCTGGGATGACCAAAACAACGTAAGAACGTGTACGACCATCACACCAACTCGAAAAGTCACCAGCCCCCTCAACAAGCCACGAAAAAATCTTGAACTATGTACTGCAGATTCAAGCCTACCGGCGAACTCTGCCAAGTACAACATGATCGAGACGAACATCGCGACGAAAAAGAACGTCCAGTCGTATCCTGACGAGAGCAAAACCATCTCACACAGTGCTAATATAGCATGCATAAGACCACACACGGAAAACAAAACGATAAGAATTGTGAAACCTAATTCCAGCTGAAGACTGTACTGGACTTTAAGGACTCTGGATACTGTATATCTCGGATTCCCATGTACTTCACACAACAAATGCTCTGATACCACCTGTGATGACTCGGACTCCGGATACTGGATATACCCGATAGGACTACCGAGTAGACACGATACCGCTTGGAACCCGTGAAGCCTCCCAAGAGCTGTAAAGATCCGAAGGGAAAAAGGAATGTCGTGTAGTACATTGAAGTCGCAGATATAACAATAAGCAATTAAATTTCATTAATCAGGTTTGCTAAAGTAGTTGAAATAAAATTACTTTTTAATTAATAGTTTCAATTTAAAAATTATACCAGAGTCCAGTCCAAAAGAAAGATAAGTACAGTCGACAGAAAGAAAAACGTACACTGAGGTTGGGGGAAGCCCGACGTAGGTACCACTGGCAACTGCGAACACGCCACACCAGGAACCGTGAAGGAAGCAGAGACGACCACACCTGAAAAGCAGGGGTGAGCCTCGTGTCATTGGACCAGTAGGGGTCACGCGGATCCCCACTGAAAAACTACGCAGTAACACAGAACAACAACTAAAATAGCAGTAGTAGTAAAGTAGGAAAATCAGGGAAAACTACTACTAGAAAGCTGTAAAAGAAAAACCGAGAACGGAAGGAGTAGGAACAAGTAAAAGAAAAGGGAAAAGCCGTACCGAACAAGCGCGGCCGCTGAACTAGCCTCGGCTACCTGAACTACTCCGAGTAGTAATAGGAAGGCGAACCCTGATCTGACAAAGTCAGGAGTTGCCGATCTGTCAGGCCCACAAAGACAGGCAAAAATCCTAGACCTAGATAGACACAGATGCCCTAAGACATACACGACTCGATTGCCGTGTACGCTCTTCTAGACACGACTATATACATGACTGGAACGTCGTGTACATGACACAAGACTGACCTAAGGTAAGGCCACGAAGAGGGTAACCCGGAAGGGTCACGACAAGTGAAAAAGCATGAGAGTCACGTGTCACGTGACGGAAGCACCACCTCACTAGAAGAATAGCCAGCTGCGTCCACTGACGTCTTATGCTGCGCCTCAAGTGTCTCGCCTAACGCCACCTAGCACACGGTAGAGACTAAGACACTGTAACCAGAACAGGAATCACAGTAACGAGTGACTAGTCAGGCTCACGCCCGTCGGCATTCGTCCAAAACGCCCCTGACCATGTGTGCACACACAGGCTCAATGCCTTGAGCCAGACCTCTAGCTAGTTTTCTCCCCCAGCAGGACGCTACTGCAAGGCAAGGGAGCCCACGACAACTAGCCTAAAAACCGTATCTCGGGAAATGCCAAGCCACCACTCCCGGGTGGGTCGACACGCCGTAACGCGTCACCAGGCTACGACTAGTGGAGGCTCACTAGACACAAAACTCTGAAACACAAGTGCTGTAGTAATGACAGGCAAGAAAGCACTGTTGCACGTACTATGAAGCACCAAGGTAGCTCACCACTGCTGAAAGACTCAGGACAAGGCAACTTGACCTACTACTACACCGATCCTTGAGTCTCACGACTTGAAGTCAAGATCATTGCACAAAGCGGAACGAGCCGCCAATCGGTCTAATCCTAAGTCGAAGAAATAACACATTGGTATAAAATGACACACGGAGACCTGAGGGATCACCAAGACCCTCAAAGAACCTGGACACATAAACCGTGGTAATACAATACCTCAAGGCATCCAGAACCACTGTCTCGAGCTATCCAGAATAGTCGAGACACACACAAGGTCTTATGTCAACCATTGGATCTTACCGGGTTGACCGGGACCGAACAATGATGATTTAACAGTAGGAAAGAGAATCATACTTCAAGCAAGAAAAACTCCTGGCTACCTTATAACGTGGTCATAGCCCTCATAGGACATCAAAAGATATCCACGGGAACGGCAACTACAAGGTTAAGCCAAGATAATCAAAAGTCAAAACATCGGGAAACGACACTCAGAAATTAAGCGGAGGAACATAATCTGGCGGTCATAGAATGAGCCGCTAGGGGACTGTAGCAGTCAAGGATTAAGCCGCTAAACCTGGCCAACCCTGAACCGACCTAATCAGCCAAACCACCAAAGCGGTCTAATATAGACCCGCCACATGGACTAGGCGGTCCAAGAGACAACTGCCACACTAACCGCGCTAAAACATTGACCTAAGATAAACGACTGGCAGCGGCCTAAGAAAGGCGTGCTACAACGAAGAAACGCATGAAGGTTGGACCGCCAAGGCCAACCGACTTAAATCTTAACTAGGTCTAAAACCACGATAACACGAATACCGAAGTAGACCATAAGTCGTCGAGACCATCCCCTCAAACGGGAACTCGAGGGAGGCCACACACATGCGGTGGAACCCCACCGCACTAACACCGATACACGGTGACTCGATCAAATGTAACAAAAAACTCAAAACACACATGCCTGTGGGCATGCTAATCGAGGTAACATGACACCTCTCGACACCCCAGAAACATGGACACGGAACTCACAGGGTGTACGGAAGACTCGCTAGGCTATAGGTCGGTCATTGGGTCTCAACCGGACCGACCAAGACTCAAAACGAGCATAAACATAGGATTTCCGATCGACCTGAGCCCAGTGGTCGGTCGACTTGACAGGACCGGTCGACCGAAACATCAGCAGGACCCGACACGGTCCGCGGGCGACTGTCGGTCGACCGGCCCATCCGGTCCGGTCGACCGGTCACGACGGAAAAATGGCAAAACCCTAACCTCCGGGCCCGATTCCATGCCCCGTTCGATTCCGATCGAGGGGGGAAACATCCATAATGATAATATTGACCTTCCATAGTCCGGCAGGGAACGCACATGTAGATTTGATTTAAAATCCACTTAAGGAAAATATTAAGAATAAGCAATAATCAATAATGGAGAGAAAAATGTGCACGAGGTGCACAAGGGGAGTGTGTGTGATCGCCAGAGACGTGAGGGTCTCAAGTGGAAAATAATATGGGGAGATGATCGCAAAATACCTCCTGGAACGCGGGGATGTGAGTGCTTCCTTTCTCTTCAAATCGGCCGGCCGACGAAGAGAGTTCTTCAATTAATTACCCTTGCAAAAAAAAAAAAACAAACACCAATAAAAATATGGATTAGAATATGGTGAGTGTAGCATCAAATTCAATAAAAATATATGAACATGAAAGCATGTGCAAGAACACACCTTAAGGGGATTGCCCTTAAACCCCTATGCAAAAGGGTAGGTAAAAGATGATGGATGCATAAAAAATATAAAAAAATGAGGGGAAAGAGTGCAAGAGTGCACTAAGGGGAGTTTCTCAACGTGGTTGAGATGGAAAAAAAAGTGTATGAACATGCATGCATATATGCCATGAATCTAATAAAATAGGATAAAAGAGGGATAAAAGGGGAAAGAGGATCCTGTGCTTGTGGCTTTGATATTCAAGGGGGAGAGGCTTCAGAAGATGAAAGCTTGGTCGTGAGAGGGAGCCCCTCCTTAGCCAATGCAGCAGCGGCACCCTGTGAGAAGAAAAAAAAGAGAAAAAGAGAAGGAGACAGAAGAAGAGGAAGAAGAAAGGGAGGAAGAAGAAAAGGGGCGTCCGGAAGAAGAGGAATCCAACCTTAACAATAGAGCTAATAGCTCTATTAAATAGGATTTGGAGGAGATAAACATGGGTAAGAGTCCAAAGAGGGAAGGATAAGAATGGGCAAGAGCCCCATTCAAAGCAGGTGTCTAACGAAGCAAGGACTCTCTGGGGAAAGGGCTGCGAAGCCAGAAGGTGAAACACGCCTTAGGTCAGGGCGTTAATTTAAGAATTGACGACCTACACATACGGCGTTTCTCAAAAACACGCCCTGCACAAGGGCGTTTCTCAAAAACCAAATTTAGAAATAAAAACTCCCCATATTTGAAAAATGTAAAACACGCCTTAATTAAAGCCACGTTTAAAAACACGCCCCTGAGAAGGGCGTTAATTTCAAGAGCTCAAATGGGGAAGTCGGTCAAAACCAAAAGAATTAACGCCCTCAGGTGAGGTCGTCCTTTCTTTAAGAAACGCCCTAGATTAAGTCATGTTTTAAGAAAACACGCCCTTACCCAGGTCGTAAATTCGGAAAATTCATAAAATAGATAAAATGGGGGAGAAATAGATAAAATGGGAAGACACGCCCTAGACCAGGTCGTGTTTCAAAAACACGCCCCTGATGAGGGCGTGAATTCAGAAAATAGAGATAAATGCCCAAGAAATCCGAAAAAATAGGAAAATGAGATAAAATGGGGAAAAATAGGAGAAATTCAAGAAAAGTGGGAAAACCACTCAAATAAGCTGATTTGAGGGTCAAATGGGGCATCGCAGAGCGATAGGAGATATGCTCAAAATGATGTCAATTTTAGTGTGTCTACAGCTGCCCCGCCTTGGCATCTGCTTTGCAAGGGAGTGACACGGAATGAAATAGAATAGAATGAAGTGAAGCAACATGGAATGGAATGGAATGGAATGGAATGAAGTGAGAGCGAACTGAAAAGTAGATGCCAAGGTGTGATGAGACACGCAATCAACATCACTTGATGAGAATGAAATCAAAAGCTCGAGATGAAGTAAATCTCGGGAAATCCAACGAAATCAACAATGTTTGGATAAAAGGGGAGATGTGCACGCGGTGCACGAAGGAGATAAAATAAAATGATCAACTTCCAGCGCGGTGGAAGTATCCCAGGTCACAAACCTGTAGATTTCACCATTGGGGAGCGGTTACCAGCCAATGTGGACGTGCTGCAGCCAAGGTGGATCAAGGGGAATGATTAAAAAAATAAGATGATAAAAATCCAAACAAGGAGCTCTCGAGAAAAGACCCAAAACAGCGACAAAACGAACTGAGGACTCAATTCGGCAATGAAAATCTCATATCGGGAAAGATTAAGATCAATTCAACTCTCAACATCAGCTTATCAGAATGATTTTCCAACGTTAATTCAAAGTCCTACATGAATGCATGCTGGGCTAAAGGGAAAATAACAAATGAAAATATAATATAATCAAGGATAATATTGTTAAACTGCCCAGACTGGGTCAAGAAACCAATTCTGCGAGCTGATACTAAGCCGAAGCCCGTTTATCCGCGCACCAACTCGTAAAAAGGGAACCATCGTCCCCAGTCTCGGACGGCTCAACGGCCTATCCGTATGACTAAGATGCCTCTGGAATCGTCATTGTTTTTGATGAAGGGGAACTCAAATTCCAGATTTACCAAAGCCATAAGGTCCTTGATATAATCTAGTAACATATGTAACATATAGTAAAATGCATACAGGAGATGGTGATAGCAATAAGCATGGGAACTGAGAAATGAGCTGCAAGCACCGTGGGACTTTGATGATGATGCCCAGTTGGCGGGACCAAGAGCTTCTTATCCTGCGCTCAAAAATTCATTAGCCAAGATATAAAAGATAACAAACAATGAAGAAGGCATTTAAGCATAGCAATCATCAAAGCATCAATTATAGCATGTATATGGCATGAATAGCATAAGTCAAATCATAGCATTGTTTGTTGTTTTATCATGAGGAGACAATCGGCTAATCAAGATTTGGAGATGAATGATCAAGATCTGATATAATGCCCATCGGCGGAGTGATTAGATGAAATTAGCAGGAGTTGATTAAAAAAGATTTGGAGATGAATAATCATGAGATATGATAATCAGAATGATATAGGGAGATGATAATCAAAAAAAATGTCCCTGGTGGCATGTCATGAAAATATCGAGAAAGAATCAATAGATTGATAGCAATAAGTAGAGAGAGGACCCATCCCGTGCTTTTGGTCTCTGCAAAGCTGTTCCTGCAAAACATCATCAGAAAATATAATGCAAATTTTTGGATTTTGGAAATATGTAATTTTTTATGAGTTTTGAAATATGCAAATTTTTATGAGTTTTGAAAAAGATAAAAAAAAATTTTATGAGTTTTGATCAATATGCAAATTTTTGTGAAGTTTTGTAAAAGATATTCAATTTTTTGTGAAGTTTTGAGAAAGGTATTCAAATTTTTATGAATTTTGGACAAGAAATATTCAATTTTTTTTGTTTGATTTTGGTTAGACATTGCTAAAGCAGCATCAAAGGGTGTTTTAAACCACTGGCTAGGGGTCCTCGTTCCTTCCCTTTTTGCTTAAAACTGTCCAAAGCTGGGCGTGCATTGTAAGGTGGCGCCCTATAACCGACCGCCTTTGATCAACGGTGCCCCTACTAAGGCCATACCCGAGAAACATTCGGTCTTGGAGGGAGAAGAGAAGAATAAGTGGAGATAAGCTTTATACAGGATGGGAGATATCAAGACTTGAATACCTTCCAAGATGTTTAACCCTCAAAGAGATAGTCTGTTGTGCCGGGGCTTTGTGCCTTTGATTTTTAGACCCTTGACATGCATACGACCAGGGTTTTCCCTGCGGGGACTTTGCCACTCTTGACATGCCATAATTCTCAATTTTACTTTTATCGAGATTTTGACTTGATTTTCATAATAGCCCTTTTTTGGCGAGATGTATATCATGAAATTCATATGAAAAACTCATATTGATTTTGGGTCAAGACTGCCCCTATTTGAGACTCCTCTCGTATCGGGGATTACCAGAGTTGGTCATCTCATCCGTCAACCTCTTGCCCCTGCATTCGGCCGAGTAAAGAAGAGAAAAGACTTTCAGATATACTCATGGCATGGCCAAGGTAGCAACGGTGTTTAACCAAAGAAGCCGGCTAAAGACGCCGTGAAGTGTGTGGAATGCCCAGCTAAGGGTTGCTCTTAACAAGCGGGGAGAGAATGTCGAATTCCCAACGCGGCGTTCTTATTAACCAAAGGTGCTGCATAGCAAGCCGAAAGACTCTTTTGAGAGTGATTTAATTTAACAAAAGCCTAAAATAAAGATCTAAAACACCACTCTTAATCTTGCTAGGAAGCACTTGATTTTGAAAATCATGCGTGAAGTAATGAGAAAATGATATCATTAAAATGCGTACTTACGCCAATATGTTACCTTGCAACCTTTGTAGAAGCAGCTGTCAGAGGCGAGGTTGATCATCATGGGATTTGTCCTCTTTGGCAGTCAAAAGGATTGGAAGCAAAAGATTTGAAAGTGGCTTAACAAGAGGGAGTGGTGCCAAGACCAGACTCAGACGAATAAGGAGAAAAGAAAAGAGGCGAGGGCTAGAACTCCCTCACTAAGGCGCGGAGACCCTGATCACATGGAACAGTCTACAGAAGAAGCGGAAAATCAAGAAGAGGGGTGAGGACTAAAGCCTCGGAAGCAATGGGAGAAAGGGCAGATGCCCAAAGCAGTGGATGTTGAAGAAGTTGGGTCAGACCCGGAATCAGGGGGAATTAGAAGAAGAAATTGGTAGATAGAAAGAGGTGGATCCGGAGGGTCCGGAGGTAAAGGAGGAGAATCGTAATAGGAGGAATCATCCGGGGGCTCCGGAGGGATAACGAAAGAAGGGACGCGGTGCCCTAGGAAGAAATAGGGAAAAAGATGATGGAAAAGGAAGAAGAAAATGAAGGAGGTGATGTCCTGGAGGAGCAGGAAAATGAATCGAAAGAAAGATGGATGGTCCGGAGGTTCCGGAGGAATGGGATGGAAAGGGGCGTGATGCCCTGGAAAATGATAGAGAGAATAAGACGGAGAATCCGGAGGTTCCGGAGGAATGATGGAAGGAGGGACGCGATGCCCAAGAAGGTCCGGAGGTTCCGGAGAAATGAGGTGGAAAGGGGCGCGATGCCCAATGGATAAAGAGAGGGGTGAAAGATCCGGAGGTTCCGGAGGGATAAAATATCGAGGGAGAAGGTGGAAAGGGGCGTCGTGCCCGAGGGAAAAGTCCGGAGGTTCCGGAGGAATAGAATCAGAAAGGGCGAGATGCCCAAAGAGGAGGGATAAAATTCCTGGAGGTTCCAGGGAAATGGCAGGAAGGGGGACGCGATGCCCCAAGGGGAGTGGATAAAAGGATGAATATGAATGAGATGGAAAATGCGGAATATCCGGCGGTGCCGGAAGGTGAGGAAGATACGGGTTTGGAAACCCGGGAAGCAGGAGGTGCAAATGCATGTAATGGGATGGATGCGATGAATGCATGAAATGCAAAGAATATGAAGAATGTGAAGGGCGAGAGGATGAGATCCTCCTCCTAACCCTGGGAATGGCCCATGAAGAAAAAGTGATAGAGATGGATGAATAGAAAGTGGAGCAAATAAGGGATGGCCCCTTAGCATTAAGATAACTGCCCCTCCACGGTAGTGAACATGTACGGTCAATTGGCCCAATAAAAGAAGCTTCAATAGTAAAAGACAACTCCCTTGGAAAGCAAAGATCAATAATGTGGGGGAGTTGTAGAGTTGGAACGGGAAGCATTGAGTTGCCCATTGAATGTGGTGTATATGGAATGTTGAGCAAAATGGGCATTCGCCCCTTGTAAGGAATAATGAATTCTGGATTGGAAAGTTTGAACAAGGGGTGCCCTGCCTGGCCCTTGGATGGCATCAATTCTTGGCATTCTTCCCTGAGCAATGGCGGTGACTTGGCCTCTGCGACCATGCTCGGCACAATAATCCGGATTGGCATCCGGTAAATGACTTCTTGAATCTTGAATCGCATAACCGTGGCCACATCTGTCTTGCCCGGCTCTTGATCACCTTCGGCACAAGTACTTGCAGAAGCACTCCCATTCCGAGTAGTAAAAGGAGGTGAAGCGGAGGCGGAAGGCTTTGTGAGTGGTGGAGGTATAATGGAAAGTGTTGGCGTAAGTGGAGGCGGAGGTTCAAACACATCGAGTTTCTCCCTTTGCTTGCAAGCGGTCGGGGTTAGCTCGAGTGCAAAAAGTGGTGGGTCCTGCTCAGGATTAGCCATAGGTAAAGGTGGAGGGTTAAATAGTGGGGTAGGTAAGGTGGTTTTTAGGGATGGTGGTAATGGGAGGTCAATTGGAGGAGGTTCCGTGGTAGGCTCGGTGTAGGCCGATGTGGAGGTTACTGACTTAATAGGTGGAGGTTTTATAATGGAAGGCTCAGCGGTGGCTAATGGTGTGAAGGTTGATGGTATAGTGGGTGGAGGTGTAGTTGGTGGAGGGTTAATGGGTGAAGGTTTGGTGCGTAGAAAATGCCGGACGGGGCGAGCAGTGTTAGGAGTGGGAGTGGGAATGGGAAGAGACTCAATAGGCGCCGGTGCGGACGATTGGAATATCGACCCATCGTCGTAACACCAACTAGTCTCATAAACAGGGGTTGAATTGAGAGTGGTTTCCTCCTGAGCAGGGGGTTCATTGAATGATAATGGAGGGAGTGGGAAATTAAGGAAACTCGGAAGGGGTGCCTGCGGAGCTTCATCATCATATACCGGCTCGTATTCTTCAATTGCCGGTTCTTCCTCGCTTGGAATGCCGATATCATAATCATCTCTCCTATCCTTCCATTCTCTCTCCAACTTAGTAATCTCGTCCAAAGCGGCATGGAGAGGATTGACCGGAGTAGGAGGAACCGTGACCCTCTTTAATTGTTCCTCCATGGAAGTAATCTTATCAAAAAGAGATTGTTGGAGGGGTGTGACTTGAACAATAGAAGGTTGGCAGGGCCTTGAAGGAGGGGGGGTCGTATAAAAAGGCCGTGGAGGGGAGTTGACGGGACGACCCGTAAAAGAACCCGGACGGAACGGATTGCAAGGAGTAAATGGGCCTCGGGGCCGTGTTGGAGGAGGAATAGAAGGAGGCGGGTGTCGGACCACCCGAGTAGAATGAACAGGAGGAGATGGGTAATGGGCTACCCGAATATGATTGGAAGGAGGAGGTGGGTGATGGGCCACCCGTATAGGAATAGAAGGAGGAGGAGATGGGTGATGGGCCACCCGAATAGAATTGGAAGGAGGTGGGTGATGGGCCACCCGAATAGAATTGGAAGGAGGGGGAGATGCAAGAGATGTACCCTCAACGGCAGCCTTAAGGGCTTGGATCTGTTGAGGGGTAAGATGATCTAATGCATGCAAGATTTGAGAGACCTTCTCATCATTGGGAGGAGACGGTCCCGTAGGAATAGTGGCTCGAACTTGAGTAGGGGGACCATGAGGATGGACATTGCCCATGGGTCGGGCATGACCATGAGAATAAGGACGTGGTCCCTTGAAAGAATGGTGAGAATGATGATGATTAACATGTTGAAATTGAGGATATGAAGTGCTAGGTTGTGCATCCTCATTAATTGAATTGAACATGTTTCTATCATGGTAAGCCATTATATAATCAAAGTTCTCAATAATTGCAAAGAAGCACACAAGTTGGAATGGTTACCGTGATTTTGATTTGTTTAATCCTTGGTGAATTAATGAATTTTAATAAAGTTTGGAAAGATTCACACAAGGGGGGGGAGGAACCTAGTTTCAATATGAGTTGAACTCCAATGCCAACTAGGAACTCTCACTCACCACGTATTAGGCCAACTATATCGGGACTTCAAAGGGTACAACCTGCCCGGCGTCCGTGAGGGAATCCACGGGTGCGGGGACTTATGGAGGCTTGGAAAAGGGATTTCCAGTCCAAAGAGACGGAATGCTCAATGGAGGGTCGTCCCGATTCCAAAAGGGTGTGTGGATCCTAATGAAGAGGAGGGGGGCTCCCAAACCAAAAATGCAAATGAATGAAAGAATGCAATGGGGTAAACAGGCCAACCACAATAATATCAATCAATATGAAATATAAGCATGAAATATCACCCACGGGAAGGGTTGTGGAAACCCACAGTAAAAACACGCCCTGTCAGGGGGCGCTACTAGCCAAAGAAACGACGGTGTGACTGCCGTGAATCAACGTGGGTGCCAGGGGCTGGGTGAAATACGCCTTAGAGAGAGGCGTTATAAATAAAAGGACGCCCTGTGTAGAGGGCGTCAAATCCAAGCAAACGCCTTTAAGTGAGGCGCTAAAAATAAGAAACACGCCTCTGGTGAGGGCGTCAATCAGCAGGAGATGAACAGCCAAATCAAGAAACGCCCAATCGTAAGGGCGTCCAATTCGTAAAAAACGCCTGAGAGAGAGGCGCTAATCAATAATAAAACGCCCTGGGGCAGGGCGTTAATTCACAGGCAGCTTAATAAAATCGGGAAAATCAGGGAATATACTGGAAAACGCCCTGTCAGAGGGCGTAACATATGACGACGACGCCCTGGGTTAGGGCGTGAATTAAAAAAGCGCCTCTGACAGAGGCGTTAATTCCTCAGGAAAGCCCGACGGCCAGAAGTACTAGAAAGGCACACTCACAACCACAGCAGGCAATCAATAAGTATAAGATATAAACATGCTCATCAAGAAATTTTAAATAAGTGGAGATTCTAAGGAAATGACAACAAAATGGCAAATCACTTAGGGAAGAATGCAAAGCCAAATGGAGGGTGCCCGAGGGGCACAAAAGGAGACGCACCGAGGGTGCAATGGGGAGATGGCACACGCGGGTGCCTAAGGGGAAAGGGGTAATGAAAGAAGAACACAAAGGAGTCCCACCGTGATCGCCAATTTGTAGATTTGATTTAAAATCCACTTAAGGAAAATATTAAGAATAAGCAATAATCAATAATGGAGAGAAAAATGTGCACGAGGTGCACAAGGGGAGTGTGTGTGATCGCCAGAGACGTGAGGGTCTCAAGTGGAAAATAATATGGGGAGATGATCGCAAAATACCTCCTGGAACGCGGGGATGTGAGTGCTTCCTTTCTCTTCAAATCGGCCGGCCGACGAAGAGAGTTCTTCAATTAATTACCCTTGCAAAAAAAAAAAAACAAACACCAATAAAAATATGGATTAGAATATGGTGAGTGTAGCATCAAATTCAATAAAAATATATGAACATGAAAGCATGTGCAAGAACACACCTTAAGGGGATTGCCCTTAAACCCCTATGCAAAAGGGTAGGTAAAAGATGATGGATGCATAAAAAATATAAAAAAATGAGGGGAAAGAGTGCAAGAGTGCACTAAGGGGAGTTTCTCAACGTGGTTGAGATGGAAAAAAAAGTGTATGAACATGCATGCATATATGCCATGAATCTAATAAAATAGGATAAAAGAGGGATAAAAGGGGAAAGAGGATCCTGTGCTTGTGGCTTTGATATTCAAGGGGGAGAGGCTTCAGAAGATGAAAGCTTGGTCGTGAGAGGGAGCCCCTCCTTAGCCAATGCAGCAGCGGCACCCTGTGAGAAGAAAAAAAAGAGAAAAAGAGAAGGAGACAGAAGAAGAGGAAGAAGAAAGGGAGGAAGAAGAAAAGGGGCGTCCGGAAGAAGAGGAATCCAACCTTAACAATAGAGCTAATAGCTCTATTAAATAGGATTTGGAGGAGATAAACATGGGTAAGAGTCCAAAGAGGGAAGGATAAGAATGGGCAAGAGCCCCATTCAAAGCAGGTGTCTAACGAAGCAAGGACTCTCTGGGGAAAGGGCTGCGAAGCCAGAAGGTGAAACACGCCTTAGGTCAGGGCGTTAATTTAAGAATTGACGACCTACACATACGGCGTTTCTCAAAAACACGCCCTGCACAAGGGCGTTTCTCAAAAACCAAATTTAGAAATAAAAACTCCCCATATTTGAAAAATGTAAAACACGCCTTAATTAAAGCCACGTTTAAAAACACGCCCCTGAGAAGGGCGTTAATTTCAAGAGCTCAAATGGGGAAGTCGGTCAAAACCAAAAGAATTAACGCCCTCAGGTGAGGTCGTCCTTTCTTTAAGAAACGCCCTAGATTAAGTCATGTTTTAAGAAAACACGCCCTTACCCAGGTCGTAAATTCGGAAAATTCATAAAATAGATAAAATGGGGGAGAAATAGATAAAATGGGAAGACACGCCCTAGACCAGGTCGTGTTTCAAAAACACGCCCCTGATGAGGGCGTGAATTCAGAAAATAGAGATAAATGCCCAAGAAATCCGAAAAAATAGGAAAATGAGATAAAATGGGGAAAAATAGGAGAAATTCAAGAAAAGTGGGAAAACCACTCAAATAAGCTGATTTGAGGGTCAAATGGGGCATCGCAGAGCGATAGGAGATATGCTCAAAATGATGTCAATTTTAGTGTGTCTACAGCACAAACGGCTTGAAACGGGCAATTCCATCGATTTGACCCTAAATGAGTCACCGGGGTTCCCGGGCTCGTACCGGCCCAAATGACAACCAATTGACACGAAATCAGCGGATCTGGAATGCTGACATTCCATGGGTTCGATTGTACCAACTGATCTAAAAATCGTCACCGTTTTCCGGCGAACCCTACGAACACCCCAAAAGTATGATTTTACCGAAACTGAGCGAAACTTGCTCAAACTTGCACTGAACAACGTGAAATTATAGGGAAAAATAGAGGAGAAGTAGAGCTTCTATCTCCCTACCTCCACTGAAGATTCCGTGCACCGAAGTGACTAAACCATGCCGAAAATCACGTCGCGAGCTCGACCGTCAACTTTGAATCCACCGTTCGGGATCACACCAGAAATAGTCCGATCCTCGCCCCATCGCGCTCCGGACCACTCCCACGACATCTCCTCTACCTGCCTGAGCCTCCTCCATCTACAGTCGGAGCCGGAAGGGTGAGAGAAGAGAGAAAATGTGGGAGAGAGAGGTCACGGCGGTGAAATGAGAAGGAAAGAAGAAAAAGGAAAAGAATTAGGAAATTTTCCTAATTTCTGAAAATTTGATAATTATCCCGAAAATAGACTAATTCAGAAAAATACGTAAAAATAGTCGAAAACGATCCTCGGGAAGAGTCCAACGCAACTACGGCGTCCACGAGTCGATGAACTGAGAAATAAACTCACCGCATGGTTCCGTAACTTGTACGAGAGAAAAACCCACACCGATCGTAAAACTCAACTCAAGACCCACAAAAGCGATCCGAAACTCTCCAATAAGGATCTGAAAGACCCAATAAAGATCCAGGGTATTACAGAGGCTGCGTTGATGCAACTCTTGGCTGCCTCGACGTAGATCACCCTTCCAAAGGAGGCTGCATGGATGCAACTCTTGGCTGCCTCGATGCAGTTACCCTTCCAAAGAGACTGCGTCGATGCAGCTCTTTGGCTGTCTTGACGCAGTCAGTGCAGAGACTCTGATTTTTGATAAAAACTCTGAGAAACCTCATGAAAGCATGTAATTTGATGGGAAAACCAAGAAATAAATATAGTAGTCGATCCTACATACCCTTAGTCACTCTTTAACGTATAGAAACTAATTCGAAATCGTTATAATGCTTCGTTGACCCCTAGGATTTGAGGATAGGTGCCTACCTTTGAAATGTTAAACCGATGATCTGGGGATGAGATCCACACCCTATATCCTCCTAAGCTTCTTCTTTCGACCCCGAGCACTGCAGGATCGTTCTCCGCGCGTCGGATTATCCTCCACGCGCTGGATCGTCCACCCACGCCCAATCAAGGACCCACACTCTCTTCTCACGCAAGAAGGATGGAAGATGGTTGAAGAGAATCATTGCTAAAGGCTTACCACCTATGAAACTCACCTCCTTATATAGTTTTCAAGCATCCCAAGTGTTGACGCCCATTTTTGACCCACAAGTTACGTTATTTATCTTATTCATCATTTTTGATATCCCGAATTATCTATTATTTTGGAGCCTTCTTTGGATAGATTTCGAGCCCATTTCATCATTCTCTAGCCTTTGAGCCTTAGACATCATGATTTCTTAGAGCCCTGGAGCTTATCTTATCAACTTCCGGCTTTCAAGTCGACTTATGACCCATTTAGGTCGACTTTCCATCAAGCATTTGGCTTCTTTCATTGCGCAGTCTTGAAAACGGTCATTTTTCATACCCTTTCTTTTTTCTATTCAAAACGTGTCTTTCATAAAAGTTGTTCATCTTTCAAAGACCTACAATTTTTTCTTCTACGTCATTGGCCAGTTCTTGACCGATTTCAAGTTATTCATACTTTTCTGGCGTGCTGTGCTATTCACCTGCATCCTAGAATTCTTTCCCTCTGTTATTGCCCAATTTTCTCCCTCTTCCACTCATCTTTGCATCTTGATCTCTTCATAAAAGTTGTTTATCTTTCAGCTATCTACAATTTCTTCTTCTATCACTTTTGCTAATTCTGCACAATTTTTAAGATATACTTCAATTTCTAAAGTCCCACGCAGTCTACCCAAAATCTTCCTCCAGCAGTCAAGCGGTCTATTAGTAGACCGCTATGCCCCAAGAAATGGTCCTACATTAGACCGTTTCCCCCAAATTTGTCCGAAATCATCCCGTTTCACCCCTGGAGCCTTGCGGTCACTCCCTGGACAGTTTGCCATCCCCTAGCGGCCCTACAATAGACCGCTAGGCACCACCGAGAGTCCAATTTGAGCTGGACTCTCAGTTTTTCGGTTCGCCGGGCCCCTCTTTAGATGGCCATATCTTTTGGAATTCTTATCCAAATCAATCCTCGTTTGATCCTATGGTTTCTCCTTGATATTATATTGAATTCGGTCCAAAGATCTCGAATTTTCATTGATTATCTTGCTCGAAATCCTGCTCGGAAGTTGGGGGTTTAGGTCTCCTGCTACAACTAAAACTCTATTTTTTGGGCGATGGGCCTCCTTCTAGAAGCCATATCTTCCAGATCTTTCATCCAAATAGAGTCCCGTTCTCTCCTACATCTTATCTTGACTATTATCTCGAGATTGATCCATAGATCTCAGGATTTGGTGGACTCTATCTCTTAAACTCGTGGAGGAAAGTTGGGGACTTAGGCAGTTTTCTATATAAAGGGCCCTGTGCGAACCTCGCAACGGGGGCGCATTTCCAAGGTGACAGCGAAGCCATGCTAAATTGTCTTCATCTTCCTTCGACCATAGCTGAAGAGGGAAGTATTAACTTCGTTTTGGTTCCTTATTTGCTCAATTTGATCAATGTTTGCCCACTCAACTTCGCCCCTACTTTTGGTAAATCATCATAGTTTACTATTTTTCTGCTACAAGTCCGCGACGGGGGCTTGTTCAACAAGCTGGGGCGGAGTCATGCTTCATCCTTTTCGTCCTCCTTTGACTCCATCTTGAAGAGGGGAGTATTAGCTTCATTTTCATTATATGTGTGCCTTATTTCTTCTATCTTTTCCCCTTCTTCCAAGCCCCAACTTTTGAGGTTTCACCACTCTATTCTGCACTTTTCTGAAGCTCAGATTTCTTGCGATGGGGGCATGTTTGCGTCGCCGGAGCGAGGCCATGGGGCACTCTTGATCTGTCCTTTCAACTCCATGCTCTAGAGGAAAGTATAATCTTTGCTTTCCTTCATTTTGGGCTCATTATCTTGTCATCTTCATACATATTTTTGTCCACGAGTTTTTCACTTTCATTCTATTTTTACAGTCATTTTTCTGTCATGTTCTGCAACCCATTATTTTCTTGTGTTTTCCACCCCATTTTCACTATTGTCTTCCCCATTTTAAACCGTCATGTTTGCCCTAGTTTCACCACAATATTCCCACCTTTCCATAGCATCCTCTCTTTCCTTTTTTGGTGTTCTATCTTGTGAGATATTCATCATTCTTTGAATCCATTTTGTACACTGTTCTGCATTTTCTGCACAGTCTATATTTTCCCCCAAATCTCCGGCATCATAACTTTCTGTCCCAACCTCCTTTTTGAGTGATTCTTATTCCTACTTCTTCACAACATTCAAGTCTTCTATCATACCAATTTTCACTCTATTTGGACATCGTTTGCCCAACTGTTTGCATCAGTCTTTGAACCCAATTTACACTGTTTGCACAGTTTTTCTTGTGACTTGCACTTTTGCACCTTGTTCATCTATGTTCATCATGGCATATTAAATCAATCTCTTCATGTTAATCTCATCACAATATACACACCTATTATTTACACTCTTCCATAGGGGTTAAAAACCCTCTCCCGATAAGTTTGCCCTCAATCTTTCATGCTACTTTATACACTTGGGCAGATTTCTACACCTGGCATTTTCTAATGGGTTTTTCCTCTTATTTTGTGTTTGTTTCGTAGGAAAGTATGAAAAGTGAGGCCCTTACCTTCTAGCCACTGGAAGGTGAGGAGAGGTAATCTACATTGGTTCCCTCATCCTTATATTTAACGTGGTCATCCTCTTTTCCAAGGTACACAACGCGCACTTAGTTTCCCCTTTCACATTCTTTGGCGTTGTCATTCCTTAGTGGCTATCACGATATTTCTTCTATATCTTTTGTCACCTTTTCTTTATTGTATGATCATGCTACCATGTTCACATAGTCACATATTCATGCTATTCACTTGATTGGTGGACATATGCCTTCATGCTTATTCATGTGATTTGTGGGGTCGACACGCTTATACACATACATATTTTTTACATCTACACCCCTTTTTTGGCGATCACGGTGGGACCTCTAGTGCTCATCACTTTGTTTATGCTTTGATACGATTTTGTTGTTTATATCCATGTTTAGATAGCATTTCATGTTCATATTGTTCACCTTGTTTGCATCCATATTGTTATGTTTGCATATGTTCATAATATCTTGATCTGTTAGATTTAGGCTAGAAATTGTATGCACTCCGGTGCACATAGGGTCATACATTGCATATCATAGTTACATTTCCTACCTTGGTAAGTGATCCTCTCGCCTTCATATTCCTTGGGGTCGACTAGGTGATCTTATCTAGGACCTCCGTAAGTCCCCGCGAGCTGTGGATTCCCACACGGACGCCGGGCCGGTTGTACCTTTTCCACCCTTTAGGCTTGCATTTGCATCTGTGTGAGGGAGTTAACCTTAGTCAACCCAAAGTTTAGAACTTATTCCCATAGGATTCATATCTTGAGGGAATTGTTATTAACTCAAATCAATAAAAGGTCTATTAAAACCCCTAAAATATTTCCCATCATATCAACTTGTTTGACTTAGGTGAAAACTCTCACATTACATTGATTGTGTTGTTTGGGATTATCCAATCCCATTAGTGGTGTTTTGTGTTGCATTCACATATTCTTTGTTGTTAGGCCCATTTAGCTAGCCCATTTTGTGTGTTCATTGTCTAGTCCATTGTCCAGTTCCGTTCTCCATTCGTCTTTGCATTAGTGGCTCAATCCCCTCTTATCCTCAATCCCATTAAGTCATTGCTTCCCCACTTGTATTTGTTGTGTAGTGGACAGCGGATCTAGAGGGGAGGGGTGAATAGATCAGCCCCACTTTTCGCAATGCGGCCCTCTAAACAGCTAGTTAAAATGAATTGCAGCGGAATAGAAACTAGCTTCCAAGAATGCTATGATTCACTTAGCAAGATAAGCAAGATATATAATAATTCGATCCTAAGCATGCACCTAGAACGATTCAATCACACAAGCAAACCACGCTAGACAGGATTTTTAAGGTGGTTCGGACTGAATCCTCAGCCCTACGTCCACCCCTCACCAAAACCCGGTGAGGCTTCACTTGTGTAGCGCACCAAACCGTAAATCGGAAACCACCGATTGCCTTCCTACTCACCACCTGGTAGGGACGTCAACCGCAAATTGGAACACCCTCCAATTGCCTTCCTACTAACCACCGGTAGGGATGAATCACACTTTCAATGTTTAAACAATAATGAAAATGAAACAAGATGTGAATGAACTAAAACAAGAGATTGAGTTATGAGTGAAAATGAATGGGCCCTTGTATGGAATGTTGATCAGCAACAAGGCTCCTCTTAGCTTTAACTCAATCTTCTTGATTCACCCTTGATTGGATGAATGTTCTTCACGGAGTACTGTTCACGTGAACAGTACCTCTTCCTTCAATTCTTCTCTCTTGATCTTCTCTTTGAACTTCTTTGAATGAATGAAGGAGATGATGAAGCTACCTTGAATCTTGATTGCTTCTTTAGCTTCTAGGAGTTTGAATGCTTGAAATATCACCTTGAATGAACTTGAAAGAACTTGAATGGATGAAGATGATTTCCCTTGATAGTGAGCTTCAATGGATCCCCTTGAGATGATGAAGAGGATGGAGGATGCAGCTTTCTCTTCTCTTGGCCTTGATCTTGATCTCCACTTGAAGAGCTTGAACACTTGAGGATGAAGATCTTCTTCACGGAGTACTGTTCACTGCTACAGTGCTCCGAATTCCTCTCCCTTGAACACACTCTAGCAGCCTCCCTTGTAACCCTCTTGAAGCCCTTTTAGCATTAGGGTTTTCATCCCCTCATGTGTTGGTTTTATAGACCTTGAATGGTCTATAGACAAGCCTCAGACCAGATCCACAATTTGTGGGTGATTAGGTGACATTTGGATTAAAGAAATCCATGTTGAATGGCCCTTTTCGAAGTTGGAAGCAAAGTCAAAAATGAAGGCTCGGGGCTGGCGGTCGACCGGCAGCTCCTGGCGGTCGACCGCCACTGTAAAAGGCTGTAGGCGAATGGCCCCTGGGAATTCCGGTCGACCGCCACTGGCTGGCGGTCGACCGGCAGCAGGCAGACCTGTAGCCGGGGGATCCCTGACTGGGGCGGTCGACCGCCCCTGTGCTGGCGGTTGACCGCCAGCTGGGCAGAGCCCGGGTCACCCCGGGTTGGTCCGTTGGCCGCACCAGATCCATCGCTTGAGTCCGTTAGCCGCCCGTTCATGTCTGTGGCATCGACCTTGATTGTCTTGAAGTTTTATTACTGAGTCTTCAAGCAAATTTTTGTTCCGGGGCCTCCGCCCCCGGAAACCCCCACAAGGGGCGCTGCCCCCTTGACCCCCGCGACCTGACCGCGCAGGTCGATCCGCGTGCGAGGGCGCAACATTGAGCTTTCATGTGCATATCTGTCATAAACACAACAGAACATATGTGATAAGTGTGTATTTTTCCTTGTTAATTCATAATTATTCACATTTTTATGAGCTTAAATTATGATCAATATACACTTCTCACACTTATTGTTGATTTTGTATCAAATATTTATTTTTCTGAAATTAAATAAATTTTAATTACATTTTTTATGTATTTATGCAGGAACGCAGTTCGAGGAAAACTCCAAGAAAAAGAAAATAAAAGAAAATAAAAATTATATGTTGAATGGGCCAAAAGCTCGAGGATTGGTTCAAAAAGAAAAGAAAAAATTTTAAAACAAAAAATAAAATTATTTGCTATTTTTTTGGAATTTTCTAAGTATATATAGATATATATATATAGTTATATAGATATATATATATTTATATAATATATATATATAAATTAAAAAAAATAAAAAGTTCAAACCCGCCCCGCCCCGCTCCTTCCCGCCTTCGCCGCCCGGCACGGGCGACGATGCGGCTGAGGGCGAAGCGGGGGGGGTGTCGTGGCGGCCCCGGGCGAAGGCAGGCGGGCGGGCCCCGGACACGCAGCAGGCGGAGCGGAGCCGGCGGCACGCGGGCGCACGTGCGCCACGCGACACACGCGGCAGGCGGCAGGGGGTTCGGCGCACGGCGGGCCCACGGCGGGCGGCCGAACCCGCCTAACTGGTCGGCACAACGCGCCGCAGAGAGAGAATGAGAGAAAGAGAAGAAGAAAAAGGCCAAAAAAATGCCAAACAAATTCAGAAAAATACGAAAAAAATGGCAAAGTGGGCAGAACCTACCTGCCTACCATTTTAGGCTAAAATTGGGTACACTTGTTTGGAATGTTTTTGTAACCCCTATATAAAGGGTGCATTGGTCTTGAATGAAGAGTTAGCAAGTGGTTGGTTGTTAGAGTTAGAACTAGATGGCAAGGTTGCAAGGGAGAGAGAGCTAGCTTTAAGCATTTGTAATGTAAGTTCCTTCCATTTCTGAAGTTTTTGATTGTTGAAGTTGTGTGTTTCCAAGCTTTTGAAGGCAAATTTGTAAGTTGAATTTATTGCAGTACAAGTTTCATTTTAGAATTCAGTCTTTTCATAGCCTTATTTCTCATTATTGTGATCCTCATTTAAAATTCTTGTCTTCATAAAAGTTGTTCCTTTTTAAGTTTTCTTCAACTTCTATGTTCATCATTTCTTCCAGTTCATCCAAATTCATAGAGTTAATACCCATTTTCTTAAGTGCTGTCCTGTGCATTCACTGTTCATCTGTGGTGATACCTTCTTCCATTCATTCATTTTGAAGTCTTTCTAGTCCTCAAATAACTCTGAGTTCTTCATAAGAGTTGTTCCTCTCTTGTATCTCTAAGTTTTATTCTTCTTGCACTTTGTCAAATTCCTCTTCTTTTGAGCTTTAGAATTAAGTTTTCAAGGTGCTGATTTTCTATCAATTACTGTTCATCCGAACCAATAGGTCATAGTTTTTCAAGTTTTTCCTTATCTTCCTTTCATTTTCTGTTTCTGTGTTCTTCATAAAAGTTCTTCCTTTTTCAATTCTCTACAACTTTCATGTTTTACACTTCTTCTCATTCTGTCTATATTTGAAGTTATGCATTTTCTTCCAACCCTTATTTTCACTTGAATTCTGTTATGTTTTCCAATTTAAGTTTTCATAATCGCACTCCAAATTCCAACAATTGATTTTTCAAAACACAAGAATATTTTCCAACTAAGAAAAATAACCAAATTCCTTCCCCGTGGGATCGACCCGTACTTACCATTATACTCATGTTTTCAAATCCATAAGTGAGTGAGTGCGGTTATAAATATTTGAAATTTGTGTGGCACGGCAATTTTAACAACGACTGTCGAGCGAGCATCAAATTTTTGGCGCCGTTGCCGGGGAAGGAATTATGATGATAGTTGGATATTCTTGTGTTTGGTGTATAGATGTGAATATTAATTTTGCTCTTTTTACTTGTGCAGGAAAACGAAAAAAAAATTTGAAAATCAAAGAAAGAGGAAAAGCAACCTGAAATTCAAAGGATATGAAACGTTGTTGAAAGCCTGGAAGCATTGCTAAAGGGCTAAAATCAAGAAACAGGTTCTATCTTTCCACTTTCTGAAAAAATTTTACAAAAATCTGAAAATTTCTTGAAAACTCTATAAAAATAAAAAACAATCAAAACAAAAGAAAAATTTTCATGCTGGTTAGTTAGGTTCATTAACTAAAAATAAAAATAAAAAAAAAATCTTCATTTGTACCAAATAAAAGCCCTCATTGCAAGAGTAGAAACTACACTTTCATGCTCTAGGTCATGCATCATTTAGCTTAGAATTTGTTTTTGTTTAATTTCTGCATTGCATTTTGAAGATCGCGAGGGGCAAGGTACGTTCTACTGATCCCAGTCTGGCATTCATTTTTGCATAAAGAACCCCTTGTTTGAAATTGTGGTGTGCATTTCATTTCAAAATACTTTAAGGGCAACACCCCTAACAAGATAAGGTGGGGATTTCATCACCCTCCCTTAGCCCGAAAACCACAATTTCCTCGCATCTCTACATTACCTAGGCCTTAATAAAAGCCAGTAGACGTTGGCCCTAGGATCACACTGTGATTCCTGTGATATTTAGGTTTATCCTCTTATGAAAACTGGTGTCTAAGGCAAGACGGTCTGATGGCAAACGCCTTAAGCGGGATTGTGGTTTTGTATAATAAGGTCCCTGCGAAATTAGGGGGAACCTCCCACTTCCCCACCCCTTACCTGGCTGGTGGACATACTGAGGGTGAACTTAAGTTTCACGTTAATCACTTTGTGAAACCCTACTTGTATGTCTAAGTCACGTCTAGGTCATTAGGATAATTTGTGTGTTACTTTGTTTGTGTTTGCATATTAAAAAAAAATCAATCAAAAAAAAAATAAAATCTATAAAAAAAATGGTGAGATCATAACTTTCATCTATGGATTGGGCACACAACTTAGATAGGTTTGACCAATTGGCTCATAAATTTGATCAATTTCTAGCCATGGATCAAAACCATTTCATACCACCTGGCTGCCAGGACAACGATCACATGTGGGCTAACCCAATCCCTTATGTAGGTGGTTGCCCAAATCCACATTCATTTCTCACCCCAAACAACCCAACCTCTTATGACAGTCCATATTCGTGGTCGGCCCAAAATGAAATCATATTACCTATGATGGCCCAGTTTCCATCGTTTACCCAGGACCATGTTCCAACCACTCAGTTTGGGGGCCATGATCTACCTTTCATCCCGGAGCAAGCCCCATATGATCAACGATTTTCTTAGCCCAATTATGAATCATCTTCCGATACGCATAACTCTAGCTGGGCTGATCAACCAGCAATCTCTTGGATGGACCAAGCTAGGCAAACCCAAATGTCTCCAAAGCTCTCCCCACCTTATTTTGACTCATGTCCAAACAACTTTCATTTTGGTTGGAGAGATCAACATAATTCTTCTTGGGAGTCTTATCAGGATCAAGCCCAAAGTCCTCAAGAACAAGATTTTTCAAATTGGGCTCCATACCCAAATGCTTCTTATGATCAACCATATTATGGAGGACAACTCACACACTCTCCACCACCTCATTCTCAGACTGAGTGCCCTTCAAATTACTATCCATCTCAATCTGACTTTCAGCCCACTTTGAATAAGGAGGAGATGTTTGATCAATTGACACGGCTCTTCCAAACGCAACAACAAGCCTTTCAGGAACAATGTAGATTTGATTTAAAATCCACTTAAGGAAAATATTAAGAATAAGCAATAATCAATAATGGAGAGAAAAATGTGCACGAGGTGCACAAGGGGAGTGTGTGTGATCGCCAGAGACGTGAGGGTCTCAAGTGGAAAATAATATGGGGAGATGATCGCAAAATACCTCCTGGAACGCGGGGATGTGAGTGCTTCCTTTCTCTTCAAATCGGTCGGCCGACGAAGAGAGTTCTTCAATTAATTACCCTTGCAAAAAAAAAAAAAAACAAACACCAATAAAAATATGGATTAGAATATGGTGAGTGTAGCATCAAATTCAATAAAAATATATGAACATGAAAGCATGTGCAAGAACACACCTTAAGGGGATTGCCCTTAAACCCCTATGCAAAAGGGTAGGTAAAAGATGATGGATGCATAAAAAATATAAAAAAATGAGGGGAAAGAGTGCAAGAGTGCACTAAGGGGAGTTTCTCAACGTGGTTGAGATGGAAAAAAAAGTGTATGAACATGCATGCATATATGCCATGAATCTAATAAAATAGGATAAAAGAGGGATAAAAGGGGAAAGAGGATCCTGTGCTTGTGGCTTTGATATTCAAGGGGGAGAGGCTTCAGAAGATGAAAGCTTGGTCGTGAGAGGGAGCCCCTCCTTAGCCAATGCAGCAGCGGCACCCTGTGAGAAGAAAAAAAAGAGAAAAAGAGAAGGAGACAGAAGAAGAGGAAGAAGAAAGGGAGGAAGAAGAAAAGGGGCGTCCGGAAG
Organism: Amorphophallus konjac; assembly: GCA_022559845.1. NCBI lineage: Eukaryota > Viridiplantae > Streptophyta > Magnoliopsida > Alismatales > Araceae > Amorphophallus > Amorphophallus konjac. The sequence goes on from CM040125.1 coordinate 95,270,593, forward strand.
AAGAGGAATCCAACCTTAACAATAGAGCTAATAGCTCTATTAAATAGGATTTGGAGGAGATAAACATGGGTAAGAGTCCAAAGAGGGAAGGATAAGAATGGGCAAGAGCCCCATTCAAAGCAGGTGTCTAACGAAGCAAGGACTCTCTGGGGAAAGGGCTGCGAAGCCAGAAGGTGAAACACGCCTTAGGTCAGGGCGTTAATTTAAGAATTGACGACCTACACATACGGCGTTTCTCAAAAACACGCCCTGCACAAGGGCGTTTCTCAAAAACCAAATTTAGAAATAAAAACTCCCCATATTTGAAAAATGTAAAACACGCCTTAATTAAAGCCACGTTTAAAAACACGCCCCTGAGAAGGGCGTTAATTTCAAGAGCTCAAATGGGGAAGTCGGTCAAAACCAAAAGAATTAACGCCCTCAGGTGAGGTCGTCCTTTCTTTAAGAAACGCCCTAGATTAAGTCATGTTTTAAGAAAACACGCCCTTACCCAGGTCGTAAATTCGGAAAATTCATAAAATAGATAAAATGGGGGAGAAATAGATAAAATGGGAAGACACGCCCTAGACCAGGTCGTGTTTCAAAAACACGCCCCTGATGAGGGCGTGAATTCAGAAAATAGAGATAAATGCCCAAGAAATCCGAAAAAATAGGAAAATGAGATAAAATGGGGAAAAATAGGAGAAATTCAAGAAAAGTGGGAAAACCACTCAAATAAGCTGATTTGAGGGTCAAATGGGGCATCGCAGAGCGATAGGAGATATGCTCAAAATGATGTCAATTTTAGTGTGTCTACAGCTGCCCCGCCTTGGCATCTGCTTTGCAAGGGAGTGACACGGAATGAAATAGAATAGAATGAAGTGAAGCAACATGGAATGGAATGGAATGGAATGGAATGAAGTGAGAGCGAACTGAAAAGTAGATGCCAAGGTGTGATGAGACACGCAATCAACATCACTTGATGAGAATGAAATCAAAAGCTCGAGATGAAGTAAATCTCGGGAAATCCAACGAAATCAACAATGTTTGGATAAAAGGGGAGATGTGCACGCGGTGCACGAAGGAGATAAAATAAAATGATCAACTTCCAGCGCGGTGGAAGTATCCCAGGTCACAAACCTGTAGATTTCACCATTGGGGAGCGGTTACCAGCCAATGTGGACGTGCTGCAGCCAAGGTGGATCAAGGGGAATGATTAAAAAAATAAGATGATAAAAATCCAAACAAGGAGCTCTCGAGAAAAGACCCAAAACAGCGACAAAACGAACTGAGGACTCAATTCGGCAATGAAAATCTCATATCGGGAAAGATTAAGATCAATTCAACTCTCAACATCAGCTTATCAGAATGATTTTCCAACGTTAATTCAAAGTCCTACATGAATGCATGCTGGGCTAAAGGGAAAATAACAAATGAAAATATAATATAATCAAGGATAATATTGTTAAACTGCCCAGACTGGGTCAAGAAACCAATTCTGCGAGCTGATACTAAGCCGAAGCCCGTTTATCCGCGCACCAACTCGTAAAAAGGGAACCATCGTCCCCAGTCTCGGACGGCTCAACGGCCTATCCGTATGACTAAGATGCCTCTGGAATCGTCATTGTTTTTGATGAAGGGGAACTCAAATTCCAGATTTACCAAAGCCATAAGGTCCTTGATATAATCTAGTAACATATGTAACATATAGTAAAATTTACCAAAGCCATATGTCCCACCGTGATCGCCAATTTGTAGATTTGATTTAAAATCCACTTAAGGAAAATATTAAGAATAAGCAATAATCAATAATGGAGAGAAAAATGTGCACGAGGTGCACAAGGGGAGTGTGTGTGATCGCCAGAGACGTGAGGGTCTCAAGTGGAAAATAATATGGGGAGATGATCGCAAAATACCTCCTGGAACGCGGGGATGTGAGTGCTTCCTTTCTCTTCAAATCGGCCGGCCGACGAAGAGAGTTCTTCAATTAATTACCCTTGCAAAAAAAAAAAAAACAAACACCAATAAAAATATGGATTAGAATATGGTGAGTGTAGCATCAAATTCAATAAAAATATATGAACATGAAAGCATGTGCAAGAACACACCTTAAGGGGATTGCCCTTAAACCCCTATGCAAAAGGGTAGGTAAAAGATGATGGATGCATAAAAAATATAAAAAAATGAGGGGAAAGAGTGCAAGAGTGCACTAAGGGGAGTTTCTCAACGTGGTTGAGATGGAAAAAAAGTGTATGAACATGCATGCATATATGCCATGAATCTAATAAAATAGGATAAAAGAGGGATAAAAGGGGAAAGAGGATCCTGTGCTTGTGGCTTTGATATTCAAGGGGGAGAGGCTTCAGAAGATGAAAGCTTGGTCGTGAGAGGGAGCCCCTCCTTAGCCAATGCAGCAGCGGCACCCTGTGAGAAGAAAAAAAAGAGAAAAAGAGAAGGAGACAGAAGAAGAGGAAGAAGAAAGGGAGGAAGAAGAAAAGGGGCGTCCGGAAGAAGAGGAATCCAACCTTAACAATAGAGCTAATAGCTCTATTAAATAGGATTTGGAGGAGATAAACATGGGTAAGAGTCCAAAGAGGGAAGGATAAGAATGGGCAAGAGCCCCATTCAAAGCAGGTGTCTAACGAAGCAAGGACTCTCTGGGGAAAGGGCTGCGAAGCCAGAAGGTGAAACACGCCTTAGGTCAGGGCGTTAATTTAAGAATTGACGACCTACACATACGGCGTTTCTCAAAAACACGCCCTGCACAAGGGCGTTTCTCAAAAACCAAATTTAGAAATAAAAACTCCCCATATTTGAAAAATGTAAAACACGCCTTAATTAAAGCCACGTTTAAAAACACGCCCCTGAGAAGGGCGTTAATTTCAAGAGCTCAAATGGGGAAGTCGGTCAAAACCAAAAGAATTAACGCCCTCAGGTGAGGTCGTCCTTTCTTTAAGAAACGCCCTAGATTAAGTCATGTTTTAAGAAAACACGCCCTTACCCAGGTCGTAAATTCGGAAAATTCATAAAATAGATAAAATGGGGGAGAAATAGATAAAATGGGAAGACACGCCCTAGACCAGGTCGTGTTTCAAAAACACGCCCCTGATGAGGGCGTGAATTCAGAAAATAGAGATAAATGCCCAAGAAATCCGAAAAAATAGGAAAATGAGATAAAATGGGGAAAAATAGGAGAAATTCAAGAAAAGTGGGAAAACCACTCAAATAAGCTGATTTGAGGGTCAAATGGGGCATCGCAGAGCGATAGGAGATATGCTCAAAATGATGTCAATTTTAGTGTGTCTACAAACAACTGCAAAACTTTGAGGCCCAAGTGAATAGGGTTGCTAAAAACATCATAGACATGGAAGTGGATCCAATGTCTAGCAACTCCACAAGTATTGAAGACCAACTTCTTGGATTTGATGGATGTGATAACGATAAAAATCCATACGATCAACTTATGATCCCCCAATCTACCACTCATATCACTGTTGATTTTGAAGGAATCATAGAAGAATCTTATGAGGAGGACTTAAAGGAAGAGCAGCCTCAGATGCCTGAATCCAATTCCTCTTATGAAGAGGATTATGATGAGTTTGAGGATTATGATGATCGTGAGAAGTTGGGGGGAGAAGGAAAGGAAGTAGGGGGTGAATTGACGGATAATGATGCTCATAATGATGACCATATCACCTCATTCTCTGAATGTTTTGAGATTGCGAATACTACGGTAAAGGATAATGGCCCAAACAACTCAATTGAGGAAATGAATCAAGAGGAGGATTACGTTGTAAGTAATAAAATTGTTGACTTAATGGAACCAAATTCTGAATATCCTCCTTATCTGGAAGAACATGATGATGGGGCCTTATTAGAAAAATTTACATTTCATCTACCGACCCCATTTCTGGAAAATTTGAGTGATAATTCTCAGTTGAGTGAGGAGTGTGATGATGGGCCCGTCTTAGAGGAATTCAAATTTGATCTAACCTATGATGAAAGGGCCGGACTCGAATCATTTACATTTCCTCTATCCACCCCATTAGTGGGCAATTCGGTTAAAAATCCTCAGATGAGTGAGGAGTGTGATGAAGGGGTTTCATTTGAAACTTTTCTATTTGATCTAACCCCTAAAGCCTCTCCAATGACGTCTGAATCTGTGGATGAGTTAGTGCTTCCTTCTACTTTGATTCCCCTGTCAGTCGAGCCTCTCCAATTTGAGATTCTAGGACCTGAGGGGGATGTGCCAACCACATTCACATTTGATTTGACTTTCTCTCAGGCAGACAAGTTGATCAATGCTCTTAAAGCTCATGAGGTTGTTACTGACATGAAAGTGTCACAAGCTAACAATCTTATTCCTAAACTACCAGGGCCTGAACAAGTTATCATGAAGGAAGCCGTACCTGAAAAGCTCGTCAGAAAGGACGATATAGTACAAGGGGACCCCTGGGTAGATACTCCTACAAAGCTTGTCAGGAGGGACTATAGGACACGGAAAAATTTCAATAAAGTGCGCAACCCGCATATTTCTAGCCCTAATCCGTACATGTCTACTCTTGTCTTCCAATGGCATAAGGGCTGGAATTTGAAGGAAGACAAGATCACATGGTGGCTCATTCTGAATGCCACGTGTTGGTTAATGAGCTACATTACGTCTGGCTGAAGACGTTAAAGTTAGCGCTTTTTGGGAGGCAACCCAAACCTTTCATAGTTTCGTGTGAGAATAAATGGCTTCTTGGGAGGCAACCCAAGTTTTTATTATGATTTTGTGTTTATTTTACAGGTTTGAATAAAGGATAAGTTGGGGGGAGAGAGCTGATTGCTTACTCTGTTTCTCCGATTTTCAAAGCCAAATACCGCCTCTCAACACGCCAAAGCTGTCGAAGTACACATCAGGTTGTCCCGTTCTTTAACAAGCTATCATGTTTACATTGTTCTATTATTCTCTATTGTTTATGTCATTGAGGACAATGTCATTTAAGTTGGGGGGACAGGACATCATGTTGCACATTCTACATTCATATATACAACCTCTAAACTTTTCGCCCAAACTTTCGCCCAAAATTTTCGCCCAAAATTTTGTTTTAACCCTTACCCTTACAGTACATCCCCAGTTAGAGTTTCTTGATTCATGTCGCATGAAAAGTGATTCTGAATAGAAACAACTGGGAAAAGGATGCTGGATAATTTATTTACTCTAGCCATGGAAAACTGATTTAAAGAATCTCTTTAAAGTTCAGATGCACTTTCAAAAAAAAAATAAAATCACGATGCACGCTAATGAAACAAGAAGGACAAGCCTTCTGCTATTTTAGATATACTGTCTGGTATTCTGCACTTTTGAAAAAGAGATCTTTTAGAAGCTTTCTGCCATACACAAATATGAGAAAAAAAAATAAACACCATGAAAAATGCTCTGATTCTGAGTAACCGGGCCTACTTCACCTAAGACGTGTTGAGGTTCGCGTCAAAAGGAAAAGGGAACTCTGATCTGTGGAACCGGGCCTACTTCACCTGAGACGTGTTGAGGTTCGTGTAAAACAATGAAGGGTAGTGCAGCATCATGTGTGTAAAGAAAAAAAAAAGAGAAAAGTAGAAAAGAAAAAAATATATATAGTGATCCCAAAAGGGACATATCAATAAGGCAGACAAAAAGCTAGTGTGCATTGAACGCTCTAAGTAAGAAGTGCAGAATTGAAAGGCATTTGTTCGGAATAGCAACTGGAGGATGCAATTGTCTCTACTGTGAATTTAGTATTCCACTTGCACAAGTGCTACTGAATTTTGATTAGAATTCTTGATCATGTTCATAAGGCTAATCTGTAGTAATTACTCCAGAGTCCTGATCTTTAGTTAACTCTATGAAAGATGATCTGAAAATGAGGTCTGGATACTTTAACCTCTTGTTGGTCCTGAAATTTTTCATTAAGTGCATTGCTAAGGGACTAGCAATGAGTAAGTTGGGGGGTGTGATAAGTGTGTATTTTTCCTTGTTAATTCATAATTATTCACATTTTTATGAGCTTAAATTATGATCAATATACACTTCTCACACTTATTGTTGATTTTGTATCAAATATTTATTTTTCTGAAATTAAATAAATTTTAATTACATTTTTTATGTATTTATGCAGGAACGCAGTTCGAGGAAAACTCCAAGAAAAAGAAAATAAAAAAAAATAAAAATTATATGTTGAATGGGCCAAAAGCTCGAGGATTGGTTCAAAAAGAAAAGAAAAAATTTTAGAACAAAAAATAAAATTATTTGCTATTTTTTTGGAATTTTCTAAGTATATATAGATATATATATAGTTATATAGATATATATATATTTATATAATATATATATATAAATTAAAAAAAAATAAAAAGTTCAAACCCGCCCCGCCCCGCTCCTTCCCGCCTTCGCCGCCCGGCACGGGCGACGATGCGGAGGAGGGCGAAGCGGGGGGGGGGGGTGTCGTGGCGGCCCCGGGCGAAGGCAGGCGGGCGGGGCCCGGACACGCAGCAGGCGGAGCGGAGCCGGCGGCACGCGGGCGCACGTGCGCCACGCGACACACGCGGCAGGCGGCAGGGGGTTCGGCGCACGGCGAGCCCACGGCGGGCGGCCGAACCCGCCTAACTGGTCGGCACAACGCGCCGCAGAGAGAGAATGAGAGAAAGAGAAGAAGAGAAAGGCCAAAAAAATGCCAAACAAATTCAGAAAAATCCGAAAAAAATGGCAAAGTGGGCAGAACCTACCTGCCTACCATTTTAGGCTAAAATTGGGTACACTTGTTTGGAATGTTTTTGTAACCCCTATATAAAGGGTGCATTGGTCTTGAATGAAGAGTTAGCAAGTGGTTGATTGTTAGAGTTAGAACTAGATGGCAAGGTTGCAAGGGAGAGAGAGCTAGCTTTAAGCATTTGTAATGTAAGTTCCTTCCATTTCTGAAGTTTTTGATTGTTGAAGTTGTGTGTTTCCAAGCTTTTGAAGGCAAATTTGTAAGTTGAATTTATTGCAGTACAAGTTTCATTTTAGAATTCAGTCTTTTCATAGCCTTATTTCTCATTATTGTGATCCTCATTTAAAATTCTTGTCTTCATAAAAGTTGTTCCTTTTTAAGTTTTCTTCAACTTCTATGTTCATCATTTCTTCCAATTCATCCAAATTCATAGAGTTAATACCCATTTTCTTAAGTGCTGTCCTGTGCATTCACTGTTCATCCGTGGTGATACCTTCTTCCATTCATTCATTTTGAAGTCTTTCTAGTCCTCAAATAACTCTGAGTTCTTCATAAGAGTTGTTCCTCTCTTGTATCTCTAAGTTTTATTCTTCTTGCACTTTGTCAAATTCCTCTTCTTTTGAGCTTTAGAATTAAGTTTTCAAGGTGCTGGTTTTCTATCAATTACTGTTCATCCGAACCAATAGGTCATAGTTTTTCAAGTTTTTCCTTATCTTCCTTTCATTTTCTGTTTCTGTGTTCTTCATAAAAGTTCTTCCTTTTTCAATTCTCTACAACTTTCATGTTTTACACTTCTTCTCATTTTGTCTATATTTGAAGTTATGCATTTTCTTCCAACCCTTATTTTCACTTGAATTCTGTTATGTTTTCCAATTTAAGTTTTCATAATCGCACTCCAAATTCCAACAATTGATTTTTCAAAACACAAGAATATTTTCCAACTAAGAAAAATAACCAAATTCCTTCCCCGTGGGATCGACCCGTACTTACCATTATACTCATGTTTTCAAATCTATAAGTGAGTGAGTGCGGTTATAAATATTTGAAATTTGTGTGGCACGGCAATTTTAACAACGACTGTCGAGCGAGCATCAATATGTCAGTCATATAAGAGTGAAAAATAACAATGACGAATAGTGTTTAGCCAGTATCGAAACCAAGAATATCACAGAACACATATGACCATAGAATGATGTCGAATGACCCAAGTGACCATATGAAAACTCAAATAACCACAGGGGCACAACAATATTCTCCTTGATATTCTTGTATCAAGTCTCCATTTGCCCTCATGGAGCATCATTCCAACCCTTTGTATTATTCTTTTTCCCAATATTCCTCCTATTCCCCCGTGGAATCCTCTTCCTACGCGGGCCCATCTTCCCGTGGTCCTTCTAATCTATCCGAGGAACATGCTAATCTCATGGCCCACTTATCAAGCCTTGTTCGCCAAATGGACCCGGCCCAGGCCCAACGACTCATTTCATTTCATCTTAATGGGCCTTCTTCTTATAATGGGCCCTCTACCCTTCATGGGCCTCTTTCTTCTCCTTCATATGTCGTTGGCCCAATTTATAATGGGCTTTATTCTCTTAAGGGGCCTCATTCTTCCACCCATGTTGCTGCTGGCCCATTCAGTCTATATGCCAATGTTTCCTCCAGGCCCGCATATCCTTCCATTCCCAGAATGGGCCCTTCTTCTTCTCAGCCTGGATCCTCTTATCCGGCCCATTATCATCTTGGTCTGAATTCACAACCTCTTGCTAAAGTTGGCCCGCAATACTCTCGATCTTTCCCTACCCAGGAGATGATTGCTCAAACCCAGCGTCAACTTGATGAACTCCAACGCCGAATTGATCCTATGTCCTCCTTAAATGTTCCATTCACATTTCAAGGTCTTCGGCTTCCGCCATCTTCACAAATTCCCGCATATCGTCGTTATGGTGGAGTCGGTGACCCATATGTGCACTTGAAGGAGTTCGTTTATGAGTCGGCCCAGTTTCGACATGACCAACGCTTGATGGCCCATCTATTTGGTCTGTCATTGGAAGGCCCGGCTTGGGATTGGTTCTTCTCTCTTTCGCAAGAGCAACTTGTGAGTTTTCACTCCGTTCAAGAAAAGGTTATTCAACAGTATCAAGACCAGGTTGGGCCCAAGTTCTCTGTTGTGGATCTGGCACATGAGAAGATGAAGCCCGATGAGGATTTCTGCACCTTTGCCGATTACTGGCATCGCCTCGCCGCACAAGTCCCAGAGCACATTCCGGAGGGAGAACAAATCAAGATGCTTATATCCAATGCAACGCCCGAGTATCGGTTTATCTTAGCCCTCAACGACATCACCTCCTGGCAACAACTTTATAGCCGAGCCCGCTTCGTTCGCCAACAACTTCAAGGTTCCCTTGACCTCGAGTCACCACCATCTCCATCCACCTACACCTCTCCCTCCACAAGCCAACCCTACGCTCCCATGAGTCAACCCGCCATGAGTCAGCCTTCCGCCGCATATCCTTCCATGAGCCAACCTCCCGCCTCTACATATCCGTATACTCCCACATATCAACCCTCCACGAGTCAGCCTCCCGCACCCACATACCATGCTCCATTTTCACCTCCGATCAAGGGAACATCACACCCCAAGCAGGTAGATGCCGTCTATGTACCCCCTCATCCCGCTCCACATATGCCATCACTGAAGCCCTCCACCACTAGCCACACACTCTTGCCTACGCAACCTCCACTTCCGTCTCCACTACGTCATACCCCTCGGCATCCGCCTTGCCCGAAGCGGGCTCCTTGTCCTCCATTGCCGGAGTGCTTTACCGACATTTTTGGGGCTTTGATGGCCACTCACGCGTTGCCGCTCTCTCTTGCTATGCCTTGCCGACCCGCAGTCCGGGATTTGCTCCAATTTTGCAATTTTCATCGTCAGCAGGGGCATCTGGTCGAGGATTGCCCCGAGTTTCGGGATTATGTTCATGATCTGGAAGCTACGAAGATGATCGATTGGGCCGCCATGCATGAAGCTATTTTAAATCTCCGCAATAAGCAGCAGCAGCAGTCGTCGCCCAGGTAGCCGTCTCCACTACAAGACCAGGGGCACCCTTGTGATTCTTTATCTGGCATTGCACCCGCTCCGTCACCTACCCCATCACATGTTCCCTCCTATGCTTTTGCCTACCTTGTTGCCTACCTCACCACCCTCTTCATATCCACCTACCCCCTCACCTTTACCATCTCCTACTCAACATCCACAACCTCCACCAATCCAAGCCTCTGCTCAGGCAAGTGCCACCCTTTCCTCGTCCATTTCCATTACCACCATTTGCACTCCTAACGCCGCTCGACACGTCGTGTCAATATGTTGATGGCGGGCGCCATGACCCTCCTCTTCACCCTCTCCATCTCCACCACCCTCACCATTGCCTAACCCATCACCATCGTCTTCACCGCTTCCTCTCTCAGCGACCCCTCTGCCATCACTTCCACCATCTCCACCGCCTTTACCCTCCCCCTCGCCATCGTTGCCTGAGCCTGAGCAGGCTATACCTATACCCACACCTCCACCTTCGCCTTTACCCTCACTTACGCCACCACCTTTGCCTTTACCCCCACTTACGCCTTCCGAGCCTTTACCCACGCCTTCCAAGCCTACCACCTCTCCATCCACTTACACCCCACGGAGCGGGTGTGCATTATCTCCGATGCCTCTTGGGTCTGGTCCCCATGGAGATGATGAGCCGAATCAGGATGATGCATTATCGGTTCTGCATTTCAAGATTCATGATTTTATCTGTCGGATGCCGATCCGCATCCTGGGCCCTGGCCATTTTGGGGATGATGTGCCTGCACTCCTGATGACGGTTGCTAAAAAGAGTTCCCTTGCACTGATGCCAATGTCTTCAAGAGCGAGACTGGTGGCAATCTCATTGCTCGTCAGGAAGTTCACCATTAATGCTGTTGTTACTTCTCGCTCCATTGCTGTTCAGTTCACTAGCCAAGAAGGGTTCTCCACCCGTATTTTGCTAACTCATACGGCTGCCAAAGGATTGGTGAATTCCATGTTCAAGGGACGGTTGGCCATATTTTCTGCGCTTTCGAAGGACATTTTGTGCATTATATGCAACCTCTCTCAGTTTGTCAGTATGCCGGCCACGTCAATGCCGTGCATTGCTCTCCCTTAGTTTCGTCCTTCTCTAATAGCAAGGGAGTTACGCTTCAAGTCTGATTGCCGAGTGGAGCTGCCAAATCTCATGCTACTTGTGCCAAGTAACAAGACTCCATGGTTCTATGATATTCAGCATTATGAGGAGTTAGTTGTTTAAGAATGTCCGTCTACTTTTGTTAGCACCGGGTGTCTAGGGGCAACCACCCCGATGAAGCTGCATATTCATAGCCCGGTCAGGTTCTCTACCAGATGGGCCCGTTATTTAAGGAGACTATAAAATAAGAGGCTTGAAGGTCCAAGCCCGCACCAAGCAGGTCCATTTCAAGCCAATTTCAGCTAAGAAGAGACGGCGATGCAAGTTCAAGGGCCGTCGATTGTGCACTCAGGGGTCCACTCCCTCTTCCCCGTCTGTTCATTCATCTTTCCTTCTGCTCAGCTCCCACCCTTGGGTGGTGTACCGTCCTTATTCTAATCCCACGTCCATGATATTCTCCTCTCTTCCCGAGTCCGCAAACCCCCACTCTTCTCATTCGATTTCTCTGGATTCTCCTTATTCTTACTATCTTAGGCCTCGGCCCACGTCATCCTTTCATCCCGATCTAAGGATTTCTTCTTCTGATCCTTCTCCTCCAGTATCTCCGGGTTCTCGTTCTTCTTCCCCGACCTTGTCGGGTGTTTATGCTTCTCCTTTTCCGACCCTATCGGGTGATTCTAATTCTTTTTCTCTGACCACGTCGGATGATCACTCCTCTTCCCCCTTATCTTTGTTACAATCTTCTCATGATTTGTCTATTCCCTCCTCTTCACCCTTTCGGGGTCATCACCCTTTTTCTTGCTATTTTTGAGGCTTTAGCCCACCTTGATCCCAGCTAACCTTTCCTTATTCTGTATCTGGTTCCCTGCTATCAGGGTCTCCGCGCCTTAACGAGGGAGTTCTAGCCCTCGTCTCTCTTCCTTTTTATCTTTCTTCGTCCATTTTGGTGTCTGTCGCTCCTCCGTGTAGAGGAATCTTTAATCCTTGATATTCTCTCCCTTTCATCCTGTCAAGCAAGGAATATGAAGCTCGTGCTGCGTGAAGCTTGCTGATCAAGATTACTTCAGGATGCTAGTTTTCGTTCCATGGATTTGCAAGGTATCTTTATTTTGTGCAAAGAACATGCTATTATTATCACGGTTATTCCTGTGCATTGTTAAGATAAATGTTGCTTCCTTACATGGGTTGAGTGGCTTTAGAAAGTTTGCTTAGTTTTGTCAAAAGAGTCAAGTTCGCTTCTGCAGCATCCTTAGGCTGGTGATAGCTCCGTGCTGGGAGTCTAGTTTCTTTCCCCGATCGTTGAGGGTGACCATTGAGCATGGATTTTTCACACACCACACGGCAAGCCATAACCGATCTCTCTGAGGCACACCGTTGCTGCTTTGGCCATACTTTGGGAATACACAAAGGTCTTTTCTCTTCTCTGCTCAGCCAAGTGCATGGGCAAGAGATTGATGGATGAGATGACCAACCTAGGTGCTCCCCAATACGAGAGAGGTCTCAAATAGGGGAAGTCTTGACCCTTATAAAAATGAGCGTTCATGTAAAATCTAGCTAATAAGGGCTGTCAAAAATAAATCAATCATCTGATCAAAGAAAAATTATGGAAATCAAAGGCATGGCAAGAGTGGCAGTACAGTTCCCCGCGGGACGTCATGAGCCCGGTCGCATGCATGCCTAGTAAATATGTGTCTCAAAATAAAGGACACAAAGCCCCGACACAACAGACTGTATCTTTGAGGGGTAATGTCCTGGAAGGAATTCAAGTCCTGATGTCTCCCATCCTGCATAAAGCTTGTCTCTAATTTTTCTTCTACTTCTCCCTCTTAGGATGTGTTGTATCCTAGGTATGGCCTTAGTAGGGGCACCGTTCTTTAGTTGCGGTTGGTTGTGGCGAGCCACCCTCACATACACGCCCTGCTTAAGGGAAACCTTTTATAAGAGGGGTGAGAACGACGATCCCTAGCCAATAGTTTAAGCCCGTCTCTGGGTGCTGCAGATAGCTTTATAAAAAAAATGAAATACTTCAAAATTCCAAAAAAATGAAATACTTCAAAATTCTAGAAAAATGAAATATTTAAAAATCCAAATAAATCAAATAGTGCAAAAATAAAAAAAATAAATATTTTCAAAAATCCAAAAATATTTGTACGTCTTTTTTGTTCCTTTCTATCTATTTATTTTGAGGACGGATATGATCTGTTTGTTAAGTGTGCAGGTTACAAGTTTTCAAGCTTCTTTACTATATCTTTTGCTCTGTCCCTTGTTCACGTGCTTCTGATCTGTTCTCGCCCTTCTTCAATCTTATCTCTCGATCTATTCTGAAGCTTATGTCCTTCTCAGCTCTCGCTTCGCTTCATCATATCTTTTTGGGAGGGCTTTGCCTCATGATTATGAACCTGGTGGTTCCGCTTCATTCTGATCTTCGGTTTTGATTGAAGGGCATATTCGTCATGTCTTTTGTCCTGCCATATCCTTGTCATGTGTTTATGTCCCTCTGTGTCGTCCCACGCATGTTGTTTTGTCCCTCACCACGTGTTGTTAGTTGTCTTGCATATGTTGTTAGTCGTCCCTCTATGTCCCGTGTGTTGTCCCAACTGTGTGGTCATCCCTCATATTCTTGTCCCAACCGTGTGTTGTCCCACAACATTGTTGTCTTGTCCCACCATGTTCGTGCATACATGTTGTTTGTTAATGTCATTACATATGTGCTTGTTTGTCTTTGTTATGTTATGTTGCATTATTTTCCATTCGTTTGATTGTTATATTATATGGTGTTATCAGTGGTTCAGTTGATCGTTATGTTATCTTTGTTATGTTCATGCTTATTATGTTCATGTTTGTCTACTACATGAAATCCCATAAAAATCAAAAAATCAGAAAATCCAAAAAAAATGTCATTTCGCCTGCACAGGTAAGTCAAGTATGGCTCTCTATCCCTCCACATTGTTGCATTACTATATGGTATCTACAGTATTATAGCCTCTCAAGGACCGGCTGGATGTCAGTGTGTTCTGGGATCTGATGTTCCCCTTTAACAAAAACGATGATGATCTAGGCGCATACGGTTAATCGTTGGATAGGCCGCTCGATTGAGCCAGGTGGGGGACGATGGACTCTGTCTCGTACGCCGTGGTTGCAAGAAGACTCTTGACCCCATTTGGCTTGGTCTAGCAATAGTATCCTTGAGTACTTTCTATTTTATGTTTTCTTTACATTCATTTTAATGATTTCTTTATTTTAGCCCAGAATGCATCATGTCATTTTGAGCATTCACGTCTCGTGATCCATTCAAGAGTTTCTCCTCGGCAATGGTTGATTTCACTTCAGTTCCCTTGGATAAGAGATTCTCATTCCACTCTGAATTTGAGCGATTTCTCTGATCTGCCCGCTTGGTTTGATTGGCCACCGTGATTCCTGTCTGGATTTTATCTCAGTCTTATTCTACTTTCCAGCTCTTATGCTGTGTTTCCTTCCAACCCAGTCATTATCCGTGGATTGTGTCCCCAATGAGGTTGGTCGTGTTTCCTTTTCCCTTTAGTTTAGCTCTCCAGACATGTCTTATTCACGTCATCCATTCCGAGTGGTTAGTTCGGCATTTTTTGGGAGAATTCTTATCGCTTGTTGGTTGTGACGGGTGTCTTTTACCTTGATACCCGCTTATCAGTTCTCTCCGCTTCATCTCCGCATCATCTCCATTTCCCATCCCTATCCCTATCGCTTTCGCTCCATCTCCTTTCCATTCCGCCTCCGTGTCACTTTTGCTCACTCCCTTGCAAAGCGGACATCAAGGAGGGGCATCTATTGACACCCGTTTTTGACCCACAAGTTGTGTTATTTCTCTTATTCATCATTTTTGATGTCCCGAATTACCCATTATTTTGGAGCATTCCTTGGATAGATTTCGAGCCCATTTCATTATTCCCTAGCCTTTGAGCCTTGGAGATCATGATTTCTTAGAGCCTTGGAGCTTATCTTATCAACTTCCGGCTTCCAAGTCGACTTACAGCCCATTTAGGTCAACTTTCCCTCAAGCATTTGGCTCCTTTCATTGCGCAGTCTTGAAAATGGTCATTTTTCATCCCTTTCCTTTTCTCTATTCAAAAAGTGTCCTTCACCAAAGTTGTTCATATTTCAAAGCCCTACAATTTCTTATTCTACGTCATTGGCCAGTTCTCCACCGATTTCATGTTATTCGTGCTTTTCTGGCGTGTTGTGCTGTTCACCTACATCCCAAAATTCTTTCCCTCTATTATCGCCATATTCTATTCCTCTTACACTCATGTTTTCATCTTACTCTCTTCATAAAAGTTGTGCATCTTTCGGTTATCTACAATTTCTTTTTCTACCACTTTCACTATTTATGCACCATTTTCACGATATGCTTCAATTTCTAAAGTCGCGCGTAGTCTACCCAAAATCTTTCTCTAGCAGTCAAGCGGTCTATTAATAGACCGCTAGGCCCCAATAGACGCTCCTACATTAGACCGTTTCCCCCAAACTTATCCGAAATCATCCTGTTTCACCCTTGGGGCCTTGCGGTCACTCCCTGGACCGTTTGCCATCCCCTAGTGGCCCTACGATAGACCGCTAGGCACCACCGAGAATCCAATTTGAGCTAGACTCTCAGTTTTTATGTCTGTCGGGCCCTTCTTTAGATGGCCATATCTTTTGGAATTCTTATCCAAATCAATCCCCGTTTGATCCTATGGTTTCTCCTTGATATTATCTTGAATTCGGTCCAAAGATCTAAAATTTTCATTGGCTGTCTTGCTCGGAATCTTACTCAGAAGTTGGGGGTTTAGGTCTCCTGCTACAACTAAAACTCTATTTTTTGGGCGACGAGGCCTCCTTCTAGAAGCCACATCTTCCATATCTTTCATCCAAATAGAGTCCCGTTTTCTCCTACATCTTATCTTGACTATTATATCAAGATTGATCCATAGATCTCGGGATTTGGTGGACTCTATCTCTTAAACTCGTGGATGAAATTTAAGGACTTAGGCAGTTTTCTATATAAAGGGCCCTGTGCGAACCTCGCAACGGGGGCGCGTTTCTAAGGCGACGGCGAAGCCATGCCAAACTATCTTCATCATCCTTCGACCATAGCCTAAAGAGGGAAGTATTAAATTTGTTTTGGTTCCTTCAATTTGATCCACGTTTGCCCACTCAACTTCGCCCCTACTTTTGGCAAATCATCACACTTTGCTATTTTTCTGCTACAAGTCCGCGATAGGGGCCTGTTCATCAAGCCGGGGCGGAGTCATGCGTCATCCTTTTCGGCCTCCTTTAACTCCATCTTGAAAGAGGGGAGTATTAGCTTCATTTTTATTATATGTGTGCCTTATTTCTCCTATCTTTTCCCCTTCTTCCGAGCCCCAACTTTTGAGGTTTCATCACTCTGTTCTGCACTTTTCTGAAGCTCAGATTTCTTGCGACGGGGGCATGTTTGCGTCGTCGGAGCGAGGCCATGGGGAACTCTTGATCTGTCCTTTCAAATCCAGGCTCTAGAGGGAAGTATAATCTTTGTTTTCCTTGGTTTTGGGCTCATTATCTTATCATCTTCATACATATTTTTATCTATGAGTTTTGCACTTTCATTCTGTTTTTACACTTAAGTCATTTTTCTGTCATGTTCTGCACCCCATTGTTTTCTTGTGTTTTTCACCCCATTTTCACTATTGTCTTCCCCATTTTAAACCCTCCCTTTCCCCCTAGTTTCACCACAATATTCCTACCTTTCCATAGCATCATCTCTTTCCTTTTTTGGTGTTCAATCTTTTGAGATATTCATCATTCTTTGAGTCCATTTTGTGCACTGTTCTGTATTTTCTGCACAGTCTATGTTTTTCCCCAAATCTCCGGCATCATAACTTTCTGTCCCGACCTCCTTTTTGAGTGATTCATGTTCCTACTTCTTCACAACACTCAAGTCTTCTGTCATACCAATTTTCACTCTATTTGGACATCGTTTGCCCTACTGTTTGCATCAGTCTTTGCACCCAATTCACACTGTTTGCACAATTTTTCTTGTGACTTGCACTTTTGCACCTTGTTTATCTATGTTCATCATGGAATATTAAATCAATCTCTTCATGTTAATCTCATCACAATATACACACATATTGTTTGCACCCTTCCATAAAGGTTAAAAACCCTCCTCTAGTAAATTTGCCCTCAATCTTTCATGCTACTTTATACACTTGGGCAGATTTCTACACTTAATTTCTAATGGGTTTTTCCTCTTGTTTTGTGTTTGTTTCGTAGGAAAGTATAGAAAGTGAGGCCCTTACCTTCTAGCCGGCTGGAAGGTGAGGAGAGGTAATCTACATTGGTTCCCTCATCCTTATATTTAGCGCGGTCATCCTCTTTTCCAAGGTACACAACGCGCACTTAGTTTCCCCTTTCACATTCTTTGGCGTTGTCATTCCTTGGTGGCAATCACGGTATTTCTTCTATATCTTTTGTCACCTTTTTTTTATTGTATGATCATGCTACCATGTTCACATAGTCACATATTCATGCTATTCACTTGATAGGTGGACATATGCCTTCATGCTTATTTATTTGATTTGTGGGGTCAGCACGTTTATACACATACATATTTTTCACATCTACACCAAGGGTTTACCCACGTCCCACAAGGCTCAAACCCGCTCCAAGGTCGCTGGTTTGAAGAGGAGTTAATGCTATGCATCTCTTCGGTTTTAAACAAACGTGACCCTTCGACCACCAGTCATAAATGCTGTTGGACATGCTCTTCTGTTGGGATATGGGTTGGGACGTCTTCAAATAAAGTCAAGAGGACTTCCAGATCTAACATTGGGTCATAGTTTCTTGGAATTTCCGTATCCCTATCATGAGTTATGATTTTCGCAATATTAACATTTATTTTCCCATGTTCCAGTCGTGACCTTTCGATAGCCCGAGGTAATTTGAGTATAACTCTAGTATCCAGGTGGAGTTTTGCCTCGACCTCAACTTAGAAGATGTAGCTGACATCCCATTCGAGATTATGGCCTTAGTTTCAGGTCGTTTCAATAACGTGAAACGAATTTATGAATTTCTAATTAATTACGTGTGAATTCCCTAAATAGTCACACCTCTTCATGATGGTTGGTGACAATGGGCTTGGAACCTTTGGTTCTGGTGCGAGTTGAGTTTCCATCTCAGCAGAAGAGTTTGGTTTAAGGGCCCAAGCTTTCTAATGGACCTAGTTTCAACCCATTTGGATAACTATGGGCCAAGATTTCCTTATTTCAACAGGTGACAACGTTTTTTGTAACTATTTTGACCTATTTTCATAAACTCACTCTTAACCTTTATTAGGCCTATTTTACAAAGTTATAATCTTCATCAAAGTTGTTCCTTACCCCTTGGCTGTCGCATGGGCTTTGGTTTCTCCTAATTCCAACCTTCTTAGGTAAAGTTATGAATTCCCTAAGGATCCTTCAATATTCTGTTTAAATTTCTAGTTCATTGTGTTGATGGGTCCGAATTGCACCCAATTGGGCCAGTGCTCAAATTGGTGGTTCTAACATCCTCTCCCCCTTAAAAATAATTTCGTCCTCAAAATTAACTTGAAAATATTTAAGATTACTTGCCGAATAGTTGAGGATATTCCCGGCGCATCTTGTCTTCCGGTTCCCATGTTGATTCCTCAGAACGAGAATTCCTCCATAACACCTTCACCAGCAGAATGGTTTTATTCTTTAACACCTGTTCCTTCCAATCTATGATCTCACTAGGCTGCTCCACATATGACAAATATCCTCGAACCTCCAAGGGCTCGTACTCTATAACATGTGAGGCATCTGAGATATACTTCCTGAGCATGGAGACGTGGAAGACCGGATGTACATGTGACAGAGAAGGCGGGAGTGCAAGTCGATAAGCGACCTCGCCAACCTTTTGCAAAATCTCGAAAGGCCCGATATATCTAGGACTAAGCTTGCCCATCTTTCTGAATCGCATGACTCCCTTGGTAGGAGACACCTTTAGGAACACATGGTCTCTTTCTGCAAATGTTAACTCTCTCTGCCGCTGGTCTGCATAACTTTTCTGACGGCTTTGGGCTGTGAGGAGTTGTTGCCTGATCATAGAAATCTTCTCAGAGCAGTCCTGTACCAACTGTGGCCCGAACAACTGCTTCTCACCAGCTTCATACCAGCACACTGGAGATCTACATGGTCGCCCCTAAGTGCCTCAAAAGGTGCCATTCCGATAGCGGAATGGTAACTATTGTTGTATGCAAATTCTATCAGGGGCAAATGGTCATCCAATTCCCCTTCCACTCAATACTGCATACCCTCAGCATATCTTTTAGAGTCTAGATAGTGCGCTCAGTTTGCCCATCAGTCTGAGGATGGAATGCCGAGATGAACCGCAACTCTGTCCCCATAGCCTATTGCAGACTCTAACAGAACCTCGCTGTGAACTGAGGGTCTCGGTCAGAGATGATAGATAAAGGTGCACCATGCAATTGAATGATCTCAGCGATGAACAGTTTCGCTAAGGATTCAATTGGAGTCTGCTTGTTGATGGGCAAAAAGTGTGCAGTCTTTGTGAATCTGTCCACAATTACCCAGATGGTATGATGCTTCCTTATTGTCATGGGTAGATCAGTCACAAAGTCCATTGTGACTTGTTCCCATTTCTATTGTGCCATCTCAATGGTCTGGAGAGGACCGCCACGTCTTTGATGCTCAATCTTCACCTGCTGACAAGTGAGACACTTGGACACGAACTCCGCTATGTCTCGCTTCATTCTTGGCCACCAATACATCCTCTTCATATCTTGAAGCATCTTGGGGCTTCTAGGATGGATGGAAAACTTTGACCTGTGAGCTTCATGCATCAATTCCCTTTTCAATTACACATCATCTGGTACACAGATCCTTTCTTGAAATATGATCAGCCCATCGATCCCCACATGGAAGTCCTCATTGTTCAGTAGCTTCTGCAATGCCATATCCTGCTTTTGCACCTCAATAATTCTATCTAAGTATGTAGGTCTAGCTGAGAACCCAGCCAAGAGGCCGAATTGCTTCCTTTTCTCGGGTCGCGATTCAATCACACCCTCCATCATATTCCATTCTCAATGCAAGCTCAACACCATCAACTTACGACTGAGAGCATCTGCCACCACATTCGCCTTGCCTGGATGGTACTGCAAGGCAAAGTCATAGTCCTTCAACAGTTCGACACAACTCCTTTGCCTCAAATTGAGTTCCTTCTGAGTGAATATATACTTGAGGCTCTGATCGTCGGTGAAGACCTCAAACCGAACCCCATATAAATAGTGTCTCCAGATGCACAAAGCATGGACCACTGCTCCCATTTCAAGGTCATGAGTGGAGTAGTTCTTCTCATGGTCCTTCAACTGTCTCGAGGCATAGGCGATTACTCGGCCATCTTGTATTAGTACACAGCCAAGGCCAATCCTGGAGGCATATGTATAAACAGTGAAGCCATCATTCCCTTGAGGAAGTGCCAATACTGGGGCCAAAGTCAACTTTTCCTTGAGCATCAGAAAACTATCTTCACACTCTTCTGACCAGATAAATTTTGCTCCTTTCTTGGTTAACTTGGTCATTAGGGTTGCAATGGTGGAGAAGCCTTCGATGAACTGACGGTAGTAGCCTGCTAGACCAAGGAAGCTTCTGATCTCCATGACTGTCTTCAGTACTTTCCACTTTGTCACTACTTCGACCTTGCTAGGGTCCACAGATATGCCGTTCCCGGATATAACATGTCCGAGAAACATAACTTGATCTAGCCAAAACTCATACTTGCTGAATTTGGCGTAGAACTTGTTCTCCCTGAGAGTCTGTAGAACCACTCTCAGATGCTGCCAATGCTCCTCCTGACTGGCGGAATATATCAGGATGTTGTCTATGAAGGCCATGACAAACTGATATAGGTATGGGTGGAAGATCTGATTCATCTGTTCCATGAATACAGCCGGTGCATTGGTCAACCCGAATGGTACTACCAAGAACTCGTAGTGACCATAACAAGTCCTGAAGGCCGTCTTCGACACATCTTCGGGCTTGATTCTGATTTGGTGATAACCTGTCCTCATATCGATCTTGGAGAAAACCTTAGCAGATGACAACTGGTCAAATAGTTCTTCAATCCTCGGTAAAGGATACTTGTTCTTAATGGTGGCCTGATTAAGCTTGCGGTAATCAATGCACAGTCGCATGGCCCCATCTTTCTTCTGCACAAACAGTATTGGTGCTACCCATGGAGACACACTGGGCGTAATGAAGCCTTTGTCTATCAACTCCTGCAATTGTTTCCTGAGTTCGGCAAGCTCTGCCGGAGCCATCCTGTATGGTGGAATGGAGATAGGTGTAGTGCCCGACACCAGCTCAATAGAGAAGTCCGCCTCTCGAATTGGTGGCAATCCCAGTAGATCTTCGGGAAATACATCAGGAAATTCTAGGACCACGTCCAAGTCTTCCAAAATCTTGATAGTGCCCTCTTCAATTACCACATTAGCCAAGAAATAATCACACCCCTTGCTAATCAGCTTGGAAGCCCTGATGGCTGATACCATCATCCTTCTCGACTTG
Source organism: Amorphophallus konjac (assembly GCA_022559845.1). Classification (NCBI taxonomy): domain Eukaryota; kingdom Viridiplantae; phylum Streptophyta; class Magnoliopsida; order Alismatales; family Araceae; genus Amorphophallus; species Amorphophallus konjac. The sequence goes on from CM040125.1 coordinate 95,292,085, forward strand.
CTTTTTGGGCATTCGAAGAAGAATGTCTCCTTTCCCAGCTTCTGAAAGATCACTCTCTTCCGACAGTAGTCTAAGAGAGCGTAGTGCTTGTCTAACCTATCTATTCCCAGAATGAGGTCAAAGTCATTCATATCTCGGATGTATGCTTCCCCTAGCAGTATCCTCCCATTGATGTTAACTTCTAGAGTAGGGATCACAAGCTTGGTGTGGACTTGTTTCCCGGTTGGTGTACTAACTACCATTTCCCCAAAGAATGTGGCTTGGGGTCTGTTCTTCATTTGGTTAGCAAAACTAGTGGATATGAATGTGTGTGTAGCCCTGAGAAGATAACAATTATTAAGTATGAGGGTTTATTTTGAATGGGTTCTGAATATACTCTACCCTTTTTAACTCTGGCCTATCTCTTCTTCTACTACTTGGACAATTGGAATGGTTGTAACCATGGTTTGTCTCTCGTGCTCTGATACCACTCTATAACGCCCTGAGATCCGATGCCCAATTTATGGGCATATTTTTGTTTTATTTTCTTTCATCGGACCTCGAGATATTATGTCGTATGTATCGCGGAAGCACAAATATATATATATATACGCATGAGAGAGAGAGAAACCATAATCACATGAAATGTAATTGGAATTTCAACCATTCATAATCCCAAAAGTTACATGACCATTGTCCAAAACATATAGGTCCATACAAGATCACCAATCTACAACATATCCATAATATGAAAGACAAACATCAGAGTCTACCCTGATGAAGGGAAAAATCAGAACTACTCCTCGGCCACAGCCTCCTCCTCGACCTCTTCTACATTGTCTCCTGAAAACGTGTGTCACAAGGGGATGAGCGTTACGCTCAGTAGGCAACCTAATCAAATCGAGGTTAACTTGCATTCATATATCCAACTCATATACATAATTTAAATGAGAACAATAAAAGAGTGCATATGACCCATATAATCTCTCTGGAACTCTCCAAAGTGACCCACATAAAGGTCTAGCAAAAATCCAGGAATCGGTCGACCGAACTAGGCCATCGGTCGACCGAACCCTGTAACAAGTTACAGGCCGGCCAACATTGACAATTTCTATCGACCGAAGTTCCCATGTCGGTCGACCAAACCCTACTACAATTCTAGAATAGCCAGCAGTTCAGTCCCACATACGCAAGCCCAATGGATTCATGAGAGGGTCAGTTATTATATGCAAAGTGTTAGGATATTTAGGTGCAAGACTGAGATCTAGAGGGGGGGGGTGAATAGATCACCTCCAAAAAAATACTTCAATTAAAACTCTCGCTATAAATTCGTGCGGAAATAAAACTAGATGGCTAAAGCTAAACATATGTTCTATTGCAGTTTACCCTCGAATTCTTAGCCAGCACATGTTGCCTGAGACTCTACCAAGCACGCGGACAACACTTCGCAGCTGTGTTGGATACAAACTGATAACACACAGAAGAACTTCAAATAGCAAATGCTCAGACAACCTGTGAAGGGGGATACAAGATATGGAATTGGACAGTGACACAAACCATAGTGCACAGAGATTTTTGATGGTTCGGTCTGCTACGATAGACCTACGTCCATCCCCCACTCAAACCCGAGTGAGGCTTTCCGCTGACAAACAACTTGAACCGCTGAGCATCACAGCTTGCTTACACCGCTGAGCAACACAGCTTGCTATCCGCTGAGCCTTACAACTTTGCTAACTCAAGGAATCAATCCTTGCTGCTGAGCCTCACAACTTACTGTCAGAGGAACCAATCCTCGCCGCTGCCTCACAGCTTGAAGATAGATTCATAAGAAAACAAGGAAACAAAAGAACAATAGAAAAGAAACGTACAAAATAAATGTAGCTTGATGAGCACAGTGGTCTGGATTTGATCCAAAGACCACTGATCTGAAATAGCTATGGTTGCACACTCTTTCACTGCTTGGATACTTCACTCTTCTTCTTCTTCCTCTGACGATCTCCTTCTCTGAACTCTCTCTTCTTTCTCTTAATTCTTTTCTTCTGCTCACTCGATGACTCTCTTCTCTTCACCGCAACACTCTTTCTCTACTTCTTCTTCTTCTCACAGACACATTTTTTTTCAGATATGCTCATACACTATTTTTCTCATATCTCTCTTTTCTCTCTTTCTTCGTAGGAGCAGCTTCTCTCACTTCACAGCGCATCTTTCGAAGGAGGAAGTCCTCTATTTATTGAACAGAGTCGCTGTAACTCCTTCTTCTCAATGGCATGATTAGTGTGGTCCCCACATCATTCTTCGAGGGCGTGTGGAGGGAACACTCCCGCTTAAAAGAATTCTGGAAGGTGCTTTGATCCAAGAGTGCACGTGTCAGGTAGGGGTGAGAGGCTTTCCACGTTGTAGATCCTTTCTACTCGACTATCTACCTTGGATCACGTGCCCATTATTGCTCACCTGGGTTCACGTGCTACTCGCCTGTTGTTCTTGGGATCACATGTCATTTACCTGCTCTTCTTGGGATTGAGCTCACATGATATAATACTCCAAGTCACATGCCTTAAGCTACTAAAGGTCTGTTGACCTTTTCATCTTGAACCACTGCTGCTATTTTGTTGAACTATCATTGATTGTATGATCTTGTTGCTACTGATGATCATAGGACTTGGCTGCTTAAACCTTTGAGCTTCTAATAATGACTCGTAATGACTTTAGTTGGATAAGTCAACACTTTTTAAGCTAACAGTCTTCTAAGCTCAAGCATGCCTGAACTATGAGGTTGATGTAATTGGGTTGTGCTCACTGAGGCATTTCATCAACCACTTCTTCTTCTTCATTGGATTTGACTTATCTGGGCAAGGGCCACTGATCATAGCTTTTTCAGTTGCCTTGTCATGCTAATCCAGCTTGTAAGATTGCATCTAACTTCATCTAGCTTGATTAGAATGTACTTGCATGCAACTGTAGACTGAAGTTCACTGGAGGCCATCAAGTACTTCTTTTACATCGCCCTTATGCATGTTTAGATACGAGATGCATCGACCTGTCTCTAACTAGACAAAAGATTGTGCTTTTGCACCGACCTATCCCATCATTGGTTGAATTGCTGCATCAACCTGTGTTTCCAGATCAACACTCGGGAACTTTGTGCATCGACCTTGCTTAACAGATCTTAAAATAACTACATCGATGCATTGACCTTGCTTAACAGATCTTAAAGTAACTACATTGACCTTTCTTCTGAAGGACCTGAGGTGCATCGACCTATCTCTTCAGTGCTTAGACCTTGTTAATTGGAGCTTTGTTCTTTTTCCTCGACCTGGTGCTCAGACCTTGTTAGTTGGAGCTTTGTTCTTCTACCTCGACCTGCCTCTTAAGTGCATCGACATGTTGGTCTTGAAGCGCTAAAGTGCATCGACCTGAGTGATATTACCAACACTACTGCACAGACCTTATAAGCATAACGGCTTCGCTGCATCGACCTGACTTCTTTAACCGTGGCCGCTGCATCGACTTGACTGCTATGAAGAACAATGATGCATCGACCTGATAGACAGAAAATTTGTATGTGCATCGACCTGTTTAGCTACGTGAGTGTACATGCATCGACCTGATGTAACATGACTTCTAGACCTGCATCGACCTTATTGTGTATAATAATGTGAATGTGTTGATCATGCCTGACTTCATCCTTGCTTTCTTTAGATCAATCTGTTGATTTCTTACTTTCATCAGTTCCGCACTATCTGACTATCTTGCCACTGTCCTGTACTACACTTTACAGCAAGCTCATGAAAATGCACATGTAGAACAAGACATCAAACACTTGTCATTATCAAAATCACAGACAACAATGTTAGGCATCATCAAACCACAATGGATCAATGCAACATAAACACAATGAAGCATTAACACATATAACATCATCACAGATGAGTCATATATAACATCATCATAGATGAGTCATAGTGTTTGGCATCATCAAAACCACAGGGGTACAACAATCTCCCCCTTTTTGATGATGGCAACACTATGAGCCATAAAATAACATGCTGACTCATATCTCAAACTATTCTCCCCCTTTGACTTCATCAAAAAGCAAGTAATAGTTTGATAAAATCAGTGGAGATAAATGCAAAACATGCGTTGATATGATTGAAATAAAAACTATTCTCCCCCTTTCCAAATGAACTAAAACTCGCAGACTGTGCAAATCATGTAACCCTACTCTCCTTGAAAAAGAGAGGTGATCTCCCCCTAGGACTAATCTAAAAGAGGGGAATAGAAGGGAGGATAGGGGTAAGACAGTGAGTATCAGGTATGACAATTAAGTTTAAGCAGATCATGCTGACTAATAAGATGCTGATAAAGCAACCTCCCCCTTTGACAGTACAGAAGGATTGGAATGGAAGTAAATCATCAGACATACAGAGTTAAACATTCACAAATTCAATGATAGTATCAGCAAAATCACAGGAACAATCATAGATGAGTTCAGGTCATGACAGATTACATCAAGAACAATGAGCAAAATCTGATATTGAATTGAATTGTAGTGAAGTAGAAGGAGATGACATTAGTAATCTCAATTCAATAGTTTCAGTAGAGATAGAAACTGTACACATGAGTTTTGGCTAAATTTCCAAATGATTAGATAATTCAAGAAGGTTTTCAATGAGATACCAATTTCATAAATCTAAGAATAAAAATATTTCAGAGTCTTCCATTATAAGGGTTTATGAATGAATCTTTATTGAAAAGCATGGTTTAAATATGATGTATATAGAGTTTGTCCTTAGAGATTTCTGTACTCATATCTAAAATCAGATTTTAATAAAAATGAACCAAGCCCTCATATTGAATATCTTGTTTAACCTTCTTTCAGCTTACTCATTCAATTTCAAGGACTCCCTGAGGAGTTACAATCAATAGTATTGAGATTAAACAAACAAGAAAACATTTATTTTTGTCAAAGGTTTCATCAATTTTACTTTTGCAATCATTTTACAGATTTTTTCTTTTGATCAACAACAATCTTCATATTAAAATTTCAGGAGCAATTGAGTTTAGTACACCTTTGTAACTAGAGGATACATGTTGTTTAGACGCCAGCATCCCTAAGCACTTGGAATGACTAACTGTCATGCTTCAAATTGAACAGAGATAACGGTAGTATGGCTTTTGACGTGAGGCACAACACATCTTAGGTGGAATGACCCAGTTACTCACCACACATCAAGTCATTGCTCTGCCATAAATTTTCACTGATTTTTCAATAAATTTTCAGCAGAGATAACTATGGCACTTCATGACACAGTCTAAATTTAGACATGATTTCTCAGTAGCCAAGGTCATTGCTCTGACTAGATTTACCCTTAGACATTTTCAGATTCTCATACGTTTAAAAACAATACTTACATCATACAACTTAACCAAGGAAAGTCATGATTTCAAAGTTTTTAGATTTCAGAAGATTTTACATTATACAACATGAAACAGTCGGTTAAGATTTATTAAAAGAATGACTCAGATATTTTCAAGTTATTCAAATCAAACTCAAAGAATACATTAAACTTAAACCAACTCAATCTTTTAAACATTCATAATCCTGTATAATAGAAGATTCCTCATTGACAAATTTTTAGATTTATGATCAAGGTACACGGATTGAAATCTTCTCAATTCTCAGGTCAAAGAGGTTTGAGAGCAGCCAATTATCAATAGAAGCATCAACAAGAACATGCATTATATGTGAGAAACACTTGAAGTTCATGCATGTAGCCAAGGTGGCCAAGAATGCATTAGGCAATTGTAGATTCTAATGAAATGGCAATGAGAGTTCAAGAGAATTGATAAATATGGACACTACAGGTTTATTTCTCAAGATGGATTTTGATGGAGGCATCACCCACGATTCCCTTTGGCTCGGGTCCACTTCTTCACATTCGGGAGCTGGTTGAGTTTTGGCCTCACTCTATTAAGGCCCCTTATCCATTTTGTAGCTTTCCTTTGTGTCATTTTGATGTATTTTCATTTTATTTGAGTCTTTTCCCTAGGTCTAGCACTTATTTTCCTATGTTTTTGTATCATCATGCTGTCTAATGAGGCTATTGGGCCCAATTCGTTGGGCTAGGCCCATTATCGCCCCCACCCCCCCTTGGTTATTTGTAGTTGCTTATTTTGTCAGGGACTTATTGTAAAGAGTGGGTTGCCTATAAATAGGACCCCACTCCCCCTCATTTGAAGTTAATGAATGAATGAATCCTTTTGAGTTAAGCCTACAATTTTGTTCAATTTGGAGAGATTCCACTAAGTTAGGGTGAGATACCCTAGGGAGTGAGTCCCACACCCCCCCCTCCACTCTCTCTTCTCTCTCCTACCCCTAAGGAGTTCGCCCCCCTCTCTCTCTCTCCTCCCTCCCCCCTTCAACTCCCAACCACCACCCACCTCATTCATTACCCCTCCACTTCCCCAAGCCACCATTACTCCACCCCATGTTCCAAGAGGGAATCTCCCCCACTCCCAACACAATCTCCTCCCTTCCAAGGCAATCCCCCTAGTTCCCATACAACCCTACACATTCCAAGACCATTTCAAATTTTGAAACCCATTCCCTCCACTTGTTTTGGCCGCCCCCATCCATTACCCTCCCCTCTTGCCAAGTTCGCCCCCTTCACTCCCCCATTCCCTCTCTCACACCCTCATCTTCCTCCTCCACCTGCTAGCACTTGCTCCCAGCCATTCTCCCCCCTCATTCCCCATCACCATTAGCTCTCTTCTCCACCCCACAAGAGCCCCCACTCACCCTTAGGTCGCCCCTACCACTTCCCTCCACCAAAGAAGCCACCTCTCCCTCTCATTTCATTTTCAGGTTGGAGCTGTGCAGACCTGTAGATCAGCCCCTAGTTGCAGCATCGACCACGGCTTCCCCCTGGTGTTTCTGAAGGTGTGGCCTACCTTGCTGGAAAGGCCTTCCAGTCTACTTCGCAAGCGAGGTGGAAGCAACACGATCCGAGGTCAGAGCTGCCAGATAAAGCCATTCTCCCACCATCGCGCAAGAAGGCCTTCATCCAGAACCAGAACCTAGGAGACTCCCGTCTCACGATTTACTCAGGCTGAATCAGGCCCAGCCCTACTTCTGCAGTCTGTTTCGACCAGTGAGCACTGTTCAGGGTGCCCCGCTCGCCATCGACATCGGATCACTGCCCCGTCACTTTCTGTTGAAAGCTAACTCGACCATGAAGACGTCGCCGCTAATTTCGTGCTGTTCAGAGATCGGGAGAGCGCACAGTGACCTCTGCAAGTTGCTGTTCCAATCCAGATCAGCCTGCGGCCAGACTGAGCGATCTCCTTCCTGCTGCTGGAGCTGTCACCACTGACCAACAGAGCATCCCCAAAAATTCTGCAGTCATCCCCTTCAAGTTAGGAAGTTGTAGGAGGTGGTTTCACTCAATTCGGAGTCCGGACGAGTCCGTGGCAACCTCAACCTCATCACCCTGTCCTGCAGGCCAGAACAAGGCTGATATCGCACCGGGCGCCACTTAGTAATCGAGAGCTTTTCTCCCTTCCCCGCTTGGCCGGCTGAAGGCCCCACCCTGCGTGGTGGTAGTTTTGGTTGTAACACTTTAACCCCCACCCCAAGATCCCCCTCCTGCGTGAGGTGTAGTTTTGTACTTCTTTGGGCAGGTCAAGCGACACCGCCGTGGCGTGTGGGGAACCACCGCCTCCCCGCTCGCCCTCGTCTCCGACCGGGATCGGTTTCTTCAAACCGGTCGAGTAAGTGTCTCATCCTTGCTCAATAGTGTTGCTCTTTCAATATTTGCTTCATGCGCCGCTGAATTTGTGAGGGAGCGCCCGATCCTCAAGTCCATGACTTAGAGTGATCGCCGTGGGGTAGTGTGAAACCGTGCCTTTGCGCACTTTGTCGGCCCCAATTGAATTGGGCATCCAACCCTTGGGGAGTCAAACCTTGGCCTTGCTGGCCCTCTACCAGCAAGGGCCCATTCCCATACTTCACACTTGGCATCGCCAAGTCACTCCGGGTATAGAGTGCGATGGGAGAGCGGTGGCCCATTAAGGCCCATTTGAATGCTATTTGTGATTGCTTGCTTAAGTCGAGGTTGTGTCACATCAATTGGTATCAGAGTAAGTCCTTGGCTTGTCTCTATCAAGTCTAAGTCCTAGGACCTTTGCGTAGTGTGTCCAACCACTTTGGCCCTTTGTCTTGCATGTCCACCCGTAGTGGTGCTAGCTATCAACCCGGTTCTTCATCTTCGGCTCCACCAATGGATCCCAATCCTCACCAACTCAACCAAGATGTTCCTAGGGAGGGACCCCAAGGCCACATGGATAGGGTAGATGCTGCCCTCACAACCATCCTTGCCCAACTAGAGTCCCTTACCAACCAAATTGCTCGGTTAGAAGACCAAGAGTTCCGCCCAAGGAACAATGAGCCTAGAATTCCCCCTCCGCATGATGAGCCTCATAGGGAAGATCCTCACCCAAGGATCAATGAGCCAAGAGCCCCTCCACCACATGGTGAGTTCCATAGGAATGGTTTTCCCCAAAGGAACCAAGGCCCAAGAGTCCACCCTCCACATGTAGAGCCTCATAGGGATGAGTTCCACCCAAGGAACAACGGCCCAAGAGCCCATCACCCACATGCTGAATTTTATAGGGAGGATATGGACCATGACCATTATTATGACTATGAGAGGCCTCGCCCCCATCAAAACCATGACCGGCGTCCACAGGATGATCCGGATGACCCCCTTTTAAGGATGATCAAGGTAGAGGCCCCAAATTTTGATGGTTCATATGAACCTAGTGTTTACCTAGAATGGGAGACCGCCATGGACCAATACTTTGAATGATACCCCATGTCCGACCAAAGGAGAGTTAGATTGGCTAAGATGCATCTCACTAAGTTGGCCAAAACTTGTTGGCTAAACCAAGAGGGTCTAAGACGGGTTAGGCGGGAAGAGCCTATTGACACTTGGGCGGGTATGAAAAACCAACTTAGAAACAAATACCTCCCCCGAACCTACCACCAAATGCTCCTAGATGAATGGCAAAGCCTCACTCAAGAAGGGAAGACCGTGGTAGAGTACATTGAAAAATTTGACTCCTATCTTTTAAAGTGTGGAGTCCATGAGGATCCGGACGTCACCTTATCCCGCTTTAGGAATGGGCTTCAAAGCCACATCAAGAGGGAACTATTCATGAGAAATGTTGACAACCTTGAGCTAGCTTACCAAGTAGCTAGAGATGTGGAAAGGTTTTCTAGGAGTTCCCGATTTACCACTCCCCGACCAACCGATCCCAAAAACTTGGGACCACGTCCCATTCCACCCACTCCCATGAGAGCTCCTAGCCCAAGTGGGAATGCCCCTTTAAGGTCCTACAATCCCCCCCCACCTATCACTCTAAACAAGCCCGCTCCTAGTCATCCTCTCCCACGGAAGGATGACAACCCCAAAGGACCAAGTGTAGGAGCCACCCCGGGAAGTGGGCGCCAACAATGCTATAGGTGTCAGGGGTTTGGTCATTTTGCGGGACAATGTCCATCTAAGGGGTTATCTAGTTTGCTTATTGAGGAGGAAGTTCAACCCCAAAAGGAGCAAGAAAATGACGTTGAGGAACATGAAGCCTCACTAGATTGGGAAGAGGAGTATGAAGCCCAATATCTAGAGTCGGGTCTAGATCACTCCACTCCTTCAAACAACTCCCATCTAGGAGTCATTAGGTGCACCCTCACCCAACCTCAAGAAGAGGATTGGCGTCGGACCTCAATCTTCCACACCTTTATCAAGATAGAGAACCATGTGAGGAAAGTGATCTTGGATAGTGGTAGTTGTGTTAATGCCGTGTCACCCGACATCGTCAAGCTCCTTGGGCTTACTCTCACTCCCCACCCAAGTCCATACCGGGTCTCATGGATCAACAACAACTCCATCCCGGTCAACACCCAATGCCTTGTGCCTCTCACTTTCTCTTCCTACCATGGCCAAATATGGTGTGACGTCATACCCATGGAAGTGGGTAGCATCCTTTTAGGAAGACCTTGGCTCTATGATGTGGATGCCACCATTTTAGAGAGAAGCAACATATGCACCTTTGAGCATGAGGGTAAGACTATCCGTCTTAACCCCTCCCCACCTCGACCCATGCCCAAGAAGGACCCTCTCCCTCAAGGATCACACCCCACCACTCCACAAGTCTCGGGGAACTCCACCCCTCCAACCCAAGCCCGTATCCAAACCCCAAAACAAAGTAGAACCACGGGGTTGACCAAAGGTCTTCATCTCATCACTAGGAAAGAGCTTGAAGAGGAAATTGCTCAAGGGGTGCCATTGTGTGCGGTAGTCATATGCTTAGGGGAACCTACCCCTTCTCACCCCCATCCCATAGAGATCCAACAACTTTTGGAAGAATTCCATGATGTGTTCCCGGAAGAGCTCCCAGACCAATTCCCTCCCATGCGTGATGTGCAACACGCAATCGATCTAGTACCGGGAGCCACCCTTCCAAACCTTCCTCATTATCGCCTCAATCCCACGGAATATGCCGAACTTAGGAGGCAAATAGAGGAACTCATTAGGAAGGGCTTCATCCGCATTAGTAAGAGTCCATGTGCCGTCCCGGCCCTCCTTACCCCCAAGAAAGATGGATCATGGCGGATGTGTGTGGATAGCCGGGCCATTAACAAGATTACTGTCAAGTATAGGTTCCCCATCCCTAGGCTTGATGACATGTTGGATATGCTAGCCGGAGCCACCATCTTCTCTAAGATAGATCTCAAACGTGGCTACCACCAAGTTAGGATAAGGCCCGGGGATGAGTGGAAAACGGCCTTCAAGACCAAGGATGGTCTCTTTGAGTGGTTAGTCATGCCATTTGGGCTTTCTAATGCCCCAAGTACTTTCATGCGTCTTATGACGGAGGTACTTAGGCCTTTCATTGGGAATTTTCTAGTGGTATACTTTGATGATATTCTCATCTATAGCCAAACCCATGAAGCCCAACTTGACCACCTTAGGAAAGTTTGCACCGTCCTCCGGCAAGAAAGCCTATTTGCCAACCTAGGAAAGTGTCATTTCATGACCACTTCCATCACCATCCTAGGATTTGTGGTGTCAACCAAAGGAGTCTCCATGGACCCCGATAAGGTCCAAGCTATTCTTGATTGGCCGGAGCCCCACACCCTTCATGAGGTTAGGAGTTTCCATGGGTTGGCCACATTCTATAGGAGATTCATTCGAGGGTTTAGCACTATCACCGGCCCAATAACTGATTGTCTCAAGAAGGGAACCTTTGTTTGGACCAAAGCCGCCTCTAAAGCCTTCCTTGAGCTTAAGGAAAAGTTGACCCAAGCCCCAGTCCTATGCCTTCCCGATTTCTCCAAAGTTTTTGAGGTCACTTGTGATGCATCCGGGATAGGGATAGGAGGGATTCTTAGTCAAGAGGGACACCCGGTCGCCTACTTTAGTGAGAAGCTATGTGATGCTAGGACTAGATACTCCACCTATGACAAGGAGTTCTATGCCGTGGTCCAATCCCTCCGACACTGGAGACATTACTTGCTTCCCAAAGAGTTTGTCATCTTTTCCAACCATGAGGCCCTCAAATACCTCAATTCCCAACAAAAGTTGAATGCCCGACATGCCCGATGGGTTGAGTTCATCCAATCCTACACCTTTATCATCAAACACAAGGCCGGGAGTGAGAATAAGGCCGCGGATGCCCTTAGTAGGAAGATGTCCTTGTTATCCACTATCCAAGTGGAAGTGATTGGTTTTGATAAGGTCAAGGACGAGTACCCTGGTTGCCCCGACTTTGGGCAAATCTATGCCAACTTGACCACTCATTCTAGCAAGGAGCATGAGGGATTTATTTTAGAGGATGGGTTCCTCTTCAAGGGGCCAAGGCTTTGCATTCCCCGGACCTTTCTTCGAGATTTCTTGGTTTGGGAATTACATGCCGGAGGGTTAGCCGGTCATTTTGGGGTCCACAAAACCATTGCCTTAGTTGAGGGTGAATTTTATTGGACGAGCCTCAAGAGAGATGTAGGTAAAATAGTGGGTCAATGTCGCACGTGTGCTTCGGCCAAGCAGGTGAAGCAAAACACCGGCCTATACACCCCACTTCCCATTCCCGACCGACCATGGTAAGATTTGAGCATGGACTTTGTGCTAGGCTTACCCAAGACCTGTAGGAAGCATGACTCCATCTATGTGGTGGTTGATAGATTTTCCAAAATGGCCCACTTCATCCCATGCTCCAAAACATCCGATGCCTCCCATGTAGCCCGATTATTCTTTGATGAGGTAGTCCGCCTCCATGGGCTGCCCAAGACCATAGTCTCCGATAGGGATGTCAAATTCACTAGCTATTTTTGGAAGACTCTTTGGCACATGATGGGTACCCTCCTCAAATTCTCCACTGCCTACCACCCCCAAACGGATGGCCAAACTGAAGTGGTCAACCGGAGTCTAGGGAACCTCCTTAGGAGTCTTGTTGAGGATCGGCCAGGAAATTGGGATCTCATCTTACCACAGGCTGAGTTTGCATACAACAATTCCGTCAATAAGTCAATAGGGATGAGTCCATTTGAAGCCGTGCATGGGTACAAACCAAGAAAGCCATCCGACCTCATTCCCCTTCCCCAGCATGCTAGAGTGTCCATTTCTACCGAGTCTTTTGCACAACATATTAGGGAATTGCACGAGGAAATTCGTAAGCACATTAGCATGAAAAATGAGGCTTATAAAAAGTTGGCCGACTCTCACCGGCGTCACTTAGAGTTCCAAGTGGGTGACTTTGTGATGGTAAGGACGGAGAGGCTCTCCCCAGAAGCCAACTCCAAGTTGAGGCCACGTGGGACTGGGCCCTTCCAGGTCTTGAGGCGCATTGGTGCAAATGCTTATGAGTTAGATCTCCCTGAGGATTATGGGGTAAGTCCTACATTCAATGTCGCCGACTTAGTGCCATACAAGGGCCCCACGGTGGGACCTAGTGAGGAGATTGAGCCTACTTGTTCCTTTGAAAGAGTACCCACCCGTGAGGAGAGTCCACTAGCCAAGCGAGCTCAGCGCGATCGCATTGAACGAATATTGGATGAGTAGGTCACTACCCCACGGAGCAAGGTATATGAGCGCTATCTCGTCAGGTGGAAGGATCGGCCTCCGTCGGAAGACTCATGGGTAAGTCGGGAGGAGCTCCAGCGGTTGGATCCGGACCTCCTCGAGCGGTACCTTAGCCGGATGGATCCTTACTCGACGGAGTCAAGCTCTTCACGGCCCAGGGGATTTGATGGAGGCATCACCCACGATTCCCTTTGGCTCAGGTCCACTTCTTCACATTCGGGAGCTGGTTGAGTTTTGGCCTCACTCTACTAAGGCCCCTTATCCATTTTGTAGCTTTCCTTTATGTCATTTTGATGTATTTTCATTTTATTTGAGTCTTTTCCCTAGGTCTAGCACTTATTTTCCTATGTTTTTGTATCATCATGCTGTCTAATGAGGCTATTGGGCCCAATTCGTTGGGCTAGGCCCATTAGCGCCCCCACCCCCCCTTGGTTATTTGTAGTTGCTTATTTTGTCAGGGACTTATTGTAAAGAGTGGGTTGCCTATAAATAGGACCCCACTCCCCCTCATTTGAAGTTAATGAATGAATGAATCCTTTTGAGTTAAGCCTACAATTTTGTTCAATTTGGAGAGATTCCACTAAGTTAGGGTGAGATACCCTAGGGAGTGAGTCCCACACCCCCCCTCCACTCTCTCTTCTCTCTCCTCCCCCTAAGGAGTTCACCCCCTCTCTCTCTCCTCCCTCCCCCCTTCAACTCCCAACCACCACCCACCTCATTCATTACCCCTCCACTTCCCCAAGCCACCATTACTCCACCCCATGTTCCAAGAGGGAATCTCCCCCACTCCCAACACAATCTCCTCCCTTCCAAGGCAATCCCCCTAGTTCCCATACAACCCTACACATTCCAAGACCATTTCAAATTTTGAAACCCATTCCCTCCACTTGTTTTGGCCGCCCCCATCCATTACCCTCCCCTCTTGCCAAGTTCGCCCCCTTCACTCCCCCATTCCCTCTCTCACACCCTCATCTTCCTCCTCCACCTGCTAGCACTTGCTCCCAGCCATTCTCCCCCCTCATTCCCCATCACCATTAGCTCTCTTCTCCACCCCACAAGAGCCCCCACTCACCCTTAGGTCGCCCCTACCACTTCCCTCCACCAAATAAGCCACCTCTCCCTCTCATTTCATTTTCAGGTTGGAGCTGTGCAGACCTACAGATCAGCCCCTAGTTGCAGCATCGACCACGGCTTCCCCCTGGTGTTTCTGAAGGCGTGGCCTACCTTGCTGGAAAGGCCTTCCAGTCTACTTCGCAAGCGAGGTGGAAGCAACACGATCCGAGGTTGGAGCTGCCAGATAGAGCCATTCTCCCACCATCGCGCAAGAAGGCCTTCATCCAGAACCAGAACCTAGGAGACTCCCGTCTCATGATTTACTCAGGCTGAATCAGGCCTAGCCCTGCTTCTGCAGTCTGTTTCGACCAGTGAGCACCGTTCAGGGTGCCCCGCTCGCCATCGACATCGGAACGCTGCCCCGTCACTTTCTGTTGAAAGCTACCTCGACCACGAAGACGTCGCCTCTGGTTTCGTGCTGTTCAGAGATCGGGAGAGCGCACAGTGACCTCTGCAAGTTGCTATTCCAGTCCAGATCAGCCTGCGGCCAGACTGAGCGATCTCCTTCCTGCTACTGGAGCTGTCACCACCGACCAACAGAGCATCCCCAAAAATTCTTCAGTCATCCCCTTCAAGTCAGGAAGCTGTAGGAGGTGGTTTCACTCAATTCGGAGTCCGGACGAGTCCGTGGCAACCTCAACCTCATCACCCTGTCCTGCAGGCCAGAACAAGGCTGATATCGCACCGGGCGCCACTTAGTAATCGAGAGCTTTTCTCCCCTCCCCGCTTGGCCGGCTGAAGGCCCCACCCTGCGTGGTGGTAGTTTTGGTTGTAACACTTTAACCCCCACCCCAAGATCCCCCTCCTGCGTGAGGTGTAGTTTTGTACTTCTTTGGGCAGGTCAAGCGACACCGCCGTGGCGTGTGGGGAACCACCACCTCCCCGCTCGCCCTCGTCTCCGACCGGGACCCGTTTCTTCAAACCGGTTGAGTAAGTGTCTCATCCTTGCTCAATAGTGTTGCTCTTTCAATATTTGCTTCATGCGCCGCTGAATTTGTGAGGGAGCGCCCGATCCTCAAGTCCATGACTTAGAGTGATCGCCGTGGGGTAGTGTGAAACCGTGCCTTTGCGCACTTTGTCGGCCCCAATTGAATTGGGCATCCAACCCTTGGGGAGTCAAACCTTGGCCTTGCTGGCCCTCTACCAGCAAGGGCCCATTCCCATACTTCACACTTGGCATCGCCAAGTCACTCCGAGTATAGAGTGCGACGGGAGAGCGGTGGCCCATTAAGGCCCATTTGAATGCTATTTGTGATTGCTTGCTTAAGTCCGAGGTTGTGTCACATCAGATTTTAGACAACATGCTCCCCTCAGCAACTGTAGGAGCAACAGATAATAGGTTTGAAGGCCATAAGAGTGATGAGCTCAAAAGATTTCGATCATAATAGATGAGTTTGACAATCAGATGATGCTTGAGTAAAGAGATGACCCCTCAAAGTTCAATAAAGGTAACTGAACTGTAGCTGGAATCAGATGAGAAAGCAATATGGTTGACTAGTTGCAGCACAGAACATCAGTCAAAAAGGATCATAGCCAAAAGAACATCACAGACTGAATCAAAGAGCATCGGTTGACCGAAGTGAACAATTTGGTTGACCGAAATAGACAGTAATAGAATTATGAGGCATAGAGCAGATGTCAGTCATGCAATTTCAAAGACATGATTTATGCTCCCCCTAAATGCATGCATGAGCTGGCAATCGATGTATATGTCAGAGTGATGAGCTCCCCCTATCTATATGCATTGAAATGACAAAATTCTGAGTGCAACATATGCAATGAACATGGTAGGGAGATTGATGAGTTCATACTAGTATGCTGAACACCCCCTAAAAGTGTGCATGCAATCAATCAATCTTTTTGGTATTTTTAATATGAATGATATGCAATCAAATCTGAAATCAGTATATGCATGATAACAAATTCACATGAGTAAAATATGAAATGCAGGGACTCCCCCTATGTATGTGCATTTATGTCAATCAATCCTATTGACGCATGAATGATATGCAATTAACAACATGTATGCATATGCATTGACTCCCCCTAACTAAATGCATTGAAGCATCATAAATGACTTGAAGACCATGCATGGGGTTATTTAACTAAGCTCATGACTGACTGAATTTATCTATATGCAATTTGACCTATGGTACCAGGCGGAGAACTTAGATCCTAGGATCACCTCTCGCATGGTGAAAGCTTCTAGATAGGCTTAATCTGTCCTTATTCATATCACCATTTATTATACCATAAAGTCATGCATGAAGGTGCATCACGAATACAGTGCAGTCCTATATGCAATGCAAATTTTTGAAGTCATTTTGGCAAATACACATGTATGCGGATGAAAAAATATATGCAACAAATTTTCAGTGAATGTATTATGACAAGTATCAACCAAATGTAATTAGCATATGCATGCATCAACTATTTGCACTTCAGGTTTTCAATCTACAAATGAGTGTGCAGATGAATTTTCTGTAACTATCTCTGACCTATGCAGATTGCATATGTCACGTCCCGAGCCTTTATTACAGCGGAAGACTAACTCGGGGAGCGCGGATAGCTGGCATGGTAAGCCTCTTGCAAGCAAGAATGATCAGAGCGCAAGATAGTCACACATATAAATGTAATTGTACAATATTTACTCAAACTCCAACTTTATTTCATAATAATCAAGTATTCAAATACAACCACTAATTCAACTTATTCCAATCTATCAGACACAAGAAATAGGAAAATTACATAGACTCAATCTAAACAATATAGACCTTCCTAAGTCTTCACTCTCATATTGACAATACTTTCATTCGCTCTCGGACCCGCTACTTGTATAACCTAAATCCGAATTCGAATCACTTCCATCTCCTAAAAAGATTGAAAATAGGTAATGAGCACACTTGCCCAGTAGGTATCTTCGCATCAACATGAAGGCACTATTAACGTAATTAATAATTTAGCTCTAAAGAATAAGGTGAGAATCATGCGAATGCGATTAATCACGCGATTAAACCAAAGTAACAAGACGATCAAGTAAGTTAGAATGAGAGCAAGTACGAACTAGCAAGAATGTAACAAGAACATGATATTGGCCTTTCATGAACAAGAATGTATCGAGAATGTACTAGCAAGCCACATAATCATCACTCTAGTATCTTTTGCTGATGAGCAAGTACTTCGTGAATTTTTGTGGAATATCAAGCAAGTAAGTCATGTACAAGAATGTCATGTCATGCCGTATTGTGGATTTTCACTTATTTATAGAGAAAGTACTCCCAGCGCAATGCGACGCCAGTAGCATCATATCCCATGGTTTATAATAGTATGTTTCTGACAATCAGCCGAGGGGACTATCATATAGCCCTTGAACACAATCAGTGCTCGATCGCATCTTCAAGTATAAATCAAGCTTTTTCCACACATGTAACAATAAAGTATGGCCAAGAATGTAATAAGTTCAATAAGCTCATGATAACAATAATTCAATGAATGAATGCTTTAAAAAGAATCATGAGAAATCAAGAATGACTTAAGCAAGGTTATGCTTATGAAAATAAATCGACAGCATAACGGTACATTCTTTATTTTTCATTCATTATTTTAGGTTTCTTGATCAATATGATAAGTTCTAGATCATCAATAGTCTATCTAGAAACCTTGGAATATCAACCCTTGGTCCACCTTGGGTTAAAATACTCAAGCAGTGTGACGATCGTGTATTGGGCCGTTACATGATGTGACGCTCCAGTATTGGGCCGTTACATTAGTCTGAATCCAGAACCAAGAAATCGGACTCAGTTGAATGTGACGATCGTATATTGGGTCGTTACATGTTCCTGACGGTCCAACATAGAGCCGTTACATTACTGATAACCAAAAACATCGATAGTGTAATCTAATCAATGGGCTTTTATGGTACAACCAACTCGGCGTCCTAGTGGGAATCCCAGGCTCGCGGAGAATTACTTAGGCCTTGAAACAAGATTTCCTAGTCCATTGGAAAGAATATCTAATAGAGAGATCCTCATGTCCAAAAATAATATTCCTATAGTGCAAAGTGTAACTAATGGACATATACCTGAATATACGCCATGTACTTAGAGAAATGACTCTATAGATAGAAAAGAATGTGTAACAATGTGAAACCAAGATAAAACTCCGTCAATACAACATTGGAAAATAACGATTTAAATACAAAACTATAGAAGTTTGGCATATGAAATTAACATAACTTAAAATAACCTAAGACACATTAACCATGCAATTTGATTATGAATCAGTAACTAAACTTGAAGTCATGATAACAGGTCTAACTTAGCTATCTAATCTTGATTATAAGTAAACTTAATTGGTTATTATTCTGCCTTGGGCTGGCAGAACACAGGGGTCTGACGGTCTAGGATAGGCGTGTTACAGTGCTTATGACGGTTTATCGAGGGGCCGTTACAGTGGTGTAACGCTCCTGCTAGGGTGCGTCAGAGACAATAGAACAATAAACACAACAGGGTGTGACGGTCCATCGTAAGGCCGTTACATTCATGTGACGGTCTTACGTTGGTGCGTTAGAGAATTTGCTGGCAATAAACTAAGTAAAGGTTTATGAAAACATGACATGCCTGGAAATCAAAATACTACCACTGTCCTAGTCATGATAACGAAGTATAGGCCAACTATATGCATGGGTTTAGTGAATAGACATGATAATATCTTTTAAATATACATTTAGGGCTAAGAGATGCATGAATGTATAGAACTATTAGATCATGAAATTCTTAATCTAGAATGCATGAAATCAAGCACAACCAGAGGGCTTTTATTCCTAACAGGTTATTTTTGCCAATCATGAGATAACCTACCTCTTCTAAAACTTTTAAACTTCGAATTTGATGCTAGGTGCTACCCTTAGTCCCTTGTACTTGTGATAAATCAGCAACTTCAATCTGCTCTATTTCCTTAGCCTCTTGACCTAAGGATGTAAAATTTTGAGGGTAAAAAGATGAAACTATTCGGAACAAAAAGTTCTAAAGGATTGAACTCTAATTACCTCGTTTAGACGTTCTAATCTCTTGATCTTCAGGGAACTTGCGTTCAGATTCCTGGGTTGCTAAGGTTGAATCAGCAACTTTGGAAGCTTCTATCTCCTTAGTTGCTTGATCTCCTAGCACGAAATTTGGAGAACTATTAGTTTAAAGTATACTAAACAAAAGCTTCTAAAGAACTTACCCAAAATTATGACTCCTTACCTTGACTCTTCACGAGCCAAAAGTAAGGGTCGTTCAGTTCAGAACTAGGTCCTATTTATAGGGTTTTGAAGATTAGATCGATTCTAGAGTCCTTAATTTGCCAGAACTTAATCCCTGAGAGTCCTTAGTAATGTTATAAGCTCTCCCAAGTCGATCTCTTGTAGATAAGATCCCAAAGTTCTAATCTTTTTGCTCCTTCTTCCTTTCACGGAACTAACAGAGTGTAACGCATCCAGCCTGGTGCGTTACAGGTCTGTGGCGGTCGCCCGATAGACCATTACATTCAACGTATATAGAGTTTCAATTTCATAAAACTCTTTTATTCATTTATCCACATAATTATCTTATATAAATAATATTTATCCTTAAAATACGTGAATAAGTTAATTACCCTTCTAAAATATGGGCCAAACTTGATGGACTTGGTCCATTAACCTTTTGGATTATCTTTAAATAGGCTAGGTTCATTATTTAACCTAATTGGGCCTTATAATGACTTATTGATCCAATATTCTATTTATTAATTTAGTTAGGCCTTTATAAATTCTAGAAAATAATTAAATATTCCTAAAATAATTTATAAAAATTCTGGGGTCTTACACCCTCCCCCACTTAAGAGAATTTGGTCCCCAAATTTAATATATGGATTTCAGAGAGTGCACTTACAGGTAAATAATTCTGAAAATCCTTTCCGCATGGTTGCTTCGATTTCCCAAGTTGCTTCATATGGCCATGTTTTCTTCTATTGAATCTTCACCATAGGAATAACTTTTTTTCTTAGTTGACACACCTCCCGTTCCAGAATCTTTATTGGCTTTTGTTCGAACGTCATATCCTTCTGAATCTTCAGATTGTCATAAGTGATAATATGGTCAAGATCATATACATACTTCTTCAGCATAGAGACGTGAAATACGTCATGAACTCCTGCTAATTATGGAGGTAAAGCCAGTTTGTAAGTCACTTCACCAATCTGTTCAAGAATTTCAAATGGGCCAATGAATCTTGGAGTTAGCTTTCCTTTAATGCCAAATCTTCGAATACCACGACTTGGAGAAACCTTTAAATATACATGATCTCTTACCTGAAACTCCAAGTCACGTCTTCGATTATCAGGATAGGACTTTTACCTATCTTGTGCCATTTTCATTCTTTCTTGAATGAGCTTGATCTTCTATGTAGAATCCCTGATGAGATCGGGGCCTAGAAATTACTTTTCCCCTATTTCATTCCAACATATTGGTGATCGACAACTTTTTCCATATAAGGCTTCAAAAGGTGTCATTCGTATGCTAGTCTGATATCTATTGTTATATGCAAACTCTACTAGAGGCAAGTGATCATGCCAACTACCTCCAAAGTCGATAGCACAAGCCCTGAGCATATCTTCTACTATCTGATTCGTTCTTTCCGTTTGACCATCTGTTTGTGGATGAAAAGTTGTGCTGAAATTCAATGTAATCCCTAGTGAATGTTGTAGACCCTTCCAGAATTATGATGTGAATCGAGGATCTTTATCAGATATAATAGTGACTGGGACACCATGTAGTTTAACAATCTCCTTTATGTACAATGCTGCCAGAATATCCACAGACCATCGACTCTTTATTGGTATGAAGTGTGCGGATTTAGTCAATCGGTCTATGATTACCCATATTCCATCGTGTCCACCTCTGGTCTTGGATAAACCCATAATGAAGTCTATCCCTATACTCTCCCATTTCCACTCGAGAATATTCAAGGGATGCAATTTACCTGCGAGTCTAAAATGTTCTGCTTTTACTTGTTGGCAGGTGAGGCAACGGGACACGAAATCACCTATCTCTCTCTTCATATTGGGCCACCAGAAATTTCTTTTGAGATCTTGATACATCTTTGTTCCTCCTGGATGAATTGTGTATTTGGAATTATGCGCTTCATCTAGGATCAGTTTCTTCGTAGCCTCATGACCTGGTATACATATTCGGCCTTTAAATAACAATCTTCCGTCATTGGAAATAGAAAAATCCGGCCTTTGTTCAACATTGGCCTTAATTTCCAAAAAATCAGATAACCATCTTGTAACTTGACCAGATCCTCTATCAATGTAGGTTGAGCTCGGATATTAATTATGAAACAATCTTCTTCTTTTATGTCAATATCTAAGTTCAATTGAGCAAATTGAGGAACAACGTTAGTTACACTTATCATAAGACTTGATAGCATACCTATTAGTTTTCTGCTGAGCGCATCTTCTACAGCATTAGCCTTGCCAGGATGATATTGAATAGAAAAATCAAAGTCCTTGAGATATTATAACCACCTCCTCTGCCTCATGTTAAGCTCCTTTTGAGAGAATAAATATTTCAAGCTTTTGTGGTCCGAGTAGACCGTGAACTTTTTTCCATAAAGATAATGACGCCAAATTTTCAAGGCAAAAATAACCGCTGCCAATTCCAAATCATATACGGGATAGTTTTCCTAGTGACGTTTCAATTGTCTTGAAGAATAACAGATTACTTTTCCATTCTACATGAGAACGTATCCTAAGCCAATGCCAGACGCATCCGTATACACTTTGAATCCACCACCTTCCATCGGTAGTGATCGAATAGGAGCTGTGGTAAGATGATTCTTAAGAGTTTGGAAACTCTTCTCACATTCCTCTGACCAGACAAAATGATTTTCTTTTCTTGTGAGTCTAGTTAAAGGAACTGCTATCTTTGAGAAGTCCTTAATGAATCTTCTATAATAACCAGCTAGACCTAGAAAGCTTCTTACTTCTGATACAGTCGTTGGCCGGCTCCAATTTCTGACAGCTTCTACCTTAGAAGGATCCACAGCAATACATTCTTTTGAAATAATGTGGCCTATGAATGAGACTTCCTCGAGCTAGAATTCACACTTATTGAGTTTGGCATAAAGCTTGTGTTCTCCAAGTGTTTGTAAAGCTATTTTCAAATGCTGTTCATGTTCCTTCTTTATCTTGGAATATATCAAGATATCATCAATGAAGACGACGATGAACTGGTCCAGATATGACTGGAAGACATTGTTCATAAGTTGCATGAATGCTGCTGGGGCATTAGTTAACCTCAACGGCATCAATACGAATTCATAGTGGCCATAAAGACTTCGAAAAGCCGATTTATAAATGTCCTCTTCTTTAATTCTAAGCTGATGATAACCTGATCTGAGGTCTATCTTAGAGAAATATTATGCTCCTGAAAGCTGATCGAAGAGCTCATCAATACGCGGTAATGGATACTTATTTTTAATTGTGAGTTGATTCAGTCACCGGTAATCGATGCATAGCCTGAGAGAACCATCCTTCTTCTTGACAAATAGAACCGGTGCACCCCAAGGGGATCTGCTAGGTCTGATGAAGCCTTTGTCTAGTAATTCCTGCAACTGCCTCTTCAATTTCTTAAGCTCTATGGGGGACATCCTGTAAGGGGCTATAGAAACAGGTGCTGCTCCTGGAATGAGTTCAATAGTGAAGTTCACTTCCCTCTCGGGCAGTAAACTGGGTAATTCAGATGGAAACACGTCTGGGAACTCATTTACAATAGGGATGTCTGCTAAGATAATCTCCTTGGATTCGGCAACAATGACAGAAGCAAGAAAAGCTTCACATCCTTGCGAGATAAGTTTGCAAGCGTGAAGAGAAGATATGATAGTAGGATGCTTCTTGTACTTGATGCCAAGAAAAGAGAATCTCGGAAGACCGGGCTTTCGAAAGGATATAATCCTATTTCGGCAATTGATATAAGCATCATGATCTACAAGCCAATCTACCCCTAAAATGGCATCATAACCTTTCATGTTAAGGCATACTAAGTTTGCGGGGAGATTGTGACCCTCTACTATCACTTTGCTATCAGGATAATAGTCGGTAAGCTTTGTTCTAGAACCTAAGGGTGTGGAAATAGCAAGATCTGAAGGTAAGGGAACTGATGCGATTGGTAATGTTTTAGCAAAAGTAGGTAGATAAAAGAATGAGAGGCACTAGTATCAAATAGCACAAATGCAGGACGAGAACAGATTTGAAGAGTACCTTCCATAAGCCCATCATCCCTGGGCACTTCGTCTTCTTCTAGAACAGCATTGAGGCGAGCCTGCCTCTTGTGTCCATTACCAGATGACTGGTCCTTCATAAGAGGGCATTCTGGTAGGCGATGCTCCCTGCTTCCACAACGTAAACAAGCGCCAAGGCGCTTCCAACACTCCTCAGCCGAATGGCCAAATTTTTCACAAAATGTGCAAGCCGTGACGACCTGCTCCTTCTCCTCCTTGACTTTCTTTTGCTTATGGGAACTTCCACCATTCCCATTCCTGGATCTCTTCTTACTATCACGGCTCTTGTAAGGCTCCGTGAAGCTGAACTTTTCTTTCTTATAACACCGATCTGAGCGTCGGCTTGATTCTTCTCCTTTCCCTTTCAATTTTTCGACCTTCTCTAAGGTCCTTTCACATAGGTACGCCCACTGAGCCATCTCCGCATAAGTACGGATGTTTTAGATCCCGAGCTGCTGGATGAAACTGGGACGTAACCCATCCATAAACCGATTCAGCTTTAATAAATCGGTACTGATTAGATGTGATGCATACGGTGCTAGCCTTGAGAATTGCAGTTCATATTCGGCAACCGTCATCATTCCTTGCCGAAGAGTGGCGAACTCCATAGCCTTTCGTTCCTTTACGTGCTCCGAAAAGTACTTGGCACGGAATAAGGTAAGAAAACCGTCCCATGTATGAGGTGCATCGGCCGGAGGTGCCGGAACCGACTTCCACCATGTGCGAGCATCTTTGTTAAGTTGAAAGGTTACAAGACACACCTTCTCCTGATCGGTGCATTGGATAACATCAAATATACGATTCATTTCATCTATCCAGTTTGCTGCCTCGTCGGGATTAGAAGAACGATAGAATCGCGGAGGATTTAAAATCTGAAAATTGCGATGTAGGTCACCGGCCCTTGCCCCTGCGCCACCTTGCGCTATGGTTTACAATGCCTGAGTAAGGCCGGCAACTGTTTGTTGCATGCCATCCCAATCTACACGATGAGCCATTCGTAAGATAAGGTACCTGAGAGAAAATAACAACTTGTTATTTCTCATGAAATTGGAATGAAAAGAAAATCAATCTTAAAGCTAATTAATCATCTTATCCCGGGCTCTACCCAATTCTCACATGAGTATGTAAATTTCTTCCTTAGTTCATAGGTAGGGGTCCTTAAACCTTGGACTTTTCCAATGACACGACTCTTCTTCCTAAGTCCTGAGACTTAGGCTCTGATACCAACTTAGCTGTCACGCCCCGAGCCTTTATTACAGCGAAAGACTAACTCGGGGAGCGCGGACATCCGGCATGGTAAGCCTCTTGCAGGCAAGAATGATCAGAGCGCAAGACAATCATACACATAAATGCAATTGCATAATATTTACTCAAGTTTCAACTTTATTTCATAATAATCAAGTATTCAAATACAACCACTAATTCAACTTATTCCAATCTATCAGACTCTAGAAATAGGAAAATTACATAGACTCAATCTAAACAATATAGACCTTCCTAAGTCTTCACTCTCATCTTGACAATACTTTCATTCGCTCTCGGACCCGCTACTTGTATAACCCGAATCCGAATTCGAATCATTTCATCTCCTAAAAAGATTGGAAATAGGTAATGAGCACACTTGCCCAGTAGGTATCTTCGCATCAACATGAAGGCACTATTAAAGTAATTAACAATTTAGCTCTAAAGAATAAGGTAAGAATCATGCGAATGCGATTAATCACGCGATTAAACCAAAGTAACAAGATGATCAAGTAAGTTAGAATGAGAGCAAGTACGAACTAGCAAGAATGTAACAAGAACATGATATTGGCCTTTCATGAACAAGAATGTATCGAGAATGTACTAGCAAGCCATATAATCATCACTCTAGTATCTTTTGCTGATGAGCAAGTACTTCGTGAATTTTTGTGGAATATCAAGCAAGAAAGTCATGTACAAGAATGTCATGTCATGCCGTATTGTGGATTTTCACTTATTTATAGAGAAAGTACTCCAAGCGCAATGCGACACCAGTAGCATCATACCCATGATTTATAATAGTATGTTTCCGACAATCAGCCGAGGGGACTAGCATAAAGCCCTTGAACACAATCAGTGCACGATCGCATCTTCAAGTATAAATCAAGCTTTTTCCACGCATGTAACAATAAAGTATGGCCAAGAATGTAATAAGTTCAATAAGCTCATGATAACAATAATTCAATGAATGAATGCTTTAATAAGAATCATGAGAAATCAAGAATGACTTAAGCAAGGTTATGCTTATGGAAATAAATCAGTAGCATAACGGTACATTCTTTATTTTCCATTCATTATTTTAGGTTTCTTGATCAATATGATAAGTTCTAGATCATCAATAATCTATCTAGAAACCTTGGAATATCAACCCTTGGTCAACCTTGGGTTAAAATACTCAAGCAGTGTGACGGTCGTGTACTGGGCCATTACATGATGTGACGCTACAGTATTGGGCCGTTACATTAGTCTGAATCCAGAACCAAGAAATCGGACTCAGTTGAATGTGACGATCGTATATTGGGCCGTTACTTGTGCCTGACGGTCCAATATAGAGCAGTTACATTACTGATAACCAAAAACATCGATAATATAATCTAATCAATGGGCTTTAATGGTACAACCAACTCGGTGTCCTAGTGGGAATCCCAGGCTCGCGGAGAATTACGGAGGACTTGCAACAAGATTTCCTAGCCCATTGGAAGGAATATTCAATAGAGAGGTCCTCATGTCCAAGAATAATGTTCCTATAGTGCAAAGTGTAACTAATGGATAACATACCAGAATATGCGCCATATACTTAAAGAAATGACTCTATTGATAAAAAAGAATGTGTAACAATGTGAAACCATGAGAAAACTCCGTCACTACAACATTGGAAAATCATGATTTAGAATACAAAATTATAGAGTTTTAGCCAATGAAATTAGCATAACTTAAAATAGTCTAAGACACATTAACCATGCAATTTGATTATGAATAAGTAACTAAACTTGAAGTCATGATAACAAGTCCAACTTAGCTATCTAAGCTTATTTATAAGTAAGCTTAACTGGTTATTATTCTACCTTAGACTGGCAGAACACAGGGGTCTGACGGTCTAGGATAGGCGCGTTACAGTGCTTGTGACGGTTTATCGAGGGGCCGTTACAGTGGGGTAACGCTCCTGCTAGGGTGCGTCAGAGACAATAGAATAATAAGACACAACAGGGTGTGACAGTCTATCGTAAGGCCATTACATTCATGTGACGGTCTTACGTTGGTGCGTCAGAGAATCTGTTGGCAGTAAACAAAGTAAAGGTTTATGAAAACATGACATGCCTGGAAATCAAAATACTACCACTATCCTAGTCATGATAACGAAGTATAGGCCAACTATATGTATGGGTTTAGTGAATAGACATGATAATATCTTTTAAATTCCATTTAGGGCTAAGAGATGCATGAATGTATAGAACTATTAGATCATGAAATTCTTAGTCTAGAATGCATGAAATCAAGCACAACCAGAGGGCTTTTATTCCTCACAAGTTGTTTTTGCCAATCATGAGATAACCTACCTCTTCGAAAACCTTTAAACTTCGAATTCGATGCTAGGTGCTACCTTTAGTCCCTTGTACTTCTTGTGGTAAATCATCAACTTCAATCTGCTCTATTTCCTCAGCCTCTTGACCTAAGGATGTGAAATTTTGACGGTAAGAAGATAAAATTATTGGGAAAAAAAAGTTCTAAAGGATTGAACTCTAATTACCTCGTTTAGACGTCCTAATCTCTTGATCTTCAGGAACTTGCGTTTAGATTCCTGGGTTGCTAAGGTTGAATCAACAACTTTGGAAGCTTCTATCTCCTTGGTTGCTTAATCTCCTAGCATGAAATTTGGAGAACTATTAGTCTAAAGTATACTAAATAAAAGCTTCTAAAGAACTTATCTGAAATTATGACTCCTTACCTTGATTCTTCACGAGCCAAAAGTAAGGGTCGCTTAGTTCAAAACTAGGTCCTATTTATAGGGTTTTGAAGATTAGATCGATTCTAGAGTTCTTAATTTGCCAGAACCTAATCCCTAAGAGTCCTTAGTAATGTTATAAGCTCTCCCAAGTCGATCTCTTGTAGATAAGATCCCAAAGTTCTAATCTTTTTGCTCGTTCTTCCTTTCACGAACTAACAGAGTGTAACGCATCCAGTCTGGTGCGTTACAGGTCTGTGGCGGTCGCCCGATAGACCGTTACATTCAACGTATATAGAGTTTCAATTTCATAAAACTCTTTTATTCGTTTATCCACATAATTATTTTATATAAATAGTATTTATCCTTAAAATACGTGAATAAGCTAATTACCCTTCTAGAATATGGGCCAAACTTGATGGGCTTGGTCCATTAACCTTTTGGATTATCTTTAAATAGGCTAGGTTAATTATTTAACCTAATTGGGCCTTATAATGACTTATTGATCCAATATTCTTTTTATTAATTTATTTAGGCCTTTATAAATTCCAAAAAATAATTAAATATTCCTAAGATAATTTATAAAACTTCTAGGGTCTTACAGCATATGCACATGTGAAGGTCTATGCATGAGCAGACTAACATATGCAATGAGAAGTTTATTGATAACAGTGCAAATGATATTTGCAATCATGAAAACTCATGTAGCGCAAAAATTGCAATTCCTCCTTGATCATTCAGCAGCTTGAAATGTTTAACACATGAATCAGATATGTCCAGAAATGTAGCTTTTAAGAGAGAAATAGCAATCAACAAACAAGATTATAAAAATAGAAATGAGGTTTTACCGAACTCAGGTGCCCTGGTTTATTGAACTCCTTTTATTTCCTAGTCCCAAGGCACTCCTGCAAAATTTGTTCTTATTTTACAAATTTAGGTGCCCAAGAGTTCTTGGGTCCTGCAAGGTTAGTGGTACCTTTGGTTGGTGCTTTCCATAACCTTTGGGCTTTTATATCATCAAATCTCATTAAAGAACAATCATTCATAGAATGCCCAACTTTTCCACAGTAACGACATGAAATAGGTGACTTTATGTTTTTCTTTTTCATGCAAACATAAGTATGAGATTTCTATTTTTTACCAAACCTGTTGTCCTGCCTTTCATGAGAGACTCTCTTCCTTTTTAGATGCCAACAGTCCTGGACTGTATAGCCATTCTTACCACACTGAAAGCTTACAATGTGCTTATGTCTTGGACCAAACGCATTTCTGTCAAGGGCATTTTTCTTAACATGGAATTTTACAGAATTAGGATGAGATCCCTTTCTAAACCAGCAGTTAGAGGCTCGATGGCCTGGCTTTCCACATTCAAAACATGCAAGTGATTTTTCCTTAAAAATATATTTATTTCTACTAAAAGCATTTTCTCTTGCAGGGAAATTGACATGTTTGGAATTAAATTTTCCCTTTTGGGCATGCCAACAGTTAGCCGCAATATGGCCTACCTTACCACAACAATAGCAATGAATTTTCTTGTTCTAAATAGTAGGATGTTTCCTAGCATGAAAATTTCTAACATGCATCCTACCAACATTTTGTTCATCATTTTTCATTATTAGGCAATCATGCATCAAATGTCCATAATTCCCACAATAGAAACATGAGACATAGTTTTGTTTCGAAGCATGGAGTTTTGCATAAGAGTTCTTGGTATGCATGGTGGACTTGCTGGAAGTCTTTTTCTGAGTTTTATTATTCTGTTTCTGAATTTTCTTTTGTTCGTGTATTTTCTGATTTTCAGGCTGTTTCACTTGAGATGTGGTGGCTACATTTGATGCTTTTACAAATGATGCCGTTAACTTGTTTTTAAAAGCTTTCTTATTATTGTAGCCCAGCCCTTCCTTTTGAACATTTACCTTAACTCCTAGTAGCCTATTCAAATTTTCTTGGCAATTAACAAATTTTGACAATGAATTCTTCAAATCCTGAATTTCATTTTCTAAAGAGGCAATGTGTATCTCATAGCTAACAATCTCTTGTTCACTGCAATTAACACATTCATTCAACACCTTGTTTGTAGTTATATAAATTTTAATTTCTTGTTCCAGATTACGCAATTTTTCATACTCATCTATGCAAACATATTTTCCTTTTTCAAGAATCATTAATCTATCTGTCATAGCCGCATCAACTTTTCAATCTCTTCCGACAGCTTTTCAGATATAACAATATTCAACTACTTCAATTCTTTATTTTCTTTTATCAATTTTTTATTCTGAACAAGATCATTTATTAAGACTTGATTATCTCTCAATAAATTCAGCTTGTCTTCTAGCTCAAAGATTTTGGAGAGAAATTCTTGATTTTCATTTTTCAATAAACAAATTTGTTTCTTATGCATATGGACATCAGACAAGCAGTCATCATAAGATTGTTTCAGTTTCAAACAGTTTTCACAAGAGGAGTTTGAATTATTTTGATCAATTCTCTTCTTCAATTTTTTATTTTCAGATTTCATTTTCTTATATCTATCAGACATTTCTTCATACATACTCAACAATTCATCAAATGAAATCTCTTCAGATCCAGAGCTTACCTGAGATGCTGTCTCATTCATTTGATCACTGTTGTGATCACTCCGGTTGACCATCAGGCATGATTATGCCTACTTCCCATGAGTAGCAGTCCCTCTGTCCAATATTTCCTTTCCAGAAGTGCATCTGAGTACAAAAGGAAACAAGTCAATATCAATTGTAGCTATTAAGATGTTAAGAATAGTAACATTGTCGTGATCCTTCAATCTATCATCATTAGACCACTCACTCTGATCATGAGGCAGTTTATGTGGGTAGTTAGATACAAGACTCCATAGTTTAGAATCAATGGAGTTCATGTAAACACATAGACCACCTACCCAAGCACGGAAATTAATACCGTCAAATATAGGAGGATGATCCATGAGACAATCAACAAATAGTTTCAAAGCAATACGCTGAAGACAACTATGCACCAAAAATAGAAGGATCCTCTGTAGATCATTGGATCTAATGAATCAGAGTCCCTCTCTGATACCAATTATTAGGATATTTATGTGCAAGACTGATATCTAGAGGGGGGGTGAATAGATCCCCTCCAAAAAATTGCTTCAATTAAAACTCTCGCTATAAAATCACGTGAAAATAAAACTAGATGGCTCAAGCTAAACATATGTTCTATTGCAGTTTACACTCAAATTCTTAGCCAACACATGTTGCCTAAGACTCTACCAAGCACGCGGACGACACTTCGCAGCTATGTTGGATACAGACTGATAACACACAGAAGAACTTCAAATAGCAAATGCTCAGATAGCCTGTGAAGGGGGATAGAAGATATGGAATTGGACAGTCACACAAACCACAGTGCATAGAGATTTTAGAGGGTTCGATATGCTACCACAGACCTACGCCCATCCCCCACTCAAACCCGAGTGAGGCTTTCCGCTGACAAATAGCTTGAACTGCTGAGCATCACAGCTTGCTATCTACTGAGCCTTACAGCTTTACTAACCCAAGGAATCAATCCTTGCTACTGAGCCTCACAGCTTGCTGTCCGAGGAACCAATCCTTGTCACTGCCTCACAGCTTGAAGATAGATTCAGAAGAAAACAAGGAAACAAAAGAACAATAGAAAAGAAACGCACAAAGCAAATGTAGCTCGATGAGCACAGTGGTCTGGATTTGATCCAAAGACCACAGATCTGAAATAGCTCTGGCTGCACACTCTTTCACTACGTGGATACTTCACTCTTCTTCTTCTTCCTCTCACGATCTCCTTCTCTGAACTCTCTCCTCTTTCTCTTAATTCTTTTCTTCTGCTAACTCGATGACTCTCTTCTCTTCACCGCAACACTCTTTCTCTACTTCTTCTTCTTATCACAAATTCATTTTCTTTCAGATCTTCTCATACTCTATTTTTCTCATATCTCTCTTTTCTCTCTTTCTTCATAGTAGCCGCTTCTATCACTTTGCAGCGCATCTTTCGAAGGAGGAAATCCTTGTTGGCCCATATGAGATGGCGGACAAGAAGGGGGGTTGAATTGTCCCCCTGGCGAGATGGCCAATTTTAATAACAACTTAATAAATTGCAGTAGAAATAAAATTAACTACGTTAATTAAACTCAACTGAAGTGATATTTAGGTTCACTCAATCTTTCCGATCTCACTCGAATAATCTATGCATTGAATGATTGAACCTACGCCAAACACGGATAGCAGATGTAGCCATGTGTAGTGGTGCAGTGTATAAAAATCTATCAACTGACCTGTGAACGGAGATAGGAGAAATGGAAAATCACACAGGCATGCCACAAAGAACACATAGATTTTTAGGTGGTTCGGGACCACGACGGGCTCCCTACGTCCACCCCTCACCGAAACCCGGTGAGGCTTCACTAACGCGTTACAAATGTAGCAACCACGGGGTCGAACCCCAACACCACATGCGCTACGTTGAATAAAAGAGTTTTATGAAATTGAAACTCTATATACGTTGAATGTAACGGTCTATCTGGCGACCGCCACAGACCTGTAACGCACCAGACTGGATGCGTTACACTATGTTAGTTCCGTGAAAGGAAGAACGAGCAAAAAGATTAGAACTTTGGGATCTTATCTACAAGAGATCGACTTGGGAGAGCTTATAACATTATTAAGGACTCTTAGGGATTAGGTTCTTGCAAATTAAGGACTCTAGAATCGATCTAATCTTTAAAACCCTATAAATAGCACCTAGTTCTGAACTGAGCGACCCTTACTTTTGGCTCGTGAAGAATCAAGGTAAGGAGTCATAATTTCGGGTAAGTTCTTTAGAAGCTTTTGTTTAGTATACTTTAGACTAATGGTTCTCCAAATTTCATGCTAGGAGATCAAGCAACCAAGGAGATAGAAGCTTCCAAAGTTGCTGATTCAACCTTAGCAACCCAGGAATCTAAACGCAAGTTTCCTGAAGATCAAGAGATTAGGACGTCTAAACGAGGTAATTAGAGTTCAATCCTTTAGAACTTTTTTTTCCCAATAGTTTCATCTTCTTACTCTCAAAATTTCACATCCTTAGGTCAAGAGGCTGAGGAAATAGAGCAGATTGAAGTTGATGATTTACCGCAAGAAGTACAAGGGACTAAGGGTAGCACCTAGCATCAAATTCGAAGTTTAAAAGTTTTAGAAGAGGTAGGTTATCTCATGATTGGCAAAAATAACTTGTTAGGAATAAAAGCCCTCTGGTTGTGCTTGATTTCATGCATTCTAGACTAAGAATTTCATGATCTAATAGTTCTATACATTCATGCATCTCTTAGCCCTAAATGGAAATTAAAAGATATTATCATGTCTATTCACTAAACCCATGCATATAGTTGGCCTATACTTCGTTATCATGACTAGGACAATGGTAGTATTTTGATTTCCAGGCATGTCATGTTTTCATAAACCTTTACTTTGTTTACTGCCAACAGATTCTCTGACGCACCAACGTAAGACCGTCACATGAATGTAACGGCCTTACGATAGACCGTCACACCCTGTTGTGTCTTATTGTTCTATTGTCTCTGATGCACCCTAGCAGGAGCGTTACACCACTGTAACGGCCCCTTGATAAACCGTCACAAGCACTGTAACGCGCCTATCCTAGACCGTCATACCCCTGTGTTCTGCCAGCCTAAGGTAGAATAATAACCAGTTAAGTTTACTTATAAATAAGCTTAGATAGCTAAGTTGGACCTGTTATCATGACTTCAAGTTTAGTTACTGATTCATAATCAAATTGCATGGTTAATGTGTCTTAGACTATTTTAAGTTATGCTAATTTCATTGGCTAAAACTCTATAGTTTTGTATTCTAAATCATGATTTTCCAATGTTGTAGTGACGGAGTTTTCTCATGGTTTCACATTGTTACACATTCTTTTCTATCAATAGAGTCATTTCTTTAAGTATATGGCGCATATTTCGGTATGTTATCCATTAGTTACACTTTGCACTATAGGAACATTATTCTTGGACATGAGGACCTCTCTATTGAATATTCCTTCCAATGGACTAGGAAATCTTGTTGCAAGGCCTCCGTAATTCTCCGCGAGCTTGGGATTCCCACTAGGACGCCGAGTTGGTTGTACCATTAAAGCCCATTAATTAGATTACACTATCGATGTTTTTGGTTATCAGTAATGTAACGGCTCTATATTGGACCGTCAGGGACAAGTAACGGCCCAATATACGATCGTCACATTCAACTGAGTCTGATTTCTTGGTTCTGGATTCAGACTAATGTAACGGCCCAATACTGGAGCGTCACATCATGTAACGGTCCAGTACACGACCGTCACACTGCTTGAGTATTTTAACCCAATGTGGACCTAGGGTTGATATTCCAAGGTTTCTAGATGGACTATTGATGATCTAGAACTTATCATATTGATCAAGAAACCTTAAATAATGAATGGAAAATAAAGAATGTACCGTTATGCTGCCGATTTATTTCCATTAGCATAACCTTGCTTAAGTCATTCTTGATTTCTCATGATTCTTATTAAAGCATTCATTCATTGAATTATTGTTATCATGAGCTTATTGAACTTATTACTGTAGACACGCCAAAATTGACATTTTGTTGATCAAATCTCATGTTATTATGTAAACGCCCCAAGTGGACTTCAATATTCCTATAATATAAAGTTTTTCTATTTTTCATGAGTTTTCTGCATTTTTTTCTGCATTTTTGTGAATCACGACTTGACTAAGGGCGTTATTTGATAAAGTAACGACCTGTGATAAGGCGTTTTAAAAGAAAGGACGACCGTATGTAAGGGCGTCAATTCCTGGTATTATCCTTTAATTTCTGGAATTATCTATTTTCAAAATAAAAGGCTTTTTCTGAGTAACGCCTTTCCTCAGGGCGTGTTTTGAAGAAACGCCGTTTTCGCAGGCGTGTTATCTCAGTTTCCAAACGGAGGAAGTTTTCATTTCCAAAATTAAACCCAGGAAGAAACGGCCTTTACTAGGTCGTGTTTCAATAAACGCCTCTGTGCAGGTCGTCAATTCATAAAAAGACGCCCTGACGCAAGGCGTGTTTTCACTCCAGAGTCCTTTTTTTCTCCATCTTTCCCCCACAGTTCCCTGCTATCCTTGGACTCTTGCTCGATCTTAATCCTTCCTTGGTTGCCTCATTACCTATTCTTATCACTTCCTTGTTTGATCACATCCGATTGAAACTATAAAAGAAAACTTCATTCGCTCGTAACAAAGGTTGAAGATTTTACGTATTCAACAGGCACCCTGAGCATTTAGAGGTTAAGACGTGAGTTACCAAGCAAGCACGCAGAGCTTCCTCCTTCGAGCATTGATTTTTCTTCATCCCTCTGCATCCGTTCAGCGTCTTCCCGGTTCCCTTTACTCTTGTCAGGGAGAGCAGGGCGATATATATATATATATAGCTTGTCTGTTGTTCATCACATTCTTATCATCACTATTGTTACCTGTCGTTAGTTCTTTTACCGCATTTAGCATATCATATTCTTCCCTAGTTCTCTGCTAGGGGTTTACAAAACAAAAAAAAAAGAAGGTGCGCATGTTGATGTCTTTTCATCATTTTTTATTGGCTCTTGACTGATACTATTGCACTTTGGCTGATCCCCTTCTCTTTTCCTTATTTTTCATTGTCTTCTTTTACAAGGTAATCAATCGAGAAAACCCACTTCATCGGCCGGCCGATTGGAGTTGGAGGAGGAGACCCACATTCATCCCGCATCCCACTTTTCACTAGGTACACGCGATCTCATTTCTTCTTATTGAGGTAAACCCTCTGGCGATCACAACTCCCCTTTAGCACCTCGTGCTATATTCTTTATCACATCTTATACATGTTATCATCATTGTTATTTATTTTTCACTCCCTGGTATTTGAGGATTTTTAATCCGATCTACAAATTGGCGATCACGGTGGGACTTCCACTGTTTTCTTTGTTGATTACCATCACCATTGGCACCCTCGTGTGCCCTTTCCCCTTGACACCCTCGTGTGTCCTTTCCCCTTAGGCACCCTCGCGTGCCCTTTCCCCTCGGTACCCTCGGTACCCTTTCCTTTGTGCCCCTCGGGCACCCTCCATTGTGCACCCTGCACACTCCCCGGATCAGTCAATTGCTGCTTATTAACGCCTTCGACAAAGGCGTCTTTTGATTTAACGCCCTTCACAGGGACGTGTTTTTATTAATTAACGCCCCCCTCAAGGGCGTGTCTTTATTGCATCTGCTTGCCTGATCTCCGCTATTTTCTCGTCTGCTATTTAGCGCCCCTTACAGAGACGTGTTTCATTGATTAACGCCCATCTCCAGGGCGTCTGTTTCTATAACTGCGGTTTGTTGCATGCTGATTATACTGTCTGTGGAATAACGCCCCTCTTCGAGGCGTTTCACTTCTTATCAACGGCTGTCATTAGGGCGTTTCTCTTTATTATAACTGCTGTTCGCTGCATCCTTATCATATTGCCTGTGAATTAACGCCCCTCTCAGAGGCGTTTCATTTATTATCAGCGCCTTCCATCAGGGCGTGTCTCTGAGTTTTGACGTCCTCAGTTGCAGGCGTCCTTTCTTTATAACGCCTCATCCTAAGGCATTTTTTTTTCTACGGTCTGTGAGACCCTCACAGAGTTCACGACAGCCACGCTGCCGTGTTTTCATTTTATCACGACCTGCCGTAGGGCGTGTCTTTCCTCTTGCTGTAAACACGACCTTTCCAAAGGCGTGTCTTTACTGTTCTTTTCACAGATTGGCTATTATT